>VZSE01005688.1:0-58776 GCA_013398275.1 Promerops cafer
TTTCCTCCATTTCCCCGGGCCGGAGAGGAGCGGGGCGGGGGGGCGGCGGGGGAGGCACCAAGATGACAGCGGCTGGCCACGCAAGGCGGCCGGCCACTCCCAAGATGGTGGCCGTGGCATGACCCCTGTGAAAGACAACGCACCCCCCTGGTTTCCTGATGTCAGTTTGCAGGAGGCCTTTGGCACTGCCAGGGCAGCCCGAGTTCTTGGTGAGGTCAGGTTTGGTCNGCACTGCCAGGGCAGCCCGAGTTCTTGGTGAGGTCAGCTTTGGTCTGGGAGAAATCCTGCGCTGTACGGAATTGGAGCAGGCAGAAGGCCTCTTGGGGCCACAGGCCCCCTGGGCAGGGCCCAGGCGCCTGGTCAAAAACTGCGGCCCTTTTACCTGTGAAAGACAACACACCCCCCTGCTTTCCTGATGCCAGTTTGCAGGAGGCGATTAGCACTGCCATGGCAGCCGTAGTTCTTGGTGAGGGGAGGTTTGGTCTGGGAGAAATCCTGCTCTGTGCAGAATTGGAGGAGGCAGAAGGCCTCTCGGGGCCACAGGCCAGAGGGAGGTGTCGCATGACGTTGGACTTGAACGGCAACCCTTTTCCCTGTGAAACCAAACTGTCCTCCCCACTTTCCTGATGTCTGTTTGCAGGAGACGCTTGTCACTGCCAGGACAGCCTGAGTTGTATGTGGTGGCAGCTTGCTCTGGAAGATATCCTGCACCATTCTGAATTTTAGCAGGTGGCAGCCCACTATGGCCCACTGGCTCTTGGGCACGAACACCGGGCCTTTTCCCTCTGGAACCAAACTCACTCCCCCCCGCCCCCCCCCCAGTGTGTAGATGTCAGTTTGGGAAAGGCCTTTGGCACATCTAGGGCAGGCCAAGTTCTTGGTGAGGGCAGCTTTTTTCTGGGAGAAATCCTGCTCCGTTGGCATTTGGAGTGGGCTGAAGGCCACTTGGGGCCACAGGCCCCCCGGTGGTGGTGCAGACCACTCACCATGAACGGTGGCCCTTTTCCCTATGAAACAAATCTCACTCACCCAGTTTCCTGATGTCAGTTTGCAGGAGGTGCTTGGCACTGCCATGGAATCCCAAGTTGGAGGTGGTGGCAGGTTGGCTCTTGGAGACGTCCTACGCCGTTTGGAATTCTAGCAGGTGGCAGCTCACTAGGGGCCACAGACCCCTGGACACCAACACCGGGCTTTTTCCCTGTGGAAGCAAACTCAGCCCCCCAGTGTGTTGATATCAGTTCGGAGGAGGCCTTTGGCACTGCCAGGGCAGGCCAAATTCTCTGTGGCGGTAGCTTTGGTCTGGGAGAAATCCTGCGCCATGGGGAATTGGAGCAGGCTGAAGGCCTGGGGCGGTGGCGCATGGCCCTGGACATGAACAGAGACCCTTTTCCCTGTGAAAGCAAACTCACCCCCCCAGTTTCCTGATGTCAGTTTGCAGGAGGCGCTTGGCACTGCCAGGGCAGCCCAAGTTGTAGGTGCTGGCAGATTTGGTCTGGGAGAAATCCTGCACCATGCAGAATTTTAGCAGGCGGCAGCCCACCTGGGCCACAGGCCCCTGGGTTGTGGCACAGGCCCTGAGGCCTTTTTGGAGGGCATTCACTGACTGTCTGCCCCAGAGCTGAGCACCTTCTGCCTCATGTCATTGCACCCTTTCTGAAAACACACCCCAGGATGAAATAACCCTCCTCCTCCCTTTTTTTTAGGGTTAATACAGCTTTCCAGTGACTGTCAGAAATTCAGCTTGCCCAAAGGTGTCCTGACGTGTAAGGAGTGACAAGCAGGAAGAATGATGGAAGAACAAGCCCAGGGATCTGGTATTTAATCTCTGCTCTTTTCCTGACCAGCAGACAGTGCCAAAAGAGTGGTTTAAAGTCTCTTAAAAAACCTCAGATCGTAGTGTGGCCAGAGAAGGTGCACCACCATAGACAGTCAACACTTTTTTGTGTGTGCTTTAGATTTTCCTTCCATAAATTGATGTTAGAAACCAATTGCAATGCCCTTTTGGATCTCTCAGAAAGTTTTCAATTAAAAAAGTACAGGAATATGTTTGAGGAATTCTTCATCACCATTACATATATACTTATTCGCTGTTAGTAATTCCACCTTGAGCTCCTGAAAAACATCTGAAATTCTGTCCCTGAATGTAAAATAAATAAAATCCAAGATTTTGATTCTTCCTCAAGAAGAATTAAAACTGCTTAGACTCTACTTTCAACTAAAACTAATGAAAATAATGTCTAGTCGGTATATTTTAAAATGTTATTATATATTTTATGTGAGATATTTACATTTATATATTTTATTCTTACTAATCCTTGATAATTTGGAGTTGTCTTTTTAGAAACCTTAGCCATGGCTGATGAACTCAACATAAAGCCACTGACTGAAGGGAAAAGAGACTTGGACAAAGAATCTATGTTAAATGTATGTTAATTTTTTTGGTCATGCTTCTTAATGTGCTGAGATTTTCTACATAAGGAACATTATTTATGAATCACCCAGAGTTTTTCTAGATTTTATTTTTAGAATTTCTGAGTGATAAATAGAGAGCTTATAACTAGGCCAGAAATTGTGCTGTGTGCACTTCTCCTTGGAATTTTTCATAAGGAAAAAATTCCAAAAGAAGAGTGTAGTACACATTTGAAATTTCCAATTATACTTCATTTCAAATGGTTAATAGTCTTAATTGAGTCTAGATTTTGATTGGTTTTAATTAAATGTTAAAGACAGGGAATATGATTTCTAAAGTAGACAAGAAGATATTGATTATAAACCAATTACAAATGTTTCTGGGCATGTTTTGGCAGGTTCATTTACACTCAGTGTTAATAGTAGCCAGGTGTGTTCGTCACGTTACTGTCACTGTAGCTCCATCTTGTGGCTGAATGATTATTCTCGATTAATTTTCGATTCTGTAGGAAAAGTTTGGTCAAAAACAAACATGAAAAATGATGAGGAGAGGAATTCATAGACATGATTAATTTCACTGCAGTTGTTTCTGTAAGAAAAAAGTGACAGGAAAACAACCCAACCCTGAGTGTTTAGTATTTGCCTTCCATAGTTGTAATTTGCCATGTCTAACTGGATAATTATAAACTGGAGGAAGTTTTAGTAAAATATTATTTAAGAAAATGAAAGAAAAAATGTCATGAGTATTATGATTATCTGTATCAATGAGTTTATGAATCATATATACCCTGCCAGTCATGTTTTGTTCCTATTTCATACAGGTGATCAAAAATTCTGATGGACAGTTTAACCTTGAGGCTGCGATTAAAAATGTTGACACAATCTCCAATGAGTTGAAGAAAATAAATGGTAATTCTGACTTCACCATCCAGTTAAACAAAAAAATGTGTAAGACATTATTCTAAGAGTGTGCACTTGTGAATGGCTTGGTTTTCCGTGTCAGACACCTGGGTTTTAATGTAATGAAGCAATAGCTTTGCTATAGAGTTTTGAAAAATTAATGGAACAGTAGTTAGAGTGCAATAGGATCGTGTTAGTTGACCATGGGAAACACCTGCTAGGTGATCAGTCATTACTTTCTAGGAACACTGAGAGTCTTCTAATGCAAATATTACTAACATGCTAACACCAGCTGAATTTAACCATCTTGAGGCAAGAGAAACAAGGCAACCCTTCAACTTTTTGAGTGAGTTGGTAGATGAACACTGAAACAATGCTGTCTGTAGATTACCATTCACTGTCATTCAGTAAATACCATGCTGATACACTGTCCTTTGTCTTTCAGTGGAAAGCCAGCTACTGCTTTGTGACCTGATTTTGAACTTCAACCATCCTATGAAGGCCAAAGATTTAAGAGAAGCTGAAGAAAAGACTTGGAGTTTGACTGATTAAGTAACATCCGTTTTCATGTATTGACTTGTATTAATACTGCTGAAGTTGCTGCTGCTTCTTCTTCTTTCTTCTTCATCTTCTTTTTTTCAATTAAGTTTGAACTGTACAATGATAGCATGGTTTTCTGCAAGTAGACTATTTTTATTTTAAGCTAAACACGTGGAGTGGAAAAAAAAAAAAGTAGGTTGTTGGTTCTGAGAGGGGTTTTTTCAACCCACATTTCCCAAATTAAGCCCACTAGGGCTGGAAAGACTGATGTAATTAATTAAAAAGGTCAGGAAACTGGGCATGAAGTTTTTCCCATGGTTTTCTCCTTTTAAACAAAAATGTGTTGGAGCAGTAACAAAACATTTGAAATTTACTTCAAGTCACTGCTCTCTTGTCTCAGCTGTGCTTGGGGAAACAGGAAAAGAAACTGTCAGTGAAGGAGGAACTGCAATTTGTGTTTTGAACTGCCTTCCTCGTCTTAAAAGTGTTGCTGAGCAAGGGGTCAAAGAGCAGATTACTTCTGGAAAACCAAAAGTACTTTTCATTCTAGTTTCTGTAATGACTCTCTAATGCAACTACCTACAAAAAGAGGGAGGAGTTTGTGGTTTCAATGCTCTATCCTGAAATCTTCTTGGCCCAACATTTGCAAAGCCACTATTTTCATGTATTTTCATAGTTCATTACAATTAATATTCAATCATACTTTACTTGTGGACAAGTTTGAATGTTGAGATGTATTTTTATTCTTACACCAAATATATTTCACTGAATAATCAAATAGAGATTTATTCTACTTAAAAAAAAATATGCAGTGTTAGAATTTGTTATACTGGTTTTATATTTTATGTTCTCTTTCACTGGTGAGATGATTTTAAATTAATAAAATACAATTCCATAGGAGGTGTTTCTGGGTTGTCAGATTTTTCAAGGCAGGGCAACAGAATAGAATTACAGTTCACAAGAGTCAGTGGTGATATGGGGGATGTTGTTAATTTTAACAGTTTTTGAAAAAGACAGATTAGAAGTGACTTTTCTTTCACCAGATTAGTAGACAATTTTTTAAAATAATGGGATAGAAGCAGCTTTTGTCTTCTTTTTGAAGAATTTTTTAGATTTTATTTTTTGTCTTTATTTTTGGACTCATAGTTGCATGGAAATGAACTTTGCTAACTTGAATTCCAGCTCTTACCTAGACATCTCAGAAAGGAACATTTACAAGACATATCTCTATAAGTAAAACTGTTTATGAAATCTGATTATGTTATCTGGGAAGCTTTACAGATCGTATGGAAGGTATTTTCTACCTTGAATTTTGGTTCCAGTGTTTTAACTGATATAGACACCATGGCTTTAAAGGAGAAAAAGTGTGACAAAGTCATAATTATCAAACCAAGGTCTTGTCAGACCACAAAGGAAATTGAAACCCAAAGGCAAAGTTGGATAAAACCAAACCCAAGGTAAAGGGTTGGATAAATCCCACTTAACACAGGGGGAAAACTCTTCATACAGGATGCTTCAGTGTTCCTCAGCTATGATTTGTATTTTTGAACTATGAGTGTCCCTTTTCTTCTTTAAAAAATACATTAAAACAGAAAGCAGTTATGCAAGAGGAACTAAGTCTGGCCTGACTGTGTGTGCTTTCTAAGAGATTTAGGGGAGTTCTGCCACTTAAGGGTCACATGATGATAATTTTGTTCATGCGTTCCCTGTAAAAATGCAGTTGCTTGAGAGATCTGTGTGGAGAAAATCTTCGTGAGTGAGGTTAGAGAATCCTAGGAAATAGAAAATTCCAATTGTGGGCTGAGGCATGGGATCCCCAGTGCTGTGGCAGAGAGGATGAGCTGTGTGTGGGTGTGGTGTTTTCCTGGAAAAGTGGGAACAAACAGTTTCACAGCTGAATAACCCAGATGCAGATCCTGACAGGCACCTGCATTTCCAGGGTTGGAGGGTTTTTGGTCCCACTGAAACCTGTGTGTCTTTCAGATCTGAGTTGATCTTTTCATAGAAGTGAGCAGAGTTAGATTTATTGAGGAAAAAAATTGGCTTTTATTTTGTCTGCTCCTCAGGTTTGACAATGTTTGGGTCTACTCTGTATCACTTCAAATAACAAAACTGCTGCTGCAATTCTGATCCAAAAAAAGAGCTCCTATGGAAGCAGAGACTTGTACTGGTATTTATTTATGGTTCATCAAATTTGGTGTGGAAATAAGTTCAAGAGGATATACATATCTTAGTAGATAAAAAATTCTCATGTGCTGTATGACTAATGGACAGTAATAAACACTTTATGGGAAAATTATATTTATAGAGTACTGTATTTGGGGCATAATTTAAAAATAACATAGCCCATTTTCTTTGAAATTATTAATTTTAATGACTTCTTGATTTTAGTTTGCTGAAAAGGGAAATATCTTGAAGTTTATAAACTTCAGAAGACTTCAGTACCATATGTGATCTTCTCTAAAGTTTCCTTTAAATATGTCCTGCAGCGTATTTTAACATGCACTGGTTTCTTGAGCCTCTGTCTTTTCCATCAATCAGAAGAAGGGGTGTTCTTTGGAAGTGGTCAATGATATCTGCTACAGAAGAAAATTCCTGTGGGATGGAAAAAATGAGAAGGCTAAGGCCAAAATGTCAGAATTATTAGTAACCAGTAGAAACAAAAGGTTTTTTAAAAAATTCTAAATATTTATCAATATTATAAAAATATATATAAGGTTCAGATCAACTGTTCTCATTCCTGCCATGATCTGTAGCTCAGTAACTCTATTTACAAGCTGCTGCAATGTTGTATAATTAATTTATATAGTTTTAGCCTGTTTAACACATGCTGTTGCCACTGTGCTTGATGTGATGACTGTACTTGAGAGTTCAGGGGTTCTGTCTCAATCAGAACTGCCAGGAATGTGCTGATCAGTCTGTCTGGTGCCAGCAAATCCACACAGTCCTGCAGGCTGGGGCTGAGCCACCAGTCTGGGAGCCAAGCTGTAACTTGGCAGGTATGGACTAGCTCTCAGCTCTGCATTTCCCTTATCTGGTATCTCAGTGGTAAACAAACATTCCCTAACCAGGCACGTGGATTTCTAATGGCTGTGTTCTAAGGCCACCTCTTCATTGCCTGAGTGCAAACAGCATAAGCTGATTCTACTTCCAGCAATAACAATATTCTCCCGTGAATAACTCTGAGACAATAAGCAGAATTCCACCCCAGGAGAACAGTCACCTGACAGTGAGGAATGAGGCAGAAGATGCCTTAAAATGAAGAGAAGTAGCATGAAAAACATATAGTACCTCTTTTCCTTTTAAGCTGGTTCCTAACAAATACAAGTGGTCCTTTTCCTGGTAGCGGATCTGGATGTTGTACACTTTATCTCTGTACAGCACCATCAGTACATACGGGTGAGTGACAGTTTTTTGTGAGCTGTCTCTCACCAGGAATGTTCCATCCTGAAACATGAAAAAATGAAAGATGACAAATAGCAGACACTTCTGGGCTTGATCGGTGTAACAACTTTTACTAGAGCACTCGCGCTTCTATGTGTTTTTTCTTTATGAAATCTTTTTCCTTTCTGATAAGAGAAACTGCACTATTAAAGCATTTAGGTCTTTTGACATATGTGTTGTCTTTCAGTTTGCTACTTCAAACTTTCCTCTCTGTTACAAAAGCAGCTTCTAAAGGAAGGTAGGAATGGTGTTGTATGAGGGAGATTCCAATAAAGGAGGAAGTAAAATATCAAAGACCAAACCTCACATCACTTTAACCAGAAGAGAAGTTCATTTCCACTAAGTGCCAATCACATTTCCTACGTGATGTATTTATAACAGCTTAAAATAATGACATTGTCTGTGTAATTTAGGTAAAGGCAGTGATACTGTACCACTCTCTCTGCTTTTTTTAATTTCAGATCTATTTTGACAAATCTTCCATTGAAATCCCTTTCTTAGAGGCACTGAATGGGTCCTCATAATGTGGACTTTAGTACAAGTCACTGCAGTGGTGCACATGCCATCTTCAGTTCATGGCAAGTGCTGTGAGGCAGCACAGGGTAACCACAACTCCCACACCAATAATTCTATTTATCGTTATGATTATAATTTATTTCCACATGTACAGATAAGCCTAGTCCGAACCTGTTCTTCATTTTGCTGGTCTCTATGGCCTAGAAAAGGGTGGGATGCCCAGCCCTTTGCAGGTACCTTGTTTATCCTGCGGAGCGCTGCCTCTGCCTCGGGCCGGCTGACAAAAGCCACATACCACTCATCCTTCAGAGAGCCCTGGGGCTGGGGGACAGGAAAGGACAAAGTCAGCTCCAGGGAATGGCAACATGCAAATAAATAAAGAGAAATTTCAGTGTGAGGGATACGTGGGTCTGTGTGCAGAATCTCTGAGGGTATGTGTGTCACGGATCACACTGCTATTTACTGTGGTATGGAAAGTGCTGCTAAGTTGCTTTAAATTACCTGCTTACTTTGATAGATTTGAAAATATTACAGATCTAGCTATAATGCTCTTGCAGGTAAGCTAAGAAAACAGATATTTCCAAATACTTTCAGTAAAAGATTTTAAGTGGCAAGTTCTCTCTTTTCTACCTGGACACTAGGCACAAAGGCATCCTTTGCCTTCGTTTGTCTGTTTGTTTCTTAACTATCATCTGAGACAACAGTGTAGACTTCCTGTGAATGTACTATTTATGATTGCCCAGCAGTGTTATCACCATGAGTGGTTAGCTCTAAACTTGTTTTATTTAAGGAAATGTGAAGCAAAAATGCACTTAAAAGAATGAGTCCTTTACTCATCAGAGTTTTGTGGAAGGAGAACTGAAAATCTGATGTTGCTTGAAGGCAGTTGTGCAAAACAAGCAATCCAGCAAACAAATATTTTTCTTATTTTATTCTGCTGGGGTTCAGCTATTGTTGTTTTTCTTGGTGAGGACAAAATAAGGCACTACAGTTTGACACAGAAAAGGAAACTGAAAGCACTCAGTTGTGTCCTGACAGCGACTACTGACTAGAAAAACAACTTTGAAAGATGTTCTCTCTCAAAACCAGAAAACTTGCTGTCTTTACAGTTATGGTTCATCTTTTGTACCTCATCTTCCTCCGTGTTTGTCTGGTGAACAGTCTGTCTGCTAGGAATTGGCAATGGAGGTCTCACGTCAGCTGGGCCTCTTGAAGGAGATCTGCTGTTGCTGCCTTCAGAGATATAAAAGTAGAAAAACAGTGTCAAAACCAGAAAAATAATTTCATCTGTGAACCCAGGGTGTAGGATCTTTATTTTATGAAGCATGAAGTATTTGTATCACCCTGCTACTGAGCGATCTAGAAACTGCCAGATTTAGGCTTCTCTATGAGAACCAGGTTCTTTACATAATTCCATTCTTGGTGCACAGGGACTTTAACTGAGCTCTTGCAGTTCAGATTTCCATAAGAACAGATGGACTTGAAATAGGGGTGACATTTTATCAGTTTCTGTACCACAGTTACTCACTTGAGAGCATCTTGGTTTCTTTAGAGACAGAAGTAATATTGTCTCTTTGCAATCCTTGCCTTATCAGCAATTAGAAAGTAAAAAATGTCAATATAGGACATTGACAGCTGTTACCATGTGCAAAAAAATTACTTGTAAAGCAATTGATGTCTAAGTTTTCTTTATTTTTTTTCTTACAAGATAAATACAGAGCATATTTCATATGAAAAGCATTTGCTAACCTTTTTGGGGAGTATTAGCATACCACAGTGATTTGCATAGCTCAGCTCTCAGTACTGTACAGAAAAGGATGGTTATATGAAGTTTTGACACTGGTTTAACTAGGCCAGAAGCCCAAACTCCATGAGGAATAAAAAACCCAAAATCTTTGATTCAGACTAAGTATGGTACACAAGATGCCTTTCAGGAACTTGATAGTTTTCTGTTCACAGTCCAAGCAGAAACATCCATAGGAAAAAAAAAGCTGTTACATCGATTGCACTGAAACTACCTTTCAACTTTCACTCACTTAGAAAAGAAAAAAAAATGTAAGAATGCAGGATACAAACCTGGATGGAAGCGTGCTGGTAGAGAGCCAGTTGAAGAGAGATTTCTAGCACTGCTTAAAAAAAAAAAAAAAAAAAAAAAAAAAAAAAAAAGTAGTCAGTATAAATACACCATTTCTCTACAACATTTCTGTGGTCTGATCACCTGATCTGGACTTCGTGCCTGTTTTAGAGTATGTGAGAGCCCCTTGAGACCTGTGCAGGGTGAGAAGAGCCTTCTCTTCTTTGTTTTTTCTTTCCTTCTTTTTGTGTAAGTGGATCCACCTTTACATTTAACTGGAGCTCAGTATCTGGGAATAAGGTAATCAGTAAAGGCCACTGAGACTTCTGTACCAGGATCAATGCAGGAAAGTATTCAGCTGGTGGAGTTTTCACAGGGAATGACTCCATCCTTCCCCCAGAGCAGAAAGCACAGGGAGCACCTCACCAGACCTTTCTCACTGGGAGGTTATTTTTTTTTTACAGAGTTATTTTTCTTGCAGCTTCTGCAACATTGTTGATAAAAATGCAGCTTCACATTTATGTTGCAAGCTGCAAAGCCCTGAAGTAACATCAGGAACTGGGGCATCTCCCACACCAGGAAAGGCTGAGGGAGCTGGAAGCGGAGAAGGCTCAGGAGGGATCTTTAAAAGCACATAAATATCTGAAGGGAGAGCCAGGCTCTTTTCACTGGTGCTCAGTTCCCTCTGAACATCAGGAAACACTTTTTAATGTGAGAGCAAGCAAGCCCTGGAGCAGATTGCCGATAATGTGGAATCTCTCTCTTTCCTTGGAGACATTCAAATGCCTTCTGGACGTGGTACCAGGCAGCTTGTTCAAGGTGACCTTGCCTGGGTAGGGGGTTGGACCAGAAGACATCCAGAGATCTCTGCCAACCTCAGCTCACATCCAAAACTGCTCAAAATGGAGTCCCACTCTTTAATTTTAGTTATTATTTTTTGTTTCTTCACCTAATTGAGAACAAATGGCGTGCACTCCACTCCTTTACTGTTCATATTTCTCTTCTGCTTAAATGAGCTGTTGAAAAGGCTCTGAGATAAATATGCTAATTTTGTTTGCACAACAAAAACACCCTCTCATGACTTGATTTATGGGAGAGAATTAGTCAAACTGGGGGCCTCTGCTACAGCAAAATTTGGCAATGCTCTTTGAATATAAGCAGAAGTGTTCATCATAGGAATAGTTCAATTGGCATATGAGCTTGCTATTGCTACTGCAATATTTGTTTTGCTTGGGTGTCAGCAGTTCCAGAGAATGACGGTAAATGTGAGGAATTCATCAAAGAGCCATTAAAAAAATTCAGAGATTAGAAAATGTGCATCAGACGTGGACTCAAGGAGCCCACTCTAAGTCATCAAAGTCTAAGTCTGTTGCCTGGCACATCAGAAATCAAAATTTAATTAGGGACTCTTCTGTCTGGCAAACGAAGGAATAACAATCAAATATTTGTAAGTTGAAGCTGGGAAAAAATTGCAGCAAGGTTCACAATTTAAAATAGGAATTGTCAACCATTAGAGTAAAATTTAGTAAAAGGGAGGTGAAATTCTTTCAGATTCAACTCCAGACAACCGGGTCGTGGGGATTTTTAGTTTTGAAGTGTGAGGAGTTGCAGCTTTAACACTTAAGCTCCTAGAGCGTGCAGGACCCCTTTGTCCTGAATCCTGCCTAGTTTTGTAGGAGATGATCCCTTCCCAAAAGGACTGGTCATTCTTATGGATCCTGCAAGCAATGGGAGAGGTGTCTCAAGAATGGAAGCCTTTTACCAGGTAGGGTTTTGATGCCTTAGGATTTAGTTTTTTTATTTTTCAGATCCTGTACTGCCTTAGTGTGTAACTCTAAAACTCCATGGCCTGTCAGCCGCTGTTCTCCCATTTCATTCAGACAAAACAATTCCTCCCTAGGCCTGAAACTCAGGGACACCTCACTGCCTCAGGCCCCAGGAGATGCAAACAACAGTGAATTGGGGGGGGAAACTTGGAGTAAATGACTTCATTACCTGAAACTGTAATTGGAGGATTAACCCCTGATATGTAAATGGACCAAACTTTTAATTGTGTGAAAAACTCGTGGCCACCGTCCCTCTTGGGTGTAGCCCCTGGGAGGCTTTTGACTGCCCAAGGTGCACCTGTTGAAGGCCTCTAATAAATACCTGCTTTTACTCTCTTAATCTGATCTAGCCTCTGTTCTAGGTAGCCAGGCCAAGGCATCAGTTTAAAAAACTTCCTTGCCATAAACCAGAGAGATTAATGCTTTTTTCTTGGTTGCCTGATGTACACTGCTCCACTGATACAGAGCTTCAGTGCTACAAAGGATTCTCCTGGATAGTAGGAACAGCACTAAAGCAAGGGCACAGTCTCCATAATGAACTACCAAGAGATTGAGATTCAAAAGAAATGACTAATAATGGTGAAACAAACCTTTCTGCAGCAGGAACGCTGTTGCATCCTGGCTTAGGTGGAGGCTTGACAGATTTGGGAGGGAATGCATTGGAGCTGTATGGGGGCAAAGACAGCTGTGGCACTGGTCTTTGGAGGGCAGCTGTGGAGAGAAAGAGAAGGAAACTTAAATCCTACATGAGATATTCTGAAATGGAATAGAATGAAGAAATTCTGTCACCTTACTGCTGTTAATTTAGATAAATATAATGCAATAAAACAGTCCTTGATGTGTTAGTTACAGACTGGAAATTCATATGGTCAGCTGAGAACTTAAAAGTAGGTATTAAAATTAAAAATGAACTGGAACTGGTTTGAGCAGCAGTTACATTTTCTAACTTCTGTTTTGGATGAGCCACAATTCTGGTACCATAACTGCAGAAGGTGGTACGTGTTTTCTGTCACGTTGCTTCTAAATAGCAGATTTGATATCACCTTTTTGAACATCATTCTGAGATTTCTCCCAGCATAAAATAAAACATTTTCTTTCTTTTCTTTCAGTGTCCTCAGACCTGAACTAGCAGTAAGAGTGGAACAGGTTAACTGTGCTCTGCACAGCTTAAATAACCCTATTCTTTACGGAGGCTTCGGGGCAGTGATAATTCATAGAGACTTGGCCAAATGTCCTGCTTCTGTTATGGAGTCACTTTGCCAACCTAATTTCAGAAATCAGCATTCTGCAGTAGTTTATAAACACTGTTGGTACATGGAAGAAGTTCTGCTTCTGTTCACGAGAGTGACTAACACTGCACAGAGCCTGGTGCCAGCAGGGCTTGCTGAGGACTGGGAGACACCAGGTTTCTGTTTCCAGCTGTTTGATGCTGTGTGCAGAACACAAATCTCTCTAATGTAATATCTTTCAAAATAAGAAATCCTGCTGGCTGGTAACTGGCTGACAAGGAAGCTATTGGCTACTGATTTCCTGGGGTTTGTGGCTTTGATGTGTAAATCTGCATGAGGCACTTTATAAGAATTCTACAGCCTATCAAGGTACCACTTGACTTTAGAAATGGCTCTAAGGAAAAAACTCTGAAATAATTTCCTTTTTACTTCTTTTTAAGAACTAAGACAAAGAAAGATTTCAAGTTTGAAAAATCACTGTAGAAATACTTACTGTCTTCTTCTTCCTGGGGAGCCAAAAAAAAAAAAAAATTACCAACATATTATAACACAGTTCTTAGGAATGTTTTACAAAACAAAATCTGGACATTGGTGAATTTTGAGTATACAAGGACTCTAATATCTACAATGTCACTTCTCTCTAAAATGTTGGGCATTTTGTCTTCATGCAGCACCAAATAATTTTTAGAGTTTTTAAAGTTTTAAACAAGATGTATGGTGGATGTCCCATAATGCATCTTGAACTAAAATAGTCAGAAATTCTTAGGAATTATAAACTTTTCTCATTCCTTCAAGTAAGTGTAGACTCTCAGAGTTATCTGAAAGTGAAATGTTAAGGTCAGCTTAAGCTGAAAAAATCTGCAGAATCCCAAATCTTCTTTAAGCAAAACCACTTCTCCCATGTCATAGAAGAAATTCTGGCCTTATTCTTCCTGCTATTCAAGATAAAGTTCTCAGGGAACAAACTGAGCTTGACACAGAAGAACTGTTTAAAAACACCCCATGTGCCATGAAAGATACATGAGTATTCCGTATAATTTATAAAAGAAACAAGTTTACCTTTTCCAGCATTATTATTTTATACAGGTATTTAATTTTACTGTAACCCCTATACTATTAAACATATGCTTTGAGACTAATACTTACTTCATTTTTCTTGTGTGGTGGCCAACTCTGCCTGAAATGAAAACAAAACACTCATCATAGGTGGAATAATACTCATTCACTTTGTGTGCATTAGGCCATATTTTCAACTAGAACATGAATTTATAGTAAGTTTTAAAGACCAATGGATGCAGAAACATTTTTTCCTCATAAAAACATCCAAGATTCTAATTTTCAGCCATAATCTAATGCATTATTCTGGTCTTTAGCCCATCTTGATTTTATCAATAAGGAAAATGTCTGATGAATTGATTGTAAGATTAGAGCTTAAAACAAGTTTGTACAATAATGAAACATTAGTCTTCAAGTCTTGAACTCATTTGTAATATTTGACAACACTGCTGGAGCACATCATAAGGATATCAGGCTTTGTTTCTCTGACAAATTATCCTGGCTGATTAGCAGATCTCAATTATTTCTTCTCTTGTTTTAAGTTCAGTCAGTGTTCAGCCCCCAGGTGCTCTAGAAGATGCTGGGGAGTGATCCAGTTCTGCTAGAAAATGCTGCTGGCTGTTAAGAAGGAGTTTTGCAGGCTAATAAAATCAGTGGGATGAAAGTAAAGCTTTCCTTTTCTAACACCTTAAAATAACAGCAATAGAACTCATGCAAGAATGTTCCCTAGAGCAAGAACTTGCTCTGGTGGAAAAAACATGGATCATGTATATCTTTGTACGACTTGGAAGTGAGGCATGCCCCACTTAATGGCTCTTTCAGATATGACTGGAGAGAGTTTTTCTGCATTCACACCTTTCTGCAGCCTCAAGCAAATCCTGTGCATATTAATGAACCAAAACTTTGATACCCACAGACCCTGCTGTCATGCAGTACCAGTAAATCAGACCATCCTGTGTTGCTTGTCCATATTTTTGTTAAATTTTATTTCTCCTTTATTGAATTTCAATTGAACGAGCACTTACTTTCCAGGGCTTTGCTTCCTTAGAGGAGGTGGATTGCCTCTTTCATATCTGTCACTTGGTGGGACAGGAGGTTTTGGCATCATTGCTAACTGCTCTCCCAGGGATCTAAAGCAGGAGCGAGATGATGAAATAAAGGCAAAAAGCTGCTTATTAAGAAATAACTGGGGAATAATGGCAATGAGAGGATCATTTGCAGAGGACAAACTCTTACCTTAGCTGTGAAACCAGAGGCTGTAAAACAACAAGGAATAATTAAGAGAATGTGTAAGTGTATCAAAATAGGCAAAAACTATCAATAATCACAAAAAACAAATTACCTTTTCAGGAATGCTTGGCTTCTTCCCTGAAAACAGCAAAAGCTTACATTTAGGAAAAAATGGAAGTTAATTAATTAAACTTCCTATGAAGTAAATGAGTTTAGAATAAAATTGAAAGTTAATCTTGCAGGTTGAAGAACTCACATCCTGAGATGTAAGCCAGAAAAATATTTTGGCTTTGCAAGTGATGGTAAGATTGCAATCGCTCTTATTAAAGGGAAATTTAAACATTTTCAACATGGCATGTGTCACAATCACATTATCTAAGGTTCAGCTTTGAACTATTGGTACTTTTTTGCCATTATATAACAGATAAGAGTTTAGATAATAAATAAAATTGTAGAGTCATATCTGTAGATGCTTTGTATAATGTGGTTTTCAAGTCTGAAGGAAATGCCTTTTTTTTCTGGGTCTTATTAGTTCTCAGCCTTCTTTTAAGTCTATTGCCACATTACCTACAGCAGTGTATCAGAGTTTCGTTACCTTTGTATGCAAAGGTGATTTCCTCCTTTAACCTACTGAATATTTCCTTATTCAGTCACTTAGGTGTACATCAAACCTTTATTGCACAGGATTCTCATAATGTCTTTCTGTTCACCTGTCTGACCCAGGGTTGCTGGATTTTAGATGAAATTTCTCTCCCACTTTGTAAGTTCTGCTCGCACCATTCAATCATAAACAGATTACTTTGATTACATTTGGTTGAGCCTTGTTCTTTTGCATTAATTATATACAAACTGATGATTTTCAGTAATTAGAGCAACCCCAGTGATACAAATGTAAGCAAATACTGACCTGATCCTGGGCTTTCTCTTTCATATGGGGGAGCAAGGCGATCCAGAGAGGGTTTTGTGCTTCTGTCTATAGAAGGAGCTGGGGCTAAACATAACAACTGTGTAAGATCATTTGCTGGTATAGGTCAATATATTTTTATTTTGCATAGATTAGAACTGGTGTTACTTCTTAAAATAACAAGTGAGACTCCTGTATGAGTTGTAGAAGAGAGTAGAACTGAGGGAAAAGAGGAAGAAGTGAAGTGCTGCACAGTCTGTGGGAAAAGCTTTACAAAGAGAACACCAGCTATACTCACGTTTCAAAGGCTTCATGTTTCTGTCTCTACTCAAGTCGCTGTTGCTTGGTGGAGGAGGGAAAGCTGGCAGCTAAAACAGGTATTTAACAAGTGGTTAAAATGTGTCTTCACCTTTCTGTTTTGAGTGAACTAAGCCCACCAAGCACATCTGCCAGCCTTGTGTGGTACAGCACAAGGAGCAGGTCTCTGCTCACTGCAGGAAGGACAGGAGCCAGGGACCCTCCTGAGCCATGGCCTGCACTCATTGATTTTTGCTGGATGCAGAATTGCCTCCATCTGCTGTGTCTCCCCACACTCCCGTGGGATGTCTCCTCAGGAAGGGGTGGTGGATTGTCAAAGGAAGGGAACAGGAGCTTCAGCAACGCTCTTGTATCTCTGGGACACTGCATCAGACCAAAAGCGCCTCCATCACATCCTGAACATTTTCTTGTGTATACGTTGGTAGGTTTAGTGTACATCTGGCAAACACTGAACCTATAGTGACTGCTGTCAACAGCACAAGAGCTTTCAGTTTTGAAGTATTCACAGCAGGAAAAAGAAAGGAATCATGTCTTGGTTATCAACGTTCTGATTATAGAGTCTCTTACACTTTTATGTCGTCCTAATTCAGTTGGGCAACTGCTAGAAGTATAGCTTGGAAAAACATAACCTTTTTTTCAAAACAGAGGCATCTCTTACAAATACATAATTTATGTGGGAGAGGCATTCACAACTAGGTGTACATTTCCAGTGTAAGAATCAATGAAGTAATATGAAATAATTAAATATATTTCTCCCATGAAATGTAATTGTTCCTTGAACAATGGCCACCTTGTAACAGAGTTCAAATCTATTTTGATGGCTTCCTCTTCATACTCTAGGTGAATAAAAATGGCCCTACACTTGGACTCCTAAGAAGGTCCTGGGATAGGAAATAGGTGAGATATTAAGAAAGGAACATACAGTAGCACTTCTTCCCCCAAATAAGGCTGGTCCTGGGGCTGGGCCGGGTCGCTGGGGTGGTACTGGAGGCTGATGTGGAGGCTGATGTGGAGGCTGATGTGGTGATCTGGTTGTTGAAGGTCTGTCTAAAGAAAACAAAAATCCCAAACGAAAAAATTACACAGAGTTTGGTTATTTAATACTCATTCAATCTTTATGGCAAAGAGCCTTTACAAGAACCTGGCTACTGAAGTTAATAAATCATAAAGACATTGCTGTAGGATTTGACTGGCAGTTGCTTTAGCATCAGTGTGTTGTGTTGGGAATTCCAGGCTGGTCTGTCCCGGTGGGGGTGATTCCCCTGCTGGGCTCTTGGCCACAGGATGTATTTAATTCCCTGCAGCACAGTGTGTGAAACACCAGCCAGTCTGAATGGCAGCTCTGTGCTCCTGAATGGACTCCACACCTCCAGGCTGCTGAGGAATCAGGCACAAAACGAGAATGACAGGCAGGCCCAGCTGATTGCTCTTTCCCCCAGTTTCACTAGAGGCTTTTTCCCATTGTAGCGACAGCCTGCTCTGTCCAAGGTTGCACTGCTAAAGCTGCTGCAGCATGTACCTGTGTCTAAGTTCATACAGGTTCAAATCAAAGGCCAAATAATGCATACATCACACAAAACTAACCTTTATTCCAGCAGAGCTTGTCCAAAGTAGAAAATGTAACTTTAAAAGTCACAAGCTCACAGAGTTTGTGTCACTAAGACTTGCTCATGAACTACACTGTTACCTTCAAGGAAAAACCTTCTACATTCCATGGAAAAATCAACATGAGAAAATCTAATTTGTAAATTATTAATAGCACTTAATTTTTAGTAATTACCTATATAATCTGTGCTGCTTGGAAGTGACTTGGCAGGAAATATGACGTTGTGATGTGCTTCCTCATTATTGGATGGAGGTGGCTCATAGCCATCACTGTCATGTTCTGTTTCCTCAGGCTCCTCTGTTGGTGATTCATAGTCAGCCTCATCTTCCTTTTCCTGGTCTTCATCAGGGCTTTCGTAGTCATCATCATCATCATCATCATCCTGGCAAACGAGCATAAAAAGGGGATGCTGGAAGAGAACACTAAACCCTTCAGAGCAGTTTCCTTGTGGCCTTTCACTGTGGTATTTTTCACTCTGGAAAATACCAAATTTTTCCAGCTGATTTGAGGGGAAAAAAAATTTGTTGAAATAATACAGGGAAAGGAGGCAATGTTCCACTAATGCATGGAGCACTCAAGAGCTTAAGAAAGGAAACAAATATCATTTGATGACAGTGAGTGCAGTGGGAGGTCACGATAAGGGGCAAGTTTACTGAAATGCATGAAGTGTTCCTAGGAACACAATGGAGCAGCAGTTGATGCTGCTGATATTCATTCTTGCTTTCTAACGTGTCCTCTACAGCATGCAACCCAACTTTTGAAAATTATTCATTAAAACTGAGGTCTTTGATTTGGGTCTTGGTGTCCTCCTGACCCAAACCAGCCTCGTTTGCAGGACCTCATAAGGTGACAGTGTCAATAGGGTCATTGCACATCTGTGCAATCTGCCAAGGCTCAAGAGAAAAAGAACACTCCATGTGTCATTGGTACCACAGCTGGAATTTGCAGAGTCCTCTGCACTGGCACAGAGCCCACCTGCTCTGTGGGTGGTTACTTTTATCTCTTGTGCTCCCAGAATAGCAGCAAATCTCCTGTGAACTTAGTAACAAGTGTCTTCTAAAAACGCCTCTCCCTTTGATTTTTGAAGAAAAGCCATTAGCACTGGTCAGCCTCAGGATCTTCATGAAGGCAGGCTGTGCATCAGCAGCTGGGGTGGGTGTGTTTCACCCCATGACCTGGTCAAGGCATTTCCTTTGCCAAAAGGCAGAAGGAACTCCTGCAGTCTAAATGGCTTTAAAAAAAATTACTATCCAACAAATAGGCTCTAGAGAATAAAATGGCAAGAATTTGCCATTGAATAACACAGCAATCTTGCATCTACTAGACACCTCTTTTAAGAGCTTGAAACAGGCATGTAAAATTCAGCTGTGGTTCTGTGGGACCTGGTTGTAGGCTGGGAGCTTCTATTCGAGCAGTGAAATAGGAAGGCAATTCTGAATTTCTGGGGGGGAAGAACCTTTTCTCAGTAAAGAAATCTGTATGCAGCCACTCCCGTCATTCCTGCTCCTGCTCTTCCTCCCCCGCCGCCCCTGCCACGCTGCCCAAGCAGCCAGGGCAGGAAGAGCCAGCCTCCTCTGAGCCAGGCTGCGAAGGAACATGAGTTAAGAAAACCCAAATACTCACAAACGAAGACCAGCCACCGTCATCCTGAGCGTACCCTGTGCAGAGAAGCACAACCACACATTCCTGAGCATGGACAGCTTTGTCAAAGACGTGATCACTTGGCAGAAAGAACCCGACTAATCCCAGGTGAGTTCCCAGTCCTGTGCCACAGGAACGAGCTGTTCTTTCAGAGGCAGGCTGGCAGTGACATCCTGATTCAAAACTAAGATAAAGCCGCCCTGCTGTGACACGATCTGGGTGCTGGCACTTCAAGTTGGTCCCACTTCCCATTTAAATTATATCGTTTGAAACAAAATGGTTTCAGAATGAGCCCAGACTTCTCATCTCCTTCTTTAAGACTATTTTAGCTTTCATAAAACAAGGGTTTGTTTTTTTTTAACTTCAGCTTCCCTCTCTAATAGAGTGCTGCTGGGAGGAAGGGCAGGGGGTGGAGATTTTGGAACAGAAATATATAAGCACTGATACAATTTATTGGGCTAAAGAAAGACATTTTGACAATTCTCAGGTAAAATTCTCTGCTCTTGCCTTCCTTCACCATGTTTTCTCTTTAAAAACACTTTTTCTTACTTATTATCCTGCATCTATGCTTTTCTTCCTTCCAACTTCTTTATACTCCCATATTTTAATTTATTGTTTTGGATTTTTGGTTCCTAACCCTGCTCCCCTCTGTTGACTCTGCTCTGCAAGTATTAATTTAACCTTTCAATATTTTTAAACACTTTTTGTTGTTAGGGTCTGCCAGTATACACTTACCTGTGTTTTCTGGAGATTTTTGTGTTTGGGCCCTGCAACAAAGACCCAAAAAATAAATTCTTTCTATTAAATGTTTGGTGCTTCTCTTGCAAATAAAGGCAATAGCTAACTCTTACAGTAGTTATAAAGTAGTAGCTATGAAGTTTACATAGATGTAAACTATGTTTAACTCTGCCCAAAATGCCAAAACCACTTTAGTTGATATTTACATAGAAGATCCTAATAAAATCTAAACTGTTTCAAGAATTGAAGTCAGAGAAGTCAAGTAGTTTGAAGCAAGGGGATTCAGTAAATACATTTACCAGTCCTGAAAATAGAAACTTCAAAGTCTAGGTCATAAATGTAAGGTTAAATAAGGTTTTTATGGTTTTCAATTCTAATTTTGGATTCTAGTGAATGGAAATATGTAAAATCATGTTATCAGATGAAGAAAAACCATGTTATGTAGACTGGACTTGGTCTTTATTGGGTAGGGTCATACATTGTTCTTTTCTCACAGAATGTTCTTGCAATTTTTGCTCTTCTATTGTGAATATTATATTCAGTGACAAAAATTATGAATTACAGAGTATAATGATGTATAGATCTGTGGAATGCATTAATGATGATTTATTAATAATATATGCCTGGGCTTCATGGCCTTCTTAAAGGCTATGTGCTCAGGTGGAAAATTTCATTGCATGAAATGTGCAAATGTTACTTTGTTCTGGACATGGCAGAAGTATCTGGGGTGTTCATGGGCTCAGGATTTGATATTTGATATCAGATGACATTAATGAAACAGAGCTTTATTTTATAGAATTTCCAGGCTGCACTTCTCATCCAGGCATCATTGATCGAATGAAAATCAGTCCAGAAAAGATCTATCTGAAAGCTTTGAACAAGAAAGCTGAGTTGTCTTACTCACCATTTTGGAAGGAAAGAGAGCCTCCCTTCATTTTTGTTTATTTCTTGGCTTAATTTACTTACAATTCTATTGGAAAGAAGAACAAAAGTAGTTAAAAAAAAAACCCTCGAAACCCGTCACTTGTCAAAGCAGCTAAATCATTTTCTTCACCATTATCCCTCAGTATTTGCTAAATTTAATCTGGCAACTCAAGATTATTATTTACTATGTGATAAAAACACTAAATTTACCATCTTACTGCTAAGTTGTGCTACAGCATATCCAACTACAAACTAGACATTTTTCCCTTGGTAAAACCCCATGTTGTTGGATAGTGTTTAAAAATAAACATTAAACCCAGCAAGCCTTAGGATCTTTGGGTGTTGTAGACATCCCACTGCTTCAAATAATGGCCACAGCATTTGTATGGTTTTGCATGGAAAAAGCAAATAATACTTCAGGAAAACAGAGTTTATGGCTGCAAAAGCAGGGATTAATTGTTCCCTGAGACTCTTCTCTATTCTTTTTGTGTTCCTTCCTCTGCAGCCAAGCCATCCAGCATCCAGAATCCCTCCAGCAGAGAAGGGGAAAAGCTGATCTAATTCCATGTCTTAATACATTTTTGGGGCATGGCAGGAATATTCATGGAATATCAAAAGGCTACAGTTTTATGCCTGGAGAGATCTTTCCAAGTGGAGGACAGTCAGTACTGAGATTCTCTGGGTTAATTCTACTGACAGACCAGAATTTTGCTCTTCTACTAATGAAGTTTGCCTCTATGATTATTTTGTTTCAAAGAAAGCTTAGGATGAGCCATGATCTGATTCTAAACTGTCATTATTTCTTATTGAGGAGCATCCAACTTCACTGTTGTTTCCTTTTGCTGCAGGGGATAAGGAAGTTGCTGTGTGAATAATAAATTCCATGTCAGACATTAGGAAATGTCCTGGGGTGAGCAGTGCCCCGCACACATCAGTGCTTTGCTCGAGAAGTGAGTTATGGAATCTGTCTGTGGCTTATTCCCTGCTGCAGAAGAGGCAGAGGATCTTTCAGAATGTCTTGGAGTTTTTTTTCAGCTAAAGAAGTAAAATGAAGTTCTCTGGTTTTGGAGCTAATAATTCGTAGAGTTCAGACTTCCCTGGGTGTGAATGAGACCTGAGTGGTTGGAAGCTTTCTGGGCTAAACCTGGTCTGGCTGCTATGAGGATTTACACAAACTGGTTTTTGAGGAAAAACTGAGAGGAAGAAGTTGATCATCTTATCTTGCTGCCAAAAAATTCATCATATAATGCTTAAAATACAGCGTCTAATCTTTACTTCTAGTTTATTTGAAATGCTTCAAAACAATGGCTCAGAGAGTTTATTAGAAGAAAGCAAATTTTAGGAGGGTCACACTTTAAAAGCAACATCCTCAGGGAAGATTGGTGCACTGAGCAGCTGAGCCTGTCACCGTGTGAGGAAGGAAGTACCAAAACCACATCGCTCTCTGAGCTGTGGGAGTGGATGATAGGAGAGGATAAGGCAACAGCACTTGCAGAAAATGTTACTCAGACTTCTCATTCTCTTTCTACCTCCTCCACCAGTTGCTAAACTTAAAACTGGCAGGAAGTTGAAATTTAGAAAAACCCACACAACCAGCCCCCAAAGCAGGACTCCAAAACTGGCTTCTGTTCACTTAACTGCAGATACTGCTGACCTGAGTAGAATGCACTCTACATGTGTTGGGACAAAGGGCTTAAGATGGGTAAGAGAGGTGGAATACAAATTTCTCTAGGGCCAGGAGGCTGCACAATTCCATATTGAGCACTGTCAAAAGCATAGCTGGTGATCCAGGTCGTTGGCTTGGCCTTTGAGAAGACTCTGCTGGGCAGATGCAATGCTGTCCTACCGACTTCAAAACAGTCTGAATACCAGTTATGTTCCAAACCTTGCAACAACCTTTAGACCCAGCTGAGAGCATGTGTGCACATGCACTGACATCTGCCCAAGGCTTACCATTTTAATAGAGAAAGTGCAGATTTGTCAATTTTTATGTTTGCACTTTTACTCTTCTGAAAGTAGAACGACTTTCAGACTGGGCTGTGTTTGCAGGCTCTGGCTGTGTCACCCTGAGCTGGCAGATGCCATGAGTGCAATTATGAGCTTTCTGCTACTGGAAATTTCTGCCAGTGCTATGGGAGACACTTTGGAGTGCTGTGGGATATGCCTTAAGATTTTTCCACAGGGCTGGAAATTCCACATCTCAGGTTTGCCATGGACCTGCCACTGGAATAGCCACAAGGATCAACAGCATCCTGAAAACTTGGAACCCTTTTCTCTCAAGATAGTAAACAACAGGAGTGACAGACTAATTCTAGTGTTTATATCATAGTTCAGGTGTCAGCCAACCAGCAGCGTTGTTTTTAACGAAATCGTTGCTTTTTCTGTTTATGAATTCTGACCACAGTAAGAAAGGCACATTCTGTTAAATGTGCTTTAAAATATTTTGCAAGACTCAAATTTGTTCTCCACGCATATAAAACTTTGTGACCTACTCTGACTGGCAATAGTGCTAATGAACAATAGGAAAATTCTGTTTCTCTCTTAGACTGTAAATTGGCCTCTTGCTTCATTAGATTTATGATTAAAATGTTAGTAACACCCTCATGATTAGGTTAGAGTTTCATTTAGCACACAGGACCAATGGTCAGTGTCTGCTCTGTGTAAAATACATCAAATCCCTTCCCAGTCTCACCAGTGTATCTCTTTCAGGACTGTTGTTTGTGGAGATTCAGGTGTGTATCTAAACATAGTGGTATTAATATTAACTTTTTTTAGCAAAGTTTTCCAGAAAGAGTTCAGCCCTTTCAGTGGAGAGTGCTAAAGATTTTAAGAAGTATTTCAATTTTCAAAATTATGCTTAAATCTGGGGGAGGAGGGTTGTTTTTATAAAGAAGCCAAAAGTTTTATGAAGATGTGCACCTGTAACAGGGCTGGTGGAGATTAAGTTTCAAAATAATAATTCATTAGTAATAACAGAAGGTTGTAGAGTTTTATAATTAGATTCAGGAAATGACCTGTCATACCTTGTAATGATAACTGTGACCTACTTTTGATTCTTGAAAAGTCACAGAATCATCTCCAAATAATGACACAGTTATATTCAAAACCTGAGCAGAGGGTTTGCTCAGAGATGCAGGTTTAGCAGGCCCACACACCCAGCTCAGGAGTCCTGTACAGATGCAGTCTGTGCTTTGCAAACCTTGTGTGATTCCAGCTGCTGGCTCCATGTAGGTCAGAATATTCCTGCTAAATTTACTGAGGAACAATCTCTCTTGTTAATGTATCTTTTGTTCATTTCGTCACTGGCCAATGCTGTAACACCTGCTGTTTATATTAAGCTTTTTGCAGGATATGCTCAGGTTTTAGTACTGCTATTAAGTATCAGGCAGTGTAACTATAATATGCTAATGCCTCTTTCAGCTTGTAGAAGAACTCTTGCTACAATCAGTTGAGGTTTGCATTATGATACAAAAGAAAAGTGTGAATGTGTTCTAGCAGAAGTCACCAGCCAGCATTTTGTGTTTCAATGAGGGTGTGGAGATTCTGAAGTAAAGAAAATAATGGCAGATTTTAAAAATGGCAGATTCTTCTGCACATTAATTCTACCCAGGAGGGTTGTTTTGGGGTTAAGTGGATTTTTGGTTTGTTGTTGTTGTTGTCGGGGTGGTTTTTTTGGTTGGTTAGTTGGTTGGTTGTTTTTAGTTAGAATCAGTTCTCTTCCCTATTAAAGCTCTAAATTCTTGTTTTAAACAGTGGCATTACATGGAGGACCTCTCTGCATGTATAATCACCATATTCCAGTGAATATTTTGCTTGTTTGTAAGTATGAAAAAGTTGCAGAGCTTTCCTTCAGATTTCAATATCTACTTATTTATTCAGTTCCTCAAGCTGTGCACCAAGCTTCACTCTTCTTTTAAAGCTCTTGATTTCAAATTCTCTTCTTGCTGAGAAATCCAAAAGATCTGAGTGAAAAGGCTGTTCAGTTTCTGCTGGGGTGTAACAAGTGAGAAACCCCAAAGACCTGTCTGAAAAAGGCTGTTCACTTTTTCTAGGGTATGAAAATGAAACTTTGAGGTATCAATAGGTTTGATCAGGAGGTAGGAGCAACTCCACATAGATTTCATTTTAATGATTCACCTATGGCATTAATATCTCTGGTATGTCTGAGTTTATTAGACCATCCACTGACTACTTTTCTCTCACAAATTTGAAAGGAAATCACCAGAAGTTCTCAAAATTAAAAGCTCAGACAATGAGAACATGAGGTAATTCTGCCAAAGGACTGCTAAGGTGGGACAAATTATCAGAGAATTACAAGTTCTACAGTATGGTTAGATGAGTCTGTCACAGACAATCTGGTCTATCATCAACATTGTTAAATGTTTCTTTTAATTGAAAGTGAGTTCAGAAATTCTGAGACATCAGAGCATCTTTTAAAATAATATCTGGACCTCCTTACTAACATATTGTACACCACCAACCCCTCTTATCAGGATATTTATTGTGTGAAAATATAGATGTGATTTTAACAAATATGTCACATCCAAGGCTTTCAAATTCAGTCCTTCATATCTGATCTGAACAAGGGTGTCCTGCTGAGTTCAGCTCTTCCCACCAGCTCACCCATGAGCACAAAATTTTTCAATATTCTTGTCTTCCCCAAAACACCTTCCACAAGCTCTGATGTGTCAGAAAAGGCAAAGCAAATTGTACCTTGTGTAGCAAAATCAAGATATGCGTGACAGGGACTGGGAAATGAGCAACAAAGACACAGCCATGCTGGAACAGCTTGAATTCCTTTTTTTTTTTTCTCCCTCCTTTGTTTGGAAGACCATGAAGAGCTCCATGTGTCTCATGGTTAGAAACCTTCTAACCTCCACCTCAAATATGTGGCAGAGAACTCATAGCAAAATAAAATCCTTCGTTTTTCACCATGAAATATTAGAAGAAGCCACTTTCTCTTACTCAGCATTGACTTAATGGAATTATTGTTCTTAATTAAGGAACTTTGATGAAATTATGGAAGCTATTCAGATGAATTGGAAACTTTTTCAAGGCCTAATCCACAGGAGCTGAGAAAAGCTATTGAACATTGAATCACATGGTCCAGACTGATTTCTCTTGAACACCCACCTAAAGCAAAAGCACATGAAAATAATTTCAAATCCTCAGCTGCTGTGGACATAACTGACTTTTTTTTTCCCCTTTAAGTCAAAGTCAACTGTTAAGCAGTGAACAGTTAAGTCATACTTCAAAGGTAATACTTGCATGAAAGTTTAACCTTTGTGTTGCTGCTGTCAGTCAAAGAATTTATGCACAACTTCTTTTGAACATCCCCCAGACAATCTTCTTGTACTGTCTCATTTTGCTTGAGCAGTCATGACAACACCCATTTTATTTTGGAATATTCTTTTTCTCTCAGTACACTCCAATAAACACGTCTCTAACCAACCACTCACAAATCATTTGCCTGATATTTCCTATGAGACTTCACTGCAAAACAGCTAAAATAACTTTTAACATTAAAACAGTTTGACTTTACTTACGGCACTCTGAGCTTTGGAAATTTCTGAATATCATTTTCAGACATGTTCTGGAAAGGAAACACATGGGATATGTGACAAAATTGTCCATGGAATTGTCACCCTGTGACTTATCCAAGTAAGTCACACACATATATTCAAAAATGTGGCATGAATTCATGTGGTATTTACGTGACTTCAGAAGCCAGGTATACTGAATTCCTTCATGTCTGCACGGTGAAATTAGTCAAGATTGTGCATGATTGCAAAATTTCAGGGTAGAACTGTAGATTTTAAAATACAGAACCTTTGGCTGGAGTTTTTTTCTAAGAACCTTATCTGTATCAGAGTACAAGAAGAATCCCGCGTTCTACGGGACACAGAGCTAGAAAACTCCTTGGACTTAAAAGCAGCCTTGGCAGCCTGAAAAAAGCTTTCTAAAGCAGGGATGGGGGAGGATGTTTGTTCCCCCCTCAGCCATAACGCAGCCACTGGACTGAGATTCCTCCTGACTGAGTTGTGCCATCTGGAGACCTTTCCTGATGCTCCTGCAGAGTCAGCCCTTCTCTCCCTCCAGCATGTGCAAATCCACAGTTAGGACAGACTCAGGCATTACGAAGCCTTTGGATTCCATTGATTTTGTGTTTTGGTTAGTTAATCTCAAGCTTCATGAATGCTCTTTGGAACAGGGATGACAGTCTGGTTCTTTTTGTCTTTTTTACTGGTAACAATAATAGGTTTCTAATTACACATTGGTTCACAAAGCTGTCAGTGTCAATGTTTAGGACAGAACAAATCCTATCTGTGTTTTTCCACACTATTTTGCCTCTGGGAGGAGTGAAACACAGGGAAAATGTACTGCTTTTATGGAAATGTCCTGCAGTACTTCCTGAAGAATCACATTTTTTTTCTAAAGGCTTTTTAAGCTTCTCTCTGGAGTTCTATTTTAATGATAAACATGACAAATATTAGAGGTATGAACTCTTTTTACGAGGGCCACGTTTCCGTTTTAAATAATAGAGAATTTTATTAGAATAAGTTATATGGAACCCCTTTGGTTTTATTCCTACTGCATCTCAATAGGGCTTTCCCTGTGGTAGCCAGTAGACACAGAAAGGTGTCTCTGAAATTAGGATCTTATTCTGATTCATTTTAGAGCAACATTTTTACTCTAGGTTTATCATGTAGTCTGACAACAGCTACAAACCCAGCAAACACTCAGCCTGAGCAGCTGTTTCTGTGCAAATGTAATTTGGCAGTTTCCAGTCACTCACAAAATGTAAAAATATGTTTCTTAGGAAAACCATTCATAGAGAGAAGCAATTTTTTTTCCAGATTGCTTTGTGCTCTGGAATATTTTACTGGACATCTTCTTCTGTGGTTCTGTTTAACAAGTGAACCTTTTCCCTTTTTTTTCATTATACAATTGCCAAATAATTCAAAAGCTTAAAAAGAGTCTGAGCAGAGGTGAGCAGCTGCTTGGCTTGCTCAGTAGAAAACATCCTTCAGATCTGCTGAGATGCCTCTGAAGAGCTGCTGCACTCTTAGCTAATTAAAGAAACACTCTGGAAATAACAGAAAATCACAAAAATCACTTAGAAATCACAGTTATCGCACCTTCTATTTGCACCTCACAAACTACCAGGATGTCATTATTGCTTCCAGAGCCAGAACTCCCACTCCAGCCATGGATCCTCAGTGCTTGAGCTGAGGAGGATCTCTTGGGGCTGGTAGGACAAATCCCATGACACATCTGAATAATGCTGACTGCACCCTCCAGCAGGAGGGAGGGGTCAAATCCTGTCCCTACAACAGAGGCTTGAAAATTTTTGTTTTGTTTCAATGAAATGTCAAAAAACTGAATATTAGGACAAGTAAATGAAAAATACAAAACCTTAGAACAGGTATGTAGAGATCTCCCCACTATGACTAATTAAATAGAAGAACAAAATTACTACTTCTGGGGAAATAGAATCCTAATATTTGAAAATAAAATTAAAAAGCAGTAATACTAAAAGCTCCTACACATCTTCATGGATATGTATTTAAGACCTGGAAACAGCTGCTATGTCAGTGGAAGTTATCAGCTTTTTTCTAAAATCAAGCCAAGCCTGGAACAACGGTGGTTTAAAGCCACTGGGACTTTGCTTACTAGTTTTGATGCTCTTAAATTTTATTGCTTTTGTGTATTGCTACAGAAGAAATCTAATTTTATCTAGAGAGGAATGAAGGAGTTATTCCAATGAAAGGCCAGTCATTCTGAGCAGAGCTTGTGTCTTCTTTAGTATGAGAGGATAATTAATAACGTGGGGGTTTTGTAGTTAATATTTGAAAACAAGAACTTCCTATAAAGGAAGAGATGAATTCAAAACAAGATTATTGGTTTAGAACTTCCCTGTCAGTTTAAAAAATACTAAAAAATATTCTTTTGAACAACATGCTTGGGCTCCCAGAATTCCATATTTAAAGCAAGTTACCTGGCTGATTTTAGCAAAAGCATTTGCCTCTCATACTTCTACCTCAGTAACCACCTGGAAGGTGGCTCTTCATCTGCCAGTGCAAAATAAGGAGGAGTCAAAAACATCAGTTGGTTGGAATTTTACAGGAAGGAATTTTACAACTCCACTTACCAAAAACCTTTGTCCATTTATGCTGTGCTTCCTCACGACTTTCTCACAGTCCTTATACTTCAGCTGTCAATGAGGAGAAGATGATTATTGCACCCTTAACTACAAGAATCTATTAAGACACTTAAACATATGGCTGGCTTTGAGTAGATGCTTTCAAGTTACCTTTTTCTATGCTATGGCATGCCTAAATGGCAAATTTTGTCCCATAAACATGGGTTTTTATGACAGACATTCTTCAGTGGACTTAAAGGTGTTCATCCATTTAGGAACACGTTATTCCTCACTTTTACAAACTACAAGTTGCCTGGCCCAAAGAAATATTTGAAAAAATTGATTATTGTGGTACTGAGTGGGATGAGCAGCTGCAGAAGTAGAGCAGAACTCCTTTTATCCAGGAATACTGCAGCTGACTGATCCCAGTCACAGAATTCATTGTTGGGAACAAAAAGCTTTCACCTCTGGATGGAAATCTCACTTGTTAATCCTGGAAATTATCTATAATATTTGCAAAGCTTTTCTACAGTATTATGTTTCCCAGTAGCATTTAGGACAAGGATATGCTCTTTAGAAGTTGCTCATGAACAAGTTGACCACAAAGCAAGACATGATTTTAAACATTTCCAACAGTTGTCCAAAGTTGTTTTTGTTTTTTTTTTTAATCATTATTTGAACTGTGATAGCATAATGTAAGAACACAAATCATATTTTTGATCTGGCATTTTTCTGTCTCAAGTTGGTCAGGTCCATATCAGAAGGAGCCCAAAGAGCAGGCAGACAAAGTGACTTTTGGAGGCTTCGAGACAAAAGATTGATTCTTCTTCTGTCTGAAACTTTAGTCAGAGGAAGTTCTGCAGACAAAGGACCCCGTGCTGCAGGGATAGCTCCCCTAAAGCAGAGGAGCTCTTTCAGGGAGACTTTTATCCTTTGTAGTTCCATCCCATTGTTTCATTTTGAGGTGTAACATTGTATCTTGGTGTACCTGAAATGGATCCTGGAAACAACCCAAGGGCAGACAGGATATTTTTAGGAGCCACCTTCAGTTATTCGTATGAAGAAACAGACCTAACTCTGGTAAATATTTTAGGATACAGATTAAAACTTTTGTGCAGACCGAGGACTTAAACCTGTAAATAATTTCTTTCATACAGTGAGTGTTATCATGATGTTACCAGCACAAGTCTGAATGCAGAGGGAAGCAACACATCACTGTGACTGAGACCTAATCTCAATCTTGAAGTAATTGATAAAAATTGCTATTATTAATTATTATTAATTAATTATTATTTATTAAAAATAAACCTTGGAATATCCCAAATATTAACATCTTTGCTTTTTCTAAACAAAATAAAAATCGGAAATTATTTGAAAATTTGGTTCTTCGTTGGTTCGTTCATTGTCTGAGTTTATCTGGGGGTAAGATCTGGTCACTTGTGGCAGGGGCCCTAACTTGGGCTGACATTCTTGTCTTACCCAGATTTTTAGATTACTTAAACAGCTTTTGCCCTCATTTAGCTCCCCAAGAGTGGTATGCCATTATCTCTATTCTGGAGAGTATCTTGATCACCAGAAGGGAGGCACTGCAGATAAACGTGCATTCAGTTATGGTAGAACTTACAGTTGATCCTTTTATCACTGTTTAGAATATTATTATCAGATCTTTCAGAAAGCCGTTTTTCCCTTCCTAATTTCTTGGAAATGGTGGTCCAACTTCCCCCTGCGCTGTTGTTGTAATGTTTTTTGTACTTTTCTGAAGTTACCTGTTGAAAATGATCTCATCTGTTCCATCTCCAGTTTTTGGTTTCACTTTCCTGTGCCACTAACTCCTGCACCCTAAAATTAGGGGCTTGTAAGTAGTTGGCAGTTTCACTTCTCTGGAGATTTGGTAGACACAGACTCTGTGTTTGATCTGCTCATCTTGATTAAGTAGTTCTACATTCTACTATCAAACTTGCCTCAACTTCCCAGATAAGACTCTCACAGAGTTATAGGAGCCATTGAAAAAAATAAACTTCACATTATTTCAAAATTAAGCCTGAGGTGTTCCAAGTTTTACAAGTCTAGCCATGGATGTAATTAACATTCAGAGGCTCATTTGTTACACCCAGCAATTTGGAAAAAAATATCACTTCTGAAAATCATTGAAGATGAAACAGAGAACTTGTAATCTTCACACCTTAGTGCCTTCTGCAGCTCTGAATGTGTGTTACACCAACAAGCATTGTAGTAACGTGTTTATTTCCTCTAACTAAGCCACGAGTTTCTCTTATACCCAATTTAAAAATCCCTTTCAAGATTCTTTTCACTGACCAGTTGAGCTCAGCTTCTCATTTGATAGCGGTTTTGCTTTTAGATCTGCAGCGAGCTTCGCCCATTATAAAATATCTGAATTTAGCCCAACCAATGTTACAGCAGCTTGCTCCTCCATCAGATGAAGACAAAACACGGCCAAACTCACCGTCCTGAAGTATTCTGCTAAGGCATCAGGGTCCCAGGTGAGCACGTCGGAGCGGTAGGGGACGTTCCGCAGGTCCATGGTCGGTTTTCTCCCCGAGGCAGTCAGGGAGTGTTCATAGCCCTGCTGCCGATGACACAGCCATGGATTCCCTCCGTGTGGCCACCTCCAAGGAATTCCTTGCCCAGCCTCCAGCTGCTTCTGTCAAGGAACTGTTCTGGTCAGTTTAAATTATGCTGTGAGTTCGCTCCAGAGAGACACTGCTTCCTCTAGTACAAAATGGTCTCTTCTCAGAAAAGTTTCAGCTAGTCAGACTTACCACTTCCTTTCTCTGAATATAAATAAGTAAACAAGGAAGCACAGCAGAGGGTTGAAAATGCTCTGCCTGCTACATAGAAGTCAACGCCTATGGACCCTAATTGCTTGTAATTGCACACAAAAATATTTATGTATTTCCTCACATTATACACACATAACAATATTGTCATATTATCTGCAAAGGTGTGCGTTACTCTTCTGTGTAAGTCTAGCCCAGGCAAGCCCCCACAAAGAAGAAAATGTTCACTTAAGAGAAACTTCTTTAATTTACCTCAGTACCTGAAATATCCTTCTTTGTACAATTAAAGGTTATTGTCAGGGCTGTACATAATGAGGAACTAACAAATTAACAATGGAATTACAGTCAGCATCCCTCCAAATAAAGAATTACTCAGTGAAACTAAAAAATGTACATGTTTAGATGAAAAATTATTATGTTGCCGTTGTATCAATAGTTCATTTTTTGGCTACTTCTTATGAGGATTTTTCTATCTGAAAACGAATCCAAAACACCATATTATTACCACAGGGACATGACAGGTTTTCATCTGTCCTGCACAACCAAGTCAGGCACTTCCTATCAGTAGGTCCCTTTGCTGAGATTACATTGAGTAATTCCCAGTGTGTCTGTTTTTTAAAAACAGCCAGTATGTCCATTCTCCCTTTTCTTGCTGTGGAACCTCCTCCCAAAGCTGTGCTGCTATGAATCCTTGGGCTCGCTGCTCTGTTAGACTGCACAAAAGGTGGTCATTTCTGAGCTTCCTGGACTAGCAAGAATAGGTGCATAGTTCTGAAGCACTGGGAAGGAAATTTCCTCTTCTTTTTAAGGAGAAATGAAATGCATCCCTCTTGTGTCCAGTCACTGACGACCTCCTAACCTCGTGTCTGCAGCCTGCGGGTGTGTTGCAAACAAGTGCACATATTTGAAATCAAACCTACAGTAAGAGCTTTCCTTTTGAAATTCAGAGTCTGATTTAGAGTAGCTTACTTATTTTTTTCTGGAGAAATTCTGGTAAATTATGGCAACATGGTATTTAAAACTCTCTGAAATTGAACTGCTGTCACAGCTGTTCTAAGCAGAGTAGCATTTATCAAATACATGATACAGCTGTGTTTTCTGGGTTCTTCCTTGAAATTACCTGTGTGAATAATCTGAGGCATGTCCTGACAGTATCAGAGAAATATTATCACCTCTAGGTCTGGGGATGAAATAGGACTAAACGAACTGGTGCCAAAGAATCCCCAAAGGAAAAGTTGCTTTTCTGGTGCATTGTCAGCAGTGGTAAAGGGGAGGTTACATAACTACACCTCAGACATCCCATCATAGCCCCTGGATTTCACAGGGAAACAAGCTGGGAGACAGGAAGAAGCCTGTGTTAAATTTCTAATTGTTTACTCTAAGATGTGTTTCATTACCTTCTAATCTGGTTTCTATCCCAAACCCAGTGTAGCAGATCTAATTGCAATTGTGTTACTCCTTATTTGTGCTAATATGAAACTAATTAGTCTGGTCAAAATTTATGCTGGTGGTGTTGTAGGAGAATTACAGTATCATTTATTCTGATGCTGAGAAAGCAGGAAATCAGTTACCTCTAAAGTCAATCTCCCAGGCTCGAGAGCAGCTAACACAGAAATTCTAACACATGGATCTATTATTATTTGCTTGCATCCTGTCTGTGGCACTGAGTACATCATAGCTATGTGCAGATTTCATGCTTTTCTTGCAAAACCCAGCTGCACACGAACTTGAGCTCTGTCTTTCTCTACAACTTCTTTTGTAACCTCATAAACACATCAGATGTGGTGCCCCAGTAAGGCTTGCTGAGGAAACACCACTTCATATTTTCTATATTTGAATTTTCAGATATACTCCTACAGCAGTTGGCAATCTCATGAGATGGATTTTAAGCTCTTAGATTTCCAAAAGCTGAGAAACACTGTCTTTACTGCTATTATCAGGTGCATATCTTTTTCTGAGACTTTTTTCCCTCTTTTTAAAGAACTAGGTGTTTCATAGGAGTTTTATAGCCTGCAGTGACACAACCTTCACACAAAAAAGTGTCTCCTCAGTAACAGCTGCCAATGGTAATTCTTTCTAATGCAGTGATGGTCTGGTGACTGATGCTTGAAAATGTGAGACTCAAACCATTTTAGGCAACACCGGGGAAATTCACACTGCCAACATTCTGCTGCCTTCAAAGAGCAGCAACTTTTCCATTTTCTCTCACCTCTCTCTGCTGGTCTTCTGCCCCTGTTTTAAGTGGAGTCAAGGGCTTACTTTGAACCACTTTCAGAAGGGTTTATTTTTCTAGAGTAACTCAGGTTATGTGTCCATATCCCTAGAGCAAAACAAAAAAAAGTTCAGACCTTGTAAGAACTTCATCTTTGTGTTCATCTCACTCCCAAAGCAAAGTGGATCTTTATGAAGTGGTTTTCTTTTGTCCTGCCCAAATTTGTTTCTAAAAAGCTGGGGTAGATTCTTCCTTTTACCCTGGAAATTTTTACCCTAGACAGCCTACAGTTGCCCTTTTAACAGGACATGCCCAATTCCCAGGCTGTATTACCCACCTATAACTGTGAGAGACTGAAATGCCAGTGTTAATTTGGTGCTTTGCTGAGGCCAGACCGAAGCGAAGGACAGGTTTTGGATGTGTGGTGGACAAACCTCTCTCATAAGAACAGCCCTGGTGCCGAGGGGGTTCAGATATTTTCTGAAATTTCAGATATTTTCATCAGCCACCTCGGGAGGATGAGCACAACAAACTGACCTTTGCTTAGCAATGAGCTGGGTTCAGAGCCAGATAAGGGAGGTAAGGGAAGCAGACCCTGCAAGGTGGGATAATGCAATGTACTCCCTTACACGCCTGGCTCAGGTGTAAAACTTCTCCCTGGGGAAAGTAGCAGGATACTCACATTCACACCTAGGCCAATTTGAAAAAGCAATTTGTAGGAATGGAACTTCGAGGCTTCCTCCCCACCCAGCCCCACACTGGTGACTGCCAGGTGCAAGAGCAGGGATGGATGGACCCTGAATATGACACTTTAATGGGAACAGCAGCTGAGGTAAAGGCTAACCAACCTACCTGCCTCTGGAATGTATGGCTTGAACAAAACTGTGTCTGAGACACTGGCCTCAAATCCGATTTCAATAAAGCAAACAAACAAACAAACAAACAAGAAAAAAAAGTGTTCTCTATAGGAACTCAACCCTCAGCAAAGATTTTCCTGGATGGAAAAAAAAATATGCACACTTGAAGAAGCATCTTTTCCACTGCCAGCGAATTGCGTTACTCTGAGCAGGTGTCAAGATGGAATTTAGGCAATTCCAAAAGGCCTGAAATCCTAAAATACAGCCACTGTAGAGTGCAGCTGGACTCTACTCAAAAACCAAAGAGAATAAAATATCTACTAAAGTCCTGTAAAATAGAAGGCAAGTACTTAGAGATATTCTAGCAAGAGCAGTTTGCTCAGGTACATGTTTTATTCCACTCTGTTTGGGTCATCAGTGGCACAATATATCTGGTTTGTCCAGAAATGCTGCAAACAAATGCAGAGAACACTTAGGAGACCTCAACAGAGCTGTCTACTGAGGAAAGACTGGAAAAAATGCTTTCTAACTCTGAAAAAGGGAAGTTGGAGACAGGGAAGGAAAAAAGGAGATAAACTTTGTGAGTTCGTGACAACTAGCAGGCAATTGTCCTCATGACCTGTCAAGGGCCCTGCTAACAAGAAAAGATGCTGCAGGCTTGAGAAGGAGGAATTGGGGACTGAAGAACTCCCCTCCAGTATTTGGGCTGCTCAGTGCAGTTCAGCAGCTCAGTTCAGGAGCTGCCAAACAGGGTCAGCAGTACTGTGACACAGGAGGGGCCAAAGGACACCCGGACACGATGTTTTGCTCTGGACATGACCCTTCTGCACTAACAGTGTCTTCCAGGTACAGAACTGCCCGTGAACGCACCGGCGTCGTACCTGAGCCCGCCAGTTTGACGGAGACATCGGGGCTCGAGGTAAAGATGAAGCACGGTAAAAACACGCCCTTTAGTCTGGGCTAACTGCTCAAAGCCTTTCCACCCGTGCTGTCAAAAAGCACAGACGTCCTCCCCCAGCTCCAGGCCAGCCTGCTGCCCGGGGGGAGCTGCCAAGACCGTGGTTCTGCGAGGCTCCAGTTACCCCCAAGGCTTTTTCCACCAGCCCAGCTCCCTTTTGCCATAAGAGCTCCTGCTCTGGCTCCCAGGCGATCCCTGCCCCTCCCGTCCCCTCTGCATCACCGCAGGGCTGGGCTGTGCTGGGGAACCTCCCAGCTCCACTGGAAACCGGAGGCTGTGGGAGCTGCTGTCCCTGGATGGAGCTGAAGCCTGAGGTATTCTCATTCCGTGCTTCCATAACAGCCTTTCCATTTGCTTTGCCTTCTTTTGGGTTTTGGTAGGGTTTTGGGGGGTTTTTTTGGTACAGGTTTGTTTAAAAAACTCAAAATTGTTCTCTTTCAGCAATGATGCCGGAACAAAAATTATAATTTTTGTTTCATTTAAGTTTTTTAAACAGCAGTATTTCAAGTCTATCCAACTATTCTGACAGCTAAAGAGATGATGATTATTTAAACTTAACCCATTTTGCTATTTAAATCAAATTAACTATTGACACCCATAAGCAGCTTATTGGCTCTGACATTGCTTCTAAGTGATCTCCTTTTATCCAGCGAGGCAGTTGTTTTCTAACCTAAATAAAGCTACGTTGTAGCTTCAGCTCTATAGAAACGTGCAGAGTTTATACTGTAAACTGGTTGCCAAGGTGGGATTTTCGTCATTGCTGCAGTTGCAATGTTCCTGTCCACACACTAACTCAGAACTGGATTCTGATCCTAATAGATTTCCAGTTCTCTAAATATTTCAACAGCTTGCTGACCAGTAAGAAAAGCACTTGTGATTTTGCAATGCTGTGAAAAAAAAAAAAGCTTCTGCAGCTTTTCCACTAACATATACTCATTTCAGACCTTCTCAGGAAAACATTTTGTCAGTCCTGAAAGTTTTCAAGAGTGAATTTCACAGACCAGAAATTACACAGGGGACTCGGAGAAAAAAAGCTGCTGCTAGCCAACATCATCTTGGGTACAGTTTTGTTTTTAATGTTAGTTTTGATTTCAATCTTTACGTTCCTCTCTATGACTGGCTTAGAGTTTCCAAGGAGCTGAATTGTTGAACACCCCATGCATTTCAACTTTTCATTGTTATGTTCAAAATATAGTGTATTCATAAGAGACTCTCTTTTCTTATAAAGAAGCATTTTGCATATATTTTAAATTGTACACATGCATTGTACTATGCGTGGATTTAAGACAATTCTTTTTATCCCCTGGCCCATTATGAAGGAGGGCCAGCACAGGTCAAATGTACTTGTCCATTGGAGCAGTCCTGATCTGCCGGGGCTCTTCTCTGAGATGTGGTTTAAAGGAACAGCAGAGTAGGATCTCACCCTCCATCTCATCGTACACCCTCCCATAACACCTTCCCATTCACATAATAGAATACCTGCGACTACTGTTTCCCAGACAAATGTCAGAGGCTTCAAATGGATAAAAATATATTAATGTTTTTCTCTTTTATCCCCATCCAACGAATAAAATTTGAGACTGTGTAGGAGAGACGATTCAGTCTCATTTTGCCATCTAGTGGCAACACTTCGGCTTGCTGAGATGCATTTTGGAAAAGCGAGCTGACGTTAGCTAGAGGTGGGAATGAGTTACTAATTCTTTGGAAAAATCAGTCATTTTTCTACCCAAAATATTAATAAGCCTAGTCACATTTTATAGCAGCACTGCACAAATAGGCACATTGCTAAAATGAGTTTCCATTTGCAGGTACTTGGGTGAGCAGAGCCTATTTCAGTAGCCCAATGTGTTTCATCGTTACTAGGAATCTGGATCACTAGCAATTTTTTTTCTTTGTGGATATGATTCATTAACTTCCCTTTCTACTCGCTCTTGGATTCTTACCAAGACGGTGGTACAGCCAAGCAGTTTATCTTTAGAAATATAAAAGACAGCTCGAGGCAGACTGGCTGGACAAGCTGTTCCTTCCTTCTTAAGGAGAAAAACCAAAAACTTTTAAACTTTTTTTTTAATCATTATAATTTTGTATTCAGTTTCTATTTCTTTGATATGTTTTTGTTTTTTTTTTTTTTTTTAAGCGTGTCTGTATTTCAAGGTTTATAGTAATATTTTTTTTCCTTTTCCCACAGTTTTGTGAGATACTGGTCATTATCTGGATCTGCAAGATCCTATGGTGCTGCTTTGGGGCCTTATGGAAAAAGTGAGTATAGCCTAGCAGGTGACAATACTGTGGAGGGTTTGGATTGTTCTTTGGGATCCAGAACAGGGGGGGCTGCATTCCTGTGCCAGAAGTGCTGAGCTGCCACAGCAGGAGTACCCAGAGTTCTGGTTAATAGATCCATTGGGGAGCATTAGAGGTGAAATGACTCTGAATGAGTGCTGTTTGTAAATAAAAATATGTAGGGTCTATTTTAAACCATTTAGAAGCAGTGGAAAGCAGAGATGTAGCCATTCTGGTTATTATCTATAGTAATGCAACAATATAAGAGCATAGGAATTACAGGTAAGAAAATGCATATGAAAGAAACGAGAGAAGGATGAGAGTAGGAAGATCTCACCACCTGTGGATCCAGTAACTAGACTTGATTCAACAGACTTGACTGTTGCAACTTTGATGTCTGGTGGTCTGAGCGATGGTCACAATCTTGATCCATCAGGCGTGGGGGAAAGCCCAAGAAACACCAGGGTCACTGGGTTAATACACATCTCGGTTTAGATGGAACTAAATTCCCCTGGGGAGGGGAATTTTGCACTGTCTGAAGGGCCTTTGATGGCTTATGACCCCTTTTAAATCATGACCCTGCCTCTCACTTCAGCGAAGTTATGCTCTATCAGAAGGGACAAAAGCCTTCAGCCCCACGGGGGTGAATGTCACCCTTCCTTGGGGGCAGGGGGAGGACACTGGCATGAGAACAAGCACCGTGGTCTGTCTGGCCTCCCTTAGCTGGCTCAAACCCCAGAGCCTCTGGGGGAGGGTGTGCACCCCCTCTGTCTCATGCAGATCAGGTTTCGCCACCAAGGCCCCAAGAAGTCTGGTCCTGACCCTGGGCCCGCACCAGCAACGCACCGGGCGTCTCCACAAATGGACATTGTCGAGCCAATAACCATTAACAGTTCGGTCTCTCCCACAGGTGCACTTCCTGATGCAGTGGTGATTCAGGCCAACGCACTCTCCTGTGCATCAGACATTGTTCCAAGGGGTTCTTTCCGTAGACGTTTCTCACACCCCCAAAATCCGCCATTGTTAGCAGGTATTGGACAAAGCAGCGCGAAGCCTTCCAGCTCTGCGAGTATGAATGGGTTCAAACCCGGCATATCTTTTCGGGAGGTTGTTATCTGAGGTCTAATTGCACTGATGATTGGACTAGGTGGTCTTGAAGGTCTCTTCCAACCTTGCGCTTCTGTTACGAGAGTTTGGTGGTGCTGCTGTGCTTCTTTACAGCAACTCCTTGCCTTCCCTACGCCTACCTTGCGTTCCCCTGCATACAGTGGACAAGTACCAGAGGGGGAGGCCACGCATGGCGAGACAAAGCGCCAAAGTGCGCGCCAGGCGAGACAAAGCAAGGCCAGACCCCCCGCGGGCGGTCACCGATCAGGGGTGGAGCGGTGCGGGGGCGGCGCTGGCTCCTTTTCTCCCGCGGCCCGGTCGGCAGGAACGTCGAGAACGGCGGGAAAGGCACGGAGGGCAGGAGTGACGGCGATGGACGAGAAGGTGAGCGCTGTCGGGGCGGCGGGGGAGCGCCGGTGCGGGCACTGCTCACCTCGGGCGCCCTTTCCCGAAGGATCGGACCCCCGAGCCCCGGTGCGGGCACCTCGGGCTCACCTCGGGGGAGGCTCTTCCCGCGGCGACCTGAGCCCCCGGGCCCCGGCTGGGAGCGCGGGCAGGGCTGGTCCCGGCCCGGAGCCGCCGCACCCCGCGCCGCTCTCCGGGGTCAGCCGGGGCCGGGGGTGCGCGGGACCCCCGTTAGCACCGGGGGCTGTGCGAGTAGAGCCGGGTCCTGCCTCTCCACACAGCCCAGGCACCCCTCGGGCCGCTTCCCTGGGCTGGGACCCATCGCGGGAGCCACAGGGCCGGACCACGAGGCTCTGAGGAGGGAATAGGGCTGGTCTTTCATCCCGCTTTGAGCACGTATTTCCCCAGTGGGGGTCCTCACCCTCGTCCGAAGTTGGTTTTTATTCTTCATGGAAGATGAAACCCCTTGGACATGGAGAGGTGCCAGTAGCTGGTGGCATTTACTATTAGCTGGTGATCTTTTATCTCGATCCATTCCCGTTGAGGTGTCTGATAAGGGCCATTGGCTAGTTCCTAATGCTGATAAGGAAGGTCGTAATGGATCTTTCAATTGATATAAATCACTTGTTACTGAGTTTATTTTGTTTGCTAGGACTCCAGCATCCAGGGTACTTAGTGCTCCCAGTTCTGTCCCCACGGTAGCAAGTTTGGGAGGGGTCAGGGTCTAACCGTGCAACCCCGCCGAGCACCGCGCACGGGGACTAGGCAGAAATGGCAGGTTTAATTGCAGAGATACTAACCTGCACTGATAATTCCCCTGCCTTGATGACCATTAAGGATTAAATAGCACTTGTTTTGGCTGGTGTATTTGCCGGCATAGCGTCCAATTTTAGAAATTTGTGGAGATAAGATTTCACCGATCTTACCGGAGCCCGGGAGTTAGTGGAATGCATTGCGAGGTTTAAATTGGTTTTTGTTGTGCCAGTATGTATTATCCACTTACAGCTGTGGATACATTATATCGCCACTAAAACTTCCCTTTCATATTTTGTGTCAATATTGGAAGCTGAGTAAATAAATTCCCCCCTTTTTGGTTTAAAGTTGTGCTTCACGTATTACGGTTATATTTCCCTCTGCCAAATTCATGTTATTAGGCTGAGCTCCTAAATTTGTACAATTACGGCTTATTCATTAGCAGTGGTCATTGAAATGCATTCAGGCCTAAGCATGGTTACAGCCATTACCACAGTGACCATTACAGACGGAGAAAGTGAGGGTTTCCATCCAGTAGGTCAGGTTTGGTGATTTATGTGCTCAGTCTGGTTCATTCTGGTGCTGATTCCTTCTGTGAGGCGAATAAGCAGTCCTTCTATGGATAACTTGACTTTCAGTGCAGACGTGCTGGCATCATTTCCAGTATCATTTTCTGAAAAAGTAAAATAATACAAGTCTCGGCGGGGTGTGCCCGGACAGGTTATTATCCCATTAAAAACAGGGGAAAGCCACCGTGCACTAATTCTGTTTTGTACTTTTTTGTACCACTGCTCTCTGTAGATTCCCAAGTAAGTGTGCCCTGAAGTTTAGTCAGCCACAGGCACGTTTTGTGTTACTTTTACCGAACAGGCCGTCCTGCTTGTGCAGCTGTCAGATGTTCCCCTTGAATGGAAGGTGGAGCACCTCATTCAGGGTTTGCATAAAATGCTCACGCAGGCCACAGCGATTCTTTAGTTCGTGTAAAGTACCCTGAGTATTCCCCTCAGTCGTGTGTGGCTTCGGGCCATTTTCAATAGGCCATTCGCCCGTTCTGTGCCTCCTCTTGACTGGGGTGTGGAAAACCCATTGAATTCTGCCTTTTTGGCCCATTGTACCTACTTTGGGGAAAATGTGAGCTCGTTTCACTGCTCAGACTAAAGTTACAAGTCCCTTTTCCCATTCAGAACATCTCTGTTCTGTCTCCTGAAATGCAGTCGAACAAAACAGGGAAGGTGCCCTTGGTCAGGGCCAGTTTGAAGCAAGTTACATTTAGGTGCCATGCTCAGTAAAACCCCATCCTGCTGTTACAGGATCGTGGAGGTGTACTGCTCCTGTTGGAAATGATACAGCTTTTAAATTTTTTTTACTAACTTTAGTCAGGGTTTTCTTTCACTTTTGCGCCGGGGGAGGAGAATTGCAATTTTTGGAATTCTTGATTATATAATTCTTTCCACCTCTGTTTTCTCGGTGGACAGCCTGTAAATCCTAGTTCTTGGGAATGGTCAGTTAGTCTGACATTACACGTAGAATTCTTGGTATCACCATGAAAATTACTCCATCCCACATCTCACCCATATTAGTGAGATGGAGTGAATTTTGTGGTGATACCAAAAATGCATGCAATTAGTGTTGCACAGGTGGGGATTTCCCCATGTTATAAAATTTCGGTAACACTCCCAGACAATTGTTCATTAAAGGCTGTGTGTTTTCTAATTTCATCTTGTTATGTAACAGGGCCAAGGATTTGTCTAATCTTGAGGAGATGCAGTTAATTTTCTAATCTGCACAATGTCAGGAGCACTTGGAGCCCACATAAGCATTAGCTAAAACTTTTTCCTCCAACTTTTGTTTTCCTTTCTGTCCTCCTGTAACTGTCTCTGCAGCTGTTTTATTTTCAAGGACAGTAATAACTCAGCTGCTTTCCTGCTTTCTGGTTCAGTTGTCAGTTCTTGTTTCTCTTTAATATTATCTCTTCTGTACTGGCAGGCAACCTTCTACTATCCCAGGTTGCTCCAAGCCCCATCCAACCTTGCCTTGAATACTTACAGGGATGGGGCAGCCACGGCTTGCCTGGGCAGCCTGTGCCAGGGCCTCATCACCTTCACAGGGATGATTTTCTTCCCAATATTGAATGTAACCCACTGTCTTTCACTTAAAGGCTGTCATGATGCGATGGGTCACCTTGGCTCTGTGCTCCAGCTCCCTCTTGCAGCACCAGGCAGCTGCTGCCTGTGTTTTGGCTTTCCAAGGGCTGTAGGAAACTGTTGTTGACTTTGGGCTCTGACAAAGTTGCTGGACTTTGTGTCATGTGGAGCAGGCTTGGACAGTCCTTGGGATGGGAGTGTTGGGAGGCTCCTCAGGTTCCCAGAGAGCAGAGGGGGTCATTTTCCCCTCCACATGCTGGCCGGCAGTGGATCTTGCAGTTCCCTCATGGGGATGGGATGCTCCCAGTGGGAGTCTGAGAGCTCTTTGCTCACACAATCACCACCATCCATCACCTCCTTCTGCAGACGTGGGCCAATGGAATTAACGAGGCCAGTAAGATGGCCCTGCTTGCCTGGGAGAAGGAGACTGGCATCGAGCTGGTGCAGGTCAACGGGCAGAGGCGCTACGGAGGGCCCCCGCCAGGTATGTCAGGAGAGCAGCTCGGCCGTGGGGCCCCGGGAGCGCGGCGGGGCTCACCACGGTCCCCGTGTCCCCGTGTCCCCGCAGGCTGGGTGGGGAGCCCGCCGCCGGCCGGCACCGAGGTGTACATTGCCAGGCTGCCGCAGGACATCTATGAGAACACCCTGATCCCGCTGTTCGAGAGCGCGGGGAAGCTCTATGAGTTCCGCCTCATGATGACCTTCAGCGGGCTCAACCGGGGCTTCGCCTACGCCAGGTACGCCTCCCGGCAGGACGCCCGCAGCGCCATCGCCGCCTTCCACCGCTTCCAGCTGCGCAAGGGCTGTGCCATCGTGGTGTGCTGGAGCACGCAGAAGCGCGAGCTCCTGGTGAACGGCCTGGCCGCCTCGGTGAGCCAGCAGGAGCTGGAGGCCAGGCTGCAGATGTTCACTGAGGGGATCGACAGTGTCACCCTCCACACCAGCCCCTGCCAGAGACAGGCAAGCTTTGCTGTGCTTAAATATAGGTCTCATGAGGCTGCTGCCCTGGCCAAGAAAGCTCTCATGGAAGGTGAGTGGTGCTGAGGGATGCTGCTTGGGCTGGTCTTCCTGGTGTTTTCCACCTCCAGGCTTGGCTGCAAGGTGACTTCGGCCTTGAGACCTGCCCTTGCTCACTCCCTGTGTCCTATGGGATGCCAGCTGCCCTTGGTGCAGTTGATTTCCGGCAGTTCTGCTGGTGGTGGGATGAAGGGGCTGCTGGATGTCTCCAGGAAACCACTGGCTCAGAGCAGGAGCATCACCAGTACCAGTTCAGGGCATCCAGGACATGAACGAAGTTATTAAACCTTTCCAGTGGAGCTGTCCAACCCCTCAGTGTCCCTTAAACACTCCTGATGGAGCTGCTCAATCCCTCTGAACCCTGTCCCATGACTGCAATGCCCTGATGGGACACACTTCCCAGACATCAAACCGGGACCTCCAAAGTCCTGGTTTGTACCCATTTCTGCCCCAGCTGAGGAGCATTTGCCTTTGGTATCTGTTCACCTTGGTTCTAAATTCAAGCTGCCCCTNGTACTGGAGGGCAGGTGAGCATCTCCTTTCTCCTAGGGAACCTGAGGCTTGGGGAAGCAAGGGTGAGGGTGGACTGGCTGGACCCCCAACTGAAGCAGAAGCTGCAGCTCTGTGAGGAGGAGCCATCGTCCAGCTGCCTGCAGGGAGACGAGAGCCTGGCAGTGCCCAGGACGGTGGCCATGACTCTGTCGCTGCAGAACGTGCTGGAGTGCCTGAACAGGCTGTGCTGGAAGCATCGCCTGAGGACACCCCTGTTCATGACCAAGTGTGTCCAGGTGAACCCCAACGGGTGGCAGCGGTTCTGGTACCAGGTGGCGATCCCAGGATCCCGTATGCCCATCAATGGCTTCACGTGGATCTCACCACACAGACAGGGCCAGAACGAGCATGAGGAGGCCAAGGTGGTGGCGGCCCTGCACATTCTCCGGGTGTTAGGTGAGTCCTTGCACAGCCAGCTCCCTGCCTTTCCCAAAGGCTTGGAGTGTGTCCTGGGGGTGTGGAGCTGTGGCACTTCTGGGGCAGGGTGGGACAGAGCAGAGAGGGAGCCAGGCTGGCTGGCAGGACTGAAACACTGTCACCTCTGAGCTGTGGGTGGGATTTCTGTTTGGAAGCACGGGATGCAAGAGGAGGGGGTTTGGGGGTGAGGGCAGAGCCTGATGCTTCCCTCTGCCCTGCAGGGTGCCAGCTGACATAGGCAGCCGCTCTGCCGGAGCCACGATTGAGCCTGAGCCCTGCCGGGCTCCCGGCCCTGTTCCAGCTTTCCTTCGAGTTGTTTGCATCGGTTCTGAGAGCTGGCTCTGGAGGATGAGGGCTGCTGTCCTGGTCCACGGCAGCCACCCTGTCCCCGGGCAGCCCTGAGTTGGTTCTTGTTTTGGGTTGTTGGTTTTCCTGCCAAGTTTGGCTTCTGTTAAGCTGGTTTGTGTTGTGTTGGAGGGGCAGATCCTGTAGAAGCAGCAGCTCTTGGAGGGGCTGCCAGCACTTGATGCCAGTGTGATGGGAGAAACTCCACCTCTGGCATTCCTGGTTCCTGAGGAACAGCCTCAGGGGAGGACAAGGCCACACACAGGGAGTGTCCCAGTGGTCACAGACGTTCTGTGGGCTGGTGGAGCTGCTGTGTGGGGAGAGGAGTGCCTGTAACTTTGAATAGTGAGGAAGCACCTGTGGAGTTGGCAGCTGTCCATGAATGATTCCTTGGGAGTGGCAGGTCTGGCCACATGTCGTTCTTCTGGGGTTAAAGAGTTCTGGAAAGCACCAGCTGTGTCATGTCATCTTTTCCTCCTGCATCCTCACCTCCCTGCCTGTCTGGTGCATCTCGGTGCCCTCCCCACACACCAGGAAAGGCAGGGGAAGGGACAGGGTGGGATTTGGAGCCTTCAGAGCCTGTGGGTCCATTGTGTGAGAAGCAGCATTGCCTAGCACCTCGATCTTTATTGTCTTCTAGTCACAGGGCTCTTTCTGACCAGCTTTAGATACCCTTCAGGCTCCTCTGAGCGCCTCCTGATGTCCTCCCTAGTGTCTTTTGGTGGACCTCTGGGACATCTGGTAGCACCTTGTTGGAGATTAGGGTTTTTCCTTTTGTTTTTCTCTGTCTTACGAAATTTTCCCCCGTTTTTGTTGCTAAGGAATAATAACAATTCCAAGGGAGGCTCCTGCCTTCCTTAGCAGACATTTGTCTTTCAAACCAAGACACCCCTTTATGCTCTCCAGGGGTCCAGGTGTCTCTCAATTTCATGGATGGCCCACTCCCAGTTCCAGGAATGCCTCTGGCCATGTCCTGTCCCACCCCCGCAGGTGCAGCACGAGCTCCTGGGCCAGCAGCACCTGGGGCTGCAGTTGGTATCTGTTCACCTTGGTTCTAAATTCAAGCTGCCCCTAAAATCCTGTGGTTCAAGGGGTCCCAGGCAGTGCTGGGAATCCACTGGGGGATGTCAGCCACAGCCAGGAGCAGAAATGCTGGAACTGCACCAGATCCTCCCCGTTCCCCAGCAGGTGCAGGGGGTCCTCCAGGGCCCTTGGCTGCAGTGTCTGGCCATATCTGACCTGCAGCCACTGCCCACTCTGCACATCCCCAGGGAAGGGCCCATCCTGGGAGGGATCCCTGTCCTTCTCCCTGCTCATGGCACACTGTGATGGACAGCTGGACCCACCAAGTCTCTTTGGCAGCACCCAAGTCCCATCCCTCTCCCTTCTGGAGGTCCCGAGGATCCTCCAAGAGCCTTGGGGTGCACTCTTTTAAGTTCTTTCTTGCACTCCCTGGAAGTCTGTCTGTCCCTCCTGGAGCACAGCAGGAGTCCTTCCTTTACGAGGATGAGCCAAACTATCAGCACAAGGCGCTGGGAAATGAAAGGCACTGGGTTTATTTCTAACAGAGCTAAAGTCCTAATTAATTAACAAAGGGTAATTGACCTGCTGGGACAGCAGGGCAGGAAAGCAATCAACCTGTCTGCCCTGGCCAGGCACCCCAGGACACCATGTCACCCCCCTCACCCCTTCTGAGAAATGCCCTGCCTCCCCCCCAACCCAGGACCCCCAAATACACCAGCAAAGCCCAGCATTACCCCCTCCCAGCTCTGCATCCCCCACCAGGGACCCCCCAGCCCTGTCCCCCCATATCTCAGAGCACCCCTCTGATCCACCAGGGACACCCAGCCCTGTCCCCCCCATATCTCATCCACCAGGGATGTTCAATCACGACCCCTTCCCCCATAACCCCTCCACAAGGGGCCCTCATCCATGTCCCCCCATCCCTGCATTGCCCACACCAAGGACCCTCAGTGGTACCCTCCCCCAGTCACTGCCCAAAGTCCCCCAGCCATGTGCCCCCATCTCAGAGCCACTCCCCATCCATCACGGACCCCAGTCAGGGACCCTTCCCAGTCCCTCTCGCCCCAGCCATGTGCCCCCACGCCTAAGGGCCTCCCCCGCTGTCCCCCGCTTCAGGGCCCTCCTGCCAGGGACACCCCCTCCGGCTCCTCCCACGGGGCCTCCGACCCCCCATAACCTCTGCGAGACCCCCACCCGCTCCGACAGGCGCTGCCCCTTTAAGGCCGTGCCTAGAGCCCAGCTTGAGTGGCAGCGCTAGGAGCCAATCAGAACGCCAGAGTCTTGCCCACCGACAGGGGCAGCACCACAGTGAGGCCGCGCCCTGTAGGCGGGCACTTCCAGGGGCTGCAGCTGATTGGACGCGCCCCGCGAGAAGGACGCGCAGGGCCCCGCCCCCGGGCCGGCAGCACTGAGGGGCGGCGCCCCCGGCCCCGCGCGGCCGCTCAGTCGCTGTCGCTGTCGCTGCCCTCCTCCGCCGCCTCCGGCTCGGCCTCGTCCCGCAGGTCAGCGAAGAAATCCTCCCCGCTGCCCAGCGCCTTGCTGCTGAGGGCGCGCAGCGGCCCGCCCTTCTTCTTCTTCCGGCGGTAATCATCGACCACCATGGAGCCGAGCGCCGACACGTCCCAGAACTTCACCTTCTGGTCGTGGCCGCTGCTGGCCAGGAGCTTCCCGTCCGCGGCCACGGCCAGCTGCTCGATGGGCTCGCCCAGGTGCTGCCCCACGCAGCCCAGCACGCGGTTCGGCAGCACGTTCACCGCCCTGGGCACGGCATGAGGCCACTGAGGGCCCTGCAGCGCCTGGGGACGCCGTCTGCCCTCCTCTCCTGTGCCCTGGGCAAAGCTGATCCCGTCCCACACCCTTCTCATTCCACCCCTTCCCCATCTCACACCTCCCCATGCCATCCCATCCCCTCCCACACCTTCCCATTCCTCTCCATCCCATCCTATCCTGCACAATCCCTATCTCACTCCCCTCCCATCCCACCCCACCCCATCTCCAGCCTACTCTTCCCCCCTTCCTATCCCACCACCGTCCCCTCCTATCCCATCTCACCCCCCACAATCCCTCCTGATCCCATGCCCTTCCATCACTCTCCATTCCCCCTCACCCCATCCCACAGTTCCCCATCCCTCCCACCGCACTCCCTGACCTGATGACTCCGTCCAGGGACCCCACGCACACGATGCTGTCCGTGATGGGCACCATGCAGTCAATGGTCTCTGCCCTGAGCGCAAAGCGGTCGCTGGCAGCCCCAAAGCCATCCCAGTTGAAGAGGTAGATGGTGCCTTCGCTGGAGCCACACGCCACCTTCCTCCCCCTCTAGGCACAAGGGAGGGCAGTGAGGCAGAGGCAGAACAAAAAACTCAGAGCGAGGACAGGGGGCTATGGGATCCTGCTCCATGCTGGGGAGCAGTGCCAACCTTCATCAGCACTACAGATGTCAGGTCCCCGTTCTGCGGCTCCGAGAGCAGCTCAAAGCGCCGTCTCTTCACGTTGAAGACGCCCAGGGTGCCATCACCACTGTAGGAGGTGAAAGGGACACGCTGTGAGCACGGGACATGGCACGGCACAGGGCACTCCAGCCATGAATGGACACGGGGAGCCTGACCCCAAGACCATGAAACCCCTCTGGTACCTGGCCGTCAGTAGGATCTTCCCATTGCCATCCACGGTCATGGCACTGATATATTCCTCCTGCTGCCGTGCCTCCAGGATGGCACTGCCCCTGCGCAGGTCCCACACCTTCACGGCCCCACCGTCGTCGCCCGTGGCAAAGATGTGGTTGTCGATGGGCAGCACGCAGTTGAGGGCCGATCTGCAGAGACCCCGGCCCCACAGCCCCACGGTCACAGCTCCCGGAGCAACGCTGTGGGCTCTCCCTGCCCGGCCCAGGGCTGTGTGGCCCTGCCGCGGAACGAACGGGGACAATGCCCCAGCCGTTCTGCCCAGAATGAGCCGCCTGCATGGACTTACTCGTGGGCCTTGGTGAAGCGCGTTTCCAGCCGTCCCTCCTCCGCTGTCAGAATGTGGATGGACTTATCCTTGGACACAGTGAAAAGCTCTGGAGAGCCGCGTTAGTGCTCCCGCCCGGCGTCCCCCGGTGCCACCCCACGGTTCCCGCACTCACTCTGCCCGTCCTGGGAGAACGCCACATGCCGGCACGACTTGAGGTGATGTCCCGAGGACCAGAGCTGCCGGTTCTCCCCCTCGGTGCAGGAGTACGCGTACCTGCCGGCACCAGGAGTGCTTGCCGGGACCCGCGGGCCGCCAGGGTGCCCCGCCGCCGGTGCCCAGCGGGTCCCAGAGCCGGGACCCCCTCCCCAGCCCCGGCCCCACTCACAGGTACACGTCGCCGTCCACGTCCCCCGCGGCCAGCAGCGGCCGCGCCGGGTGCAGCGCGATGGCGTTTGCCGTGGCCTCCAGACAAATGTCCTCGGGGGTGTCCCGCACTCGCGGCTCCCGCGCCGCCGGCTCCGGGGACTCCTGGGGCTCCTGGGGAGAGCGGCGCCGTGGGACCGGGGCCGGGGGCTCCGGGGTCCCGCAGCCCCACGCGTGCTCACCTCCTCCATGGCGGCCGCCATAGCGCCCTGTGATTTGCATGGCCGTGCCTTTCGTTCATTTGCATAAACCCCGCCCCTTGTTTACATGGGACCGCCCACCCGCGCCTCTCCAGCGCTGCGGGACCGGCCCGGCCGCGGGGTGGCACCGCCTCGGGGTTCCAGCCTGCGGGCGCCCGCGGCCCCATTTCCCCGCCTCATGTGTTCCGGTTCTTTAGCGCTTCACCATTGGGAGCACCACGGGCTCCTTAATTCACAGCCTCATCTCCTCTCTTTGATCCCAAGGGAGGGGGCAGCCAGGGACCAGGTGGCACTTTGGCCCCTAGCAGGGTCTGAGGCCTGCAGGCCCCCCTGGAGACCCCAGCCCAGCCAGGGACCACCAGCAGCGCCCCTGCCCCAGGGGCGATCCTAGCTCCCTGCTGGCCCTGGCCTGAGGGAACAAGCTGTGCCTGGTGCCCCATTACACAGACCCAGAGCAGCCCTCTGCCAGTGCTTAGAGCAGCTTGCACATCCTCTGCTTCAGGTCATTGCACTTGCTGTACCCGAGCTCAGGGCCCATTTCTTCCCACGGCCCTGAGGCATAGAATGCTCAGCTGGGATTATTGCCTCCAAAGAGACTTGTTAATTTTATCCAGAGATGCTGCCCCCAGCCCAAAAGGCTCCCACAGTAAATACACTGACACGGTTTGCCCTGTCAGCCCCAAGAGTGCCTAGTAAGTAGAAAAAGAGTCCTAGCACCCCTGCTGCTCCAAAGGAGGCCAGAATGTGCCCAGGCCCCTCCTCTCTGCACACAAAAACAAATGCTCACACACAAATTTAATGTGGTTTTATTAAGGCTACAACATTTACACAGCACAGGCACTACAGCAAAGAACAGAGGGAGGGAAGAGCCCCCAGCCCTGAGCAGAGAGTGGACGGTGTGTGGGGCAAGGAGAGCACACCAGCATGCTCCAGGAAGGCAGCTCCCAGCAGGCCAGGCTTCCAGGAGAGGGAGGAAGAAACATGGGAGAAATCAGTACTTGGGACGTTTCACCTCAACCCTGGAAGAGAGAGAGGGGCAGGAGAGTGGTGAGGATGCAGGGCAGGCAGCTCTACCCCTCCCATCCAGAGCTCAGCACTGACATCCACAGTTTCAGACCACAGAAGATGGGGGGCCCCAACACGGCCCCTGCAGCTGAGCCACAAGCAGAGACTGCTGGACTTACCCATCAGCCTCCAACTTCTTCCTCTTCTCGATGATCTGCAGAGAAAGCACAAGGTCCTGTTACCCTCAGGGAATCTGGCTGCTCAGAACTAGCAGAGGGGCTGGAGGGTGCCAGATACACATGGGGAGAACTGAGCGAGCTGAGGTGAGCTATAGCTGGAGAAGCTTGGCCTGGTCGCCCTTTGCTCCTTTCTGGCCACCACGGACCGTTTGTTCTCACCTTCCCCAGCCCATCCCCTACTGCTCACCCTCCCAGGACAACCCGCAGCTCTGCCAGCTGGCAAACAGGGAGCCACAAAACATGTCCTGTCCCCTCCCATCCCCTTTGGATGGCTCCAAACTAATGGTTTTGGACACGTTCATCTTCTGCACAGCCCACAGCAAAAAGCCCCAGACTGGGGCTGCTCCCAGGACAAGAGGTCCAAATAGAGCTCCAGATGCCTCTGCAATACTGAAGCCCCAGTATTTGGCTGATGCTCTGGCAAGGAGCAAATCCAAGTGATAGAGAGCCAGCCCTGGTGCTCACACACACACAGGCCATGGCTGGGAAGAGCCCTGGCCAGGACAGCACTGGGTGGGAGCTGTGCTGGGCCATGCCGGCAGCTCCTGGCGCAGCAGCCCCAGCCCAGCTCGGGCGCTCACCGCGCTGATCTTCTTCCACTGCCGGTCCAGCTCCGCCTTGTCGTTCGTCTCCTTGAAGCGGCGTGTCTTGCGTCCCTCAGACATCTTGATGCCGTACTGGAAGGCTGCCCTGGAGAAGGAGCAACACATGGCTCAGCACTCACAGGGGATCCACAGCCTGCCAGAGGAAGGGACACATCTCCACAACCATGAGCACATGCTCCAGAGCTGGCCTGAGCCCCCAAAAACAGCGCCTGGGCTGGAGTCCTCAACACACTAAGAGCAAAAACAAGCCACCAGGCCCAGGACCCACAGCTCCTCCTCAGGTTCTCACAAGGGAGCCCCCAGCTAGCTTTAAGCTGCCCCAGCACCCAGGCTTGGCCAGCATGGCCATCCCACCCAGAACCCTCCCTCAGCCCTTCCTGAGGGCTGCACTCACTTGGGCAGAGCCTCTTTGTTGTTCATGTACTCGCTGTACTCCTCCTGCGTGTCAAAGTCCCAGCGGCCCAGAGGCCCCTTCTTGTTACCCTGCAGGGAGAGAACGACTCAGAGCAGCTCCTCAGTTGCTGCCGGGAAGGCTTCTCACAGCCCTGCACACCCAGCCACAAGGCTCCATCTCCCACCAGCCCCAGATCAATGGCCTTGGCTCAAGATCCCCTCCCCAAGAAGTTCCAGACAGATTTTGTGGAAGTCAGAACAGAGTAGCATGCCTGTCAACACCTCTGGGTCAAGTGCCAGTGACACCTGTTTGCTCCCTGACACAACAGGGAGCAGATCAGCAAACTCCAAAACTCACTCAGCACCCAGCTCCAGTACTGCTTCTTTCCCATGGGATTTTCTCAGCTGGCACTGGTGCCTACTTTGCTGGCTGCTCCTAAAGGCTAGTGCCAACATACCTGATCCATTTTGCTGTAGTCCACCTCCTCATCACTGTCCACAGCCATATCATCCATTCTGGGGAGAAAAACACAAGGAAAGGGTTCAGAGTGGGTCCATGAGATAGATCAGGACCTTGGAGCTGGTGGGAGTCATGTCTCATGGCCTCAGACCAAACACACTCAGTTCCTGGGCCAGAGGGAAGTGGCCCCAGCTGCAAGCCCTGCAGGTGACCTGTACCACAGGGCATCCAAGGTTGGAAATGCTTCCAGGATGACTCCGCAGGCTGAAAGATGTTCCTCTTCCACTGAGGGAGGCCAGAGCTCCACAACCACATGGATTAACAGGGAATGCAGCAGATTCCCAGCCACCTCAGCCTCCCCCCGGTTCTGAGGGGCAGCAGGCTCCAGGCAGCCACTTAGAGCAGAGAGCAGCTAAGAAGAGCCTGAACCAAGGGCTTGGGATCATTTTACCAGTCAGCTGTTGCCACAGACAAGGCCAGGCTTGCTCCCCAACAAGTTCTTGTTCAAGTTCAAGTTCTTGCTGCCAGAGAACAGCAGCCCCTCGGCACACCCTGCTCCCACCCCACAGCTTCCCGCTGCTCCTTACGTGGCAGGGTAGCACTCGGCATAACTGTTGGACATGCCAAAGAAGTCTCCCAGCTGCTTCTTGTCTTCTGGCTTCTTCAAAGTGGCAGCAGTTAAGGAAAGCACCACAAGAGCTGAGCCTTACAGCTGCAGGCTGGGCACAGGCAGCTGAAAACCCCCTCCTACCCCAACACAACCAAACCCAGAGGTGCAGAGCTTTTGTTTGGTGTGGGAGAAGCAAGGCTTGGGCAGCATTTCCCAGCTACCAGGTGAGGCAGGGCAGCCCCCTAGATGTGCTTGTGCAAGGGCAGCCCAGCCCCACAGCCAGCGAGGCTGGCACAGACAGTAAAGGATATGCCTCTGTTCCCTCCCAGCCAGCAGCTCCAGCAAACTTCTCATTGATGGACTTGATGAGCTCCTTGGCTGAGCCGGGTCCTGGGGTAGAGAAAGCAGCAGGTTAAATTTGGGGGAAAGAACAGCTCACTGCAGAACACTGGGGCTGGGCAGAGTCTCTCTGGGACACAGTAACAGGCAGGGTAAGCTGCACGTGAGGTATGAGAGCAGGAGCAAACCAGTTTGGCACTGATGGGGTGGGTTGATCCCACGAAACCTAGAATCTTAAAACAGTTTGTGTTGGAAGGGATCTTGAGGCCCATCTTGTACGAACTCCCTGCCATGGGCAGGGACACCTGCCACTATCCTGGGTTTCTCCAAGCCCTGTCCAACCTGGCCTTGAATGCTTGCAGGGATGGGGCAGCCACAATTTCCATGGGCAACCTCTGCCAGGGCCTCACCACCCTCACAGGGAAGAATTTCTTCCTAATATCTAATCTACATCTCTCCTCTTTTAGCTTAAAACCATTCCCCCTTGTCCTATCCCTCTCAGATACCCACACCACTGGACTCACCTTTGTCAATGTCTGTGGGCTGCAAAGAAGAGGGGGAAACAGTGTCAGTCACAAAGAGCTGAACCAGAAACCCAACAGGCTGGTGTCAGTGCTGCCTCACTTGCTGAGGGACAGGACAAGCACCCAGCCACCCAGCAAGCCCTGGGGACAGGAAGAGCTCAGCAAAAGCTGACTCTGGCACACGTAGGGGCACAAGCAGAGATACCCAAAGCCCCCGAACCCCACAAAGGGCAGATCTCAGGTGGGACAGTCCTTCACGAGCAGAGACTCACCTCATCATCAGCCTTGGGCTTCTCAAAGTAGCTGTGCCTCTTCTTCTCCTCCTCCCGCTCCCGGTCACGCTCCCTGTCCCTCTCGCGCTCCCGGTCCCTGTCACGTTCTCGCTCCCGGTCTCGCTCCCGGTCCCGGTCACGCTCTCTCTCCCGGTACCTCTCCCGTTCCTTGTCCCGTGGCATCTTGGCAGTGGAGGGCACATAATCCCCAATGTCTTCAAAGATGCTGTAAGTGGAAAAGAGCCTGGAGTTACGTGTGCTGCAGGAAGAGAGGCCATAACCACCTCCTTGTGACCTGGAGCACACAGGACCAGCACCGAGAGCTAAAGACACAAGATATGGAAGTGGTTTCCACATCTGTCAGAGGTATCATTGCACTTCTGCTCCCTTCTGCTGCAGGACCTGAGTTGTGTGGTCCAGGGCAACAGTGAGGCCTCACCTGCCTCAAGCCTGAAATCCAAACCAGAGCTTGCCTCCAGCCTTGTCCTAGAAACCGCAGGTCCAGCAGTTCCAAACTCAGCCCTCTCTAAATGTGGTGGGCCAAAAAGCTATTCCCTAAGGGACAGAGCTCTGACCCCATTGCCTGAGGGCAGGGAGGCACTTACTTCATATCAGCTTCAGGAGGCTTCTTCTCATCCAGCTTCCCTGGAAGGACACAACAGCAGTGAGAGCCACGTCATCCACTCTGCCCCCTGTGCTGCTCCCCTGTCCCTGTCCGGGTTCCAAGCTGCAGAAGTGGCAAGCCTGGAGGGCGTCACATCATACCCAGACCCCCAGGAAGCCACTGCCCCCTCCCCAAGAAGGCGCATTTCCTCAAGGAACTGGGCCTTCATCAGGAAGAGCAGAGCAGCACGAGGTACCCTCACAGCTCTAATTTCCTAGCAGCCTGTCCCATGTGCTCCTGCCTTCAGGACACAGCACTCAGGAAATCACTGTTCTCCAAGCCCACTGTCTCATGGCACAGGGGAATACCACAAAACAAAACACATCCCATTCCCCTGGGATATGCTCCAAGCACTAAAATCCTATTACTTGGTTCCTTTCACCTCCTACCTTTGTCTTTCTTCTTGAGCTTCTTGTTGCGGGTGCCTTGCCTGAGATAGGAGAGGATCTGTGTGAGCTTGCTGATGACGATGTCGTTGGTGGTCAGCGTGGTCTGTGCCTGAAAGGGAAATCCACGAGGAAGCATCCCACTCCCTTGACAGGGAACCCCTCCCAGAAAAACCTGCTCTGGCCAATTCAGAGCAGTGAGGTGAAGCAGGCTGGAGACCAGCTGGCTACCTCCATGGTGGGGCAGTCAGCCTTGCTGCGGATCAGCGTGGTGGGGATATCGGTGTCGGCATATTCATCATCCAGATCTACCACGTAGGCCATCCTGCCTGGCAGGAACAGCTCGTTCCGCTCGTAGGTCTTGTTCTTGAACAGGATGCGGTAAATGTTGCGGCCTGGACAGAAGGAAAAGCGTGGGAAAGCAGAGGACAAGCCCAAAGTGAAGCGTGTTTAGTTTATCAGCAACACGAGAATCGCCTCCTAAGGACACACTTCCTCCAGTCCTCAAATCAGGACTCTCCCCCCGCAGTGGTTTTCATTCCTTCATTCACCCTCCAGGATTTCTCCCACATTCACAGCACAGACAAGGTGGGGAACAGCTGCATCCACACAGTCTTACCCAGCCGGGTCTTAAATTCAATTTTGTTCTCAGGATCTTCATCTTTCCTAAACAGAAACCAGAAGTATTAGAGCCAAGTGAATGGCTCCTCTGCATCCTCCTCTCTGGCAAGCAGCTGCACTCAGGAATGCAGAATACTCAATCACTCACTTAGTTTCTTTCTGGGGCTTCTCCATCATTTCCTCCTCTTCCTTCTCCTTGCTGGCAATCTCAGCCCGTACCTAGATGCAGAGTAAACCCACATATTACAGCCCAACCCATGCCATTGCTGCCCACCTGTGCGCCCCATCAGATCCCCAGCCCTGCAGCAGCCCTTCCCAGGAAGGGAAATCCACGCTGCCAAGACCAAGCAGTAACCCCCACCCTGTGTGTCTATGAGAGAGGACAGGGCAAGAGCAGCACGGCCATATCTGCACTCACCTTCTGCAACAGCGCAAAGTCCAGACCCTTCACCAAGTGAGTGTGCTCCATGTCACCTCCCAAGAACTTGGACTCCTGGATCAACTGTCTCCTCTTCTCCGCAGCAGATTTATCCCTGTGCAATGAGAACAAAGCCAGGTCAGGGCCGGCCCCCGTGGATCAGCCCGGCGAGCCGAGGCCCCAGCACAGCCACGTACGCCTCGGCCGTGGGCCCCACGGCCCTGTAGTTGGCAGTGGTGCTGATCAGCTCTGTCTCCTCGTAGTCCTTGTTCACTCCATCTCTCCTCTCCTTGGCTCGATCCCGGTACTTCTCGGCCAGTTCCCTCTCACGCTCGATCTCCTGCTGCCGCAGCTTGGCGTAGTAACTGGGGGTGGGAAACAGCTCAGGGTTAAGAGTGACCTGTTCATGTTTTTGAGGCCAGGTAAGAGCCCCTGAGGCCTCACACACCCATTCTGCTCCCAATGCCTCCCCCAAAAACACACCAGACCACCATGGGACACAAGAGGCCTGGAGGAAACTGCTGTACTGAGGCCAGCTAGAGGAAGAGCTCCATCCTCCCTTCCAAAGGGAAGGGATCCAGTGCAGTCCTGCTGTGCAGACGTGCCCCAAAGCACACAGGGATCAGTGCAATGTCCCACCACCGCCCTGCTCTCCTAGACACCCACAGGGCCTCTCCTGCTTCTTCTGGAGGCAAAGCTTCAGCCCCACCCTACTGCTGTCCTCCCATAGCTGTTCCCACAAGCAGTGACAGTTCCTCAGCCCGAGCTCTTCTCCAAAGCTTTTAAATAATCCACTCAAGGCCCTGTTTGGGAGCCCAAGAGATCAGAACTGCTTCCATGGGCAGGACATGATGTATAATGACAAGTCCTGCTGCATCTCTTTCCCCACTTACCTTTTCTTCTTCCTCCTGCGAGCAGCTGGATCTTCATCCTCATTGTACTCCCGGGGCATCCTGGAAAAGGGTGAAAAAACACATGTACAGTCTGCAGAGCCACATGGGTGACAGGTGGACAGAAGAGTCCCTCAGACACAGCAGAGCACTTAGGTGCTCAGAGATGGAACAGAACAGCCTCTCACCCTTAATTTTCCCCTTATTTCCTGTCAGCAAGGAGAGGAAAGGAAAAGACTGATTTTCAATAAACCAAATCTGCCTCCTGCACAAAGTATCTTAACAGCCACGAAGCCTCGCTCTTTTATTTACAGCAGCCCTGACCACACCTGCTTCTCCATTTGGCATACTCATTGGCAAAAGCCCCTGTAGACATTCCCCTGCAGAGTGCAGGGGAGAGGGTCAGCTGGGCACAGAGCCCCAGAGGGAAAGGGGGCATGGACTGTCCCATGGACCTGTGAAACAGAGCCCTACTCACTCATGGTGGCGAGATTTGGAGGGTGGCGCAGATGCTGGCGCAGCCCGCGGGGTCATGAGAAGCTTCCTGAAGTCTTCATTGGTCAGCTTGGATCTACAAGGGATGGAAGGAACAGAAATCATCATTCCCAAAGAGCTTTGCAGGAGGAGCAGGTCCTGTATGACCGAGATGGGCACCAGGTGCCCCTGGAGGGGGCCCAAAGGCTGGAGTGCAGCAGTAACTTCCAGCTTCTCCATGGGAATCGGCCTGGGGTCCCACAGTGCTGCCCCAGCCCCAGCCCAGTGCCCCAGCGCTGTACTCACTGGTGGAAGGAGTGCGAGTCGTCCACATCGTGGCCCTCAGGGGCCAGGGGGTTGGAGAACGGCTCATCTAAGGGACAGGAGAGAGAGAGAGCTCCGACACTGCCTGCACAGCTTCACACCCTCCCAGAAACCACGAAGGGAACAGTGTCCACCTGCGGCTCCGAGGTGGATCCCAGCCCGCTGTCACACGGGCCGGCCTCGCCTGCCTGCACAGGACACGGGGGTCCCGGTGCCGCTGCGACACCCACCGCCCTCCAAGCGCCGCGGCCCGGTGCCTTCCAGGGGGTGTCCCAGGGCCTCCCCAAGGGTGTCCCGTCCCCCACACCCCGAGACTGCCCCTACATCCTCTCAACTGCCCGAAACACCCGACGGCCTCACTTCCGGGGCGCACCCGGTGCCAATCCCCGCGCTGAGGCTCAGCCCCACCGCATCCCCGCGTAGCTCCTCACCCCTGGGCTGCCGCGGGGGCCCAGTCCGCGAGGTCCCCTCGCCCGGCTCCGCAGGCTGTGGCCGCAGCCCGTGGCCGCAGCCCGTCCCCCCGCAGAGCTGTCCCTCGCACCGGGCCGGGGGTCGCCGGGGGTCCCCCCGCTCCCCAGCGCAGCTTGGGCCTACACCGCCCCCCCCAG
>VZSE01005688.1:58848-101761 GCA_013398275.1 Promerops cafer
GCGGCCCCGGGTGTGTCCGGGAACGTCCCGCGTCCCGTGTCCCCGGTCCCCAAACGCACTGTCGCGGTCCGGCATCGCTGCGCTCCCAGCTCCGCTGCGCGGCCCTTCCGCTCAGCGCGACCCTCCCAGCGCACCCCGCGGCTGGCGCTCCCATTGGCGGGGGCGAGCACGGCGGGCTCTCCCATTGGCGGAGGCGCCGCGGTCCCGCCCCCGCGCTGTTGTCCGGGCAGGGAAGATGGCGGCGGCCGCTGTGAAGAGCATCGGGGGCGGGCTGGGCCACGGGCTGAGGGAGCTCCGCATCCACCTGTGCCAGCGCTCCGCCGGCAGCCGCGGCGTCAGGTCAGCGCGGGGATGGGCCGGGACGGGGACGGGGACGGGGACGCTCCTCCAGGGGAACGACACACCCCCAGGCTGAGCCAGAGGGACCCGCCGCTCCTCCTTCCCTCCGCAGGGAATTTATCGAGCAGCACTATGTGACCCTGAAGAAGGCAAATCCCAACTTCCCCATCCTGATCCGCGAGTGCTCCGGTATCCAGCCCAAGCTCTGGGCTCGGTACGGTAAGTAGGGGGCGCCCGCCGGGAAACACCATGGAATTAGCATGGAGTGGTTTGGGTTGGAAGGGACTTTAGGGACCGTCAGTATTTATGGGAAGGATCAGAGGGAGGGCGTGCACGGGCACGGGAAAACGGGAACGCGGAGAATCACAGACTGTTTGGGTTAGAAGCGATTTTAAAGCTCATCTGCTGCCACCTCCTGCTACGCGCAGGGACACCTTCCACTGGACCCGATTGCTCCCAGCCCCGTCCAGCCTGGCCTGGGACACTGCCAGGGCTGGGGCAGCCGCGGCTCTCTGGGGAGCTGTGCCAGGGCCTCAGCACCCTGCGGGGACGAACTGCAGCTGTGGCTGCGGCACGGGCTGCTCAGGGCTTACATGAGGGATGGTGGTGGAGAGGGAGCAGCTGCCCTCGGCGCAGGCTGTGGGTTCACTTCAGGGGAAGCAGAACAGGGGGCCCAGTGCTCAGCAGGGGCTTTCCAGCCTCCAGCTCTGATCTCCCACTCCCACCCCATTCACTACACAAAAATGAGGCTGTTTTTCTTTTATTTTCACTGCCTTCTCAGTGAAACACCAAGAAGGGAGCAGAAAAGCCCCTCTGGAAAAGATTTGTTTTCAGAGGTCATCTGGGCTGGAAAAAATGTAGAAACTTTTGAAAAAAATGCAATGACTCTTCAAGCACAGGTTTCCCAGTGTGAGCACACGGACCAGGGGAGTCTCGTGTGTCTGGGTGGGACTGGCAGGGAAATGGAGCCCTGGGTCAGCCCAGGTTGGGGCAGCTGCAGGAGCAGAGTTTTCAGGCTGCTTTCCTGAGGGCAGCACCTTGCTGGGAGGAGGCTGAAGGCCACAGGGTTGCTCTTGGATGTGTCTCTGCCCAGCCAGGGCTAACAAAAGGAGACTGGGAAAGGTGTTGAGCTGCTTTGAGTTCTTTCCAAGAGAGAGGAGAATAAGAAGGTGGAAATGATAACTTGGGCACATGGAGGAACACTCGGACGTGGTAAAGGGGTGGTGAAGGGAGCCTGGGCTGTGACATCAGTGCCCTTGCACCAGGAAAGGACCCACACACCTGCCCCCTCTCACCCTGTCTGTTTTCTCACAGAGTTTGGGAAGGAGAAGAGCATCCCACTGAACAACCTGACTGTGGATGAAGTGGGCAAGGCCCTGGAGAGAGTTGTGAAAAGCCATGTGTGATGACAGACAGGAAATACACACGTGCTGGAGACTTGACTGATTATCTTTAATGTCAAAGATGTATCTTTAATTTATCAGTTCATAAACACAATGTGCTTACCTTGAGCTTGGTGGTGGTTGAGAGCCCAAGGAATGGCTGATGCAGCCGTTCACCCCTCCCTGGCACAGGAGAGTCTGCCCAGGCTCAGCTCTGCCCCTGCTCTAGGCTCTGGGGGGCACCGGGCTAGTGGCTACCAGGTGGCGACACGGACTAGCCCTGTGTGCAGCCAGCATGGGGCACATCAGAGCCCTGAGCAGCCCTTGGGAAGCCAGGCATGGGGTGAACAGTTTATTCCTCCTCTGGCAGTGCAGGGGAGGGAAGGGAGGGGGCGAGGCCTAAGAGAAGGCAGCCAGTGTGGCCTGGCAGGTACTGGGGGCTCCTGGGGGCTGCCTGACCACATCCAGCAGTGCCTGTGCCCGCTCCTGCAGCTCTGGGGTGCTCTGGTGCTGCTCCAGGGCCTGGTGCCCACCTTGCCTGGTGAAATCAGCAGCAGCCTGTGTGAGAGGAGAGGGTGAGAGCTGACTGGGTGCTACAGCTGATCATCTCTGCCCAAGTCACCACATCCCAGGGAATGGGGCTGAAGGAATTCCCCAGAGCCCTCTCAGACACTGCATTCCCAATCCAGGTAAATCCCACCATGCTGGTACCATGCTGGTACCATGCTGGTACCATGCTGGTGGTTGGTTGGGAAGGACTTTAAAGCCCATCTCATTCCCACCCGCTGCCGTGGGCAGGGACACCTTCCACCAGGTGCTCCAAGCTTCATCCTGCCTGGCCTTGGACACTTCCAGGGATCCAGGGGCAGCCACAGCTCCTCTGGGCACCCTGTGCCAGGGCCTGCCTCACAGAGAAGAATTCACTCCTGTGATCTGCAGCAAGTGAAGCAACCTCAGCAGGATCAAAAGAAAACTTGGGGTAGAAACAACCTGCTCAAACACCAGTCCTTACCAGTAAGAAGGGAACTCTGCAGACACAAGAATGGCTTCCACCCACCCTCTGCATCACAGTGTCCCTTCAGGCAGGGCCTGGGTGCTGAGGGGTGCAGGGTAGTGTGGCAGGCACTGAGGGCACTGTTACTCCAATTACAATAACAATAGCCCCCACAGTAATCATTCCCCATCCCCTTTACAATCCTGCGCCTGAGCTCTCCCCCGGCTCTCACCTCCGGGCAGTGCAGGAAGAGGAGGTGCAGCAGCTCCAGGCACTGCCCCACGGCCTCAGGCTCGGGCAGTGTGAGGAGGGGCAGGAGGTGGGGCAGGAGGGGCTGCTGGAGCAGCCGCTGGCACTGCAGCGCTCCCTTCTCTGCGATGTTGCACAGCACGGTCAGGACCTGGGGGAGGGAGAGGGAGCGAGCAGTGAATGCTCCATGGGCAGATTCCTGACAGGCTTGGGAGGGCTCCCAACCACTCCCCATGGCGTGGAACTGTGGAATGGTTTGGGTTAGATGGAACCTTAAAACTCATCCAGTGCAACCCCTGCCATGGCCAGGAACACCTTCCACTATCCCAGCACGCTCCAAGCCCCGTCCCTTCTCTAGGCAACCTGTGCCAGGGCCTCACCACTCTTAACAGCAAAGAATTCTTCCCCATGTCCCATTTAACCCTGCCCTCTCAGTGTGAAACCATTCCCTGTTGTGTTGTCACTCGTGCCCGTGCCCAAAATCCCTCTCCACCTTTTTTCCTTGTCCTGCCAGGTGCTTGCCCACAGCCAAGTGCCCCCCAAACCACTGGATCTGGAATGCCTTCTCCACACGCACCCCAAGGCACTGTTCATCCCTGTGCCAGGCAGACCCAGCCTTGCCACCCACCCCTGGCAGCGTCCCCAGTCTCCCCAAGCTTTGGGGTCTCTCAAAGGAAAGTGGCAGGAGCCTTCCTGGGCCTGCTCCAAGTTAACATCTCCCTTGGGACCACTCTGATGCTGGGACAAGGCTCTGCCAAGGGCAAATACAGCTGGAGTGGCTTCAGGGGAGGTGGCTGGTGACTGCCACTGCACGAGACCTTCTGCCAAGCTGTCACTGCTGCCCCATCCACCCTCCAACTCCAGCACTGTCAGTGCGGGGCTCATGTTCCCAAAACTCCAGCGCTTCCCCACCATTCCCAATGCTTGGGGCAAGGTTTACCAGCACAGTGGCCATCTGGGAACACGTCAGGAGCTGCAGCAGGGCCGGGAGCAGGTCCAGGGAGAGCAGAGCGGAGCAGAAGAATGGATCATCCGCTGGGGTGGGCAGAGAAGGAAGGTGTGAATAAAAGCAGGGCGGGTCCCAGCAGTGTCCAGCTGTGCCACCAGCCCGTGGGACACTCACCTGTGAGGTTGTTGAGCAGCCACAGGCTCTCCTGGACGAGGAAGGGGTGCTGCTGCAGGAAGCACTGCAGGATGAGGAAGAGGGCGATGAGCAGGCGCCCATCCTGGCCCTGGCCCTGGCAGCCTGTCTGTGCCAGCAGGTTACTGAGACACCGCAGCACGGGGCACACGAGCTGTGACAGGGGGACACACAATCCCTTCAGCTGAGCAGTGTCCCCACAGCAATCCTGAGAACAGCCAGCACCCTGCCCACCTCTCACCAGCTCCAGGCCCTCGGGAGCACCCTGGGGGGTTTGGGAAGCCAGGTCGAGCAGGAGCGAGGTGAGCGCAGGCACGGCCCCCAGCACCAGCAGCACGGTGTTGTCCTTGTGCCTGCAGAGGGAGGGACAGTGCAGTGGCCTTGGAGCTTGGAGAGGGGAAACTGCCACATCCCCTCACCAAACAGGGCCTGGAAATTCAGAGTGCTCTCCTGAACCACCACAGGGCTTATTTCATGTTGCAACAGTGGCCTCTTTCACATTGGAATAGCAGATTTTTTTTCTGAGCTTACGAGAAAATTTAAAAGCCCATGAAAAACAGATTCACTGGAATTATCTGTGGGTCTGGAGATGACAGCCCTGACCCTTGAGTATCTACACATTCCTTGGCTCCAGTAACAGGCAGGGATTGCTGGCACAGCACAGATGGGTGGACCTGGGCCAACCCCACAAGTGTGAGGATTCAGGGAGCTTGCCTTGGGAAGTGTGGGGGACAACTCCAGGCATGGGGAAGCAACTTGGGGGCATTTCAGAGGACCAGAAACAGCCTCCTCAGGCTTATCACCCTTCACCACCTTGTGAAAGGGCTCAGTGATCCTGCAAACAGCACGTGCTCAGACAGGAGAGCCGGGATACCCAGGATGGCTGGGGAATTGCTTTCCCAAAGGAAAAGGGGAGGCAATCCAGATCCCCTCGCAGGACCATGAGCCTTCGTGCCTCTGTTTGGCTGCCCCCAGGGAACTCAAAACGAGGAGAAAAATGCATTTACCTACAAATGATGTAGTGGAGACACCACGCAAACTCCACGGCTGCTCCCATCCCAGCCTTGAGGCCGGAGCAAACCAGGCGGAGCATGTGCTGGGGGAGAACCGAGTCCAGGACAGGGCTGGGGGCAGAGAGCAGAGTCAATGGAGCCCCGGGCTGGGGCACAGGCAGGAGCCCAACAGGGAGACACGAACCCTGGCCACCGAGCAGGGAGCTGCTGTACCCCATACTGAGGGCCACAGGGACCAAACACACACCTGGGAGGGACTCAGAGCCAAGGGCTGCGGCCTTGGGCTCTCCCTGTCCGTGGCAGGGCCTGGGGACACTCAGGACACTTTGACTGGGGTCACACTTTTGGCACTGGGGGCTGTCAAGTTGATCTTTTCTTTTGCAAGAGGAACACAGCCAGAATTCCCTGCGAGCCTTCCCTGCTCCATGCTGGCCTTTACTGAAATACCAGAGCTGTCTGCCCAGATGAGGCCGAGGGAAAGGAGCCAAGCCCTGCTCCCTGATCTGCAGCAGAACTTCCACAGTTCTGGTAGGATTCTGCCTTGAACTGTTAATGTCACTGGGATTGGGGAGGCGTCGTGTGCCCAGCCCAGCACACAAACACCACTCGAGGCCCCGGGGCCCATCCTGGTGCAGGGTTCAGAGGCTCAGACTCACGGGATGATCTCCGTGGGCGCCTCCTTGGCCTGCAGGAGCTGCGAGAGGACGTAGCCCACGCCTTCCAGCACTGCCTCATGCGGGGACTGCAATCAAAGAGAACAGAGCTGATCCCTCCTGACAGAGCCAGGGCCCCGGGTGCCAGTCAAACCCAGCTGAGTGGCACAGCCCCACTGTGCCTGGAGATGAGGGGCACAGAGGGGACCAGGAGGGACACGGGAACCTGTGGCCACACCAGAGCTGAACTGTCCCCTCCCCACATTCACTGGGCTTAGCCTAAACACAGCAAAAGTTCTGGTTTGAGCATTTGGACCTGCAAGCCCCAGCCCCGCTGGACCCAGGCCAGGCAGAGGGGACAGGACTCCCTGTGCTACAGGCTGTACCAGGCAGCCACCGGATGGGGGAGATTCAGCTGGAGAAGAGCACAAGGTGGTGAGCTGAGCCCTGAAAATGAGCACAGGGGAGCCCACAAGTGACCCGCACGCTCGTGGGAATAGCTCCCTGCAGAGCTTCCCCACAGCTGGAAGGAGGGCTGGTGACTCAGGGCTGTCAGCCAGAAAAGTCTCTCTAGGGCACAGCAGAAATGTGGCTGAGCTGTTTCACCCACCTGGATGCAGGAAGCCAGCACTGGAATAATGCCCTGAGGCAGTAATTGCTTCCTCACAGCCTCACTTTCTACTACGAGGTTCCCCAGTGTGTACAAACACAGCTCCTGCAACAACACAGCAGAGCAGGAGGTGAGCCCGTGGACAGCCAGCAAAGCCCCAGGTCCCACACACTGCCCTAAGCAGGCAGGAGCTGGCCTTGGAGGGGGAAACACAGATGGATGCTGCTGGACTCTCCAGCCACCCCATTCCCAGCTCAATCAGCTTCAGTTCATTCTTTTTCTATCTGGCTGAAGTTGGGATCTGATCACTCCCACTTTGGAGGTTTTTCAGGATGACATCTCCCTGAGCCCCCTCTGGTTCTCCTGGAGTCTGCCTGTGTGCTGCATTCAAATGGGATCAGCACCTGGGGCCGCTGCCCACCTTGCTCCTTAGCTCTGAGCCTGTCTGCTTCCCAATGGAGCAGCTGGAAAACCTGTGGGCATCCCCGTGCTACTCCAACTGTTTGCTCCTTTCCCAGAGCGAGTTGCACAGCATGGAGCCACAGGCACTCTATCTACTCTTATCCTTTCTTTCTTTCTTTTCCTCATATATTTTCTTAAGTGATATCTTTGTACTTTTATATTGTTTCATTTCTATAGATAACAACCAAAATGGCTACACACCTCCTTTCCAATGCAACCAAACTGTTCTAAAATAAACCATATATATATATATATATACACACACATATATATGTACCTAAACACAGGTCATTCAGTGTGGTTCCACTCTAATCCAACCCAAGGGATCTATGATTAACAAGAACTCAGTTACCCCACCATCAGGGGCAGGTCACATCACCTGGGCACTGGGCACAGTCCTGCTCTGAGGGTAAGGCTGTGCTGCCAAAAAAGATTTTTGCTTCCAGAGGCTTCCAGAGGGCCCCTTCTCACCAGCACTGCCACGTGAGTCACATGTGACCAGCAGAGGTCAATACCAACCACACCAAAGGATTCCCAGGTGCCAGAGCCCTGGCAAACGTGCACACGGATCTCACTGTGAACTCCAGGCTGTGTCCCGACAGGTACGTGAGCAGGTAGGAGGTGACAGGCAGACACGCCTCGGCCACCGCGGGGACACTGGAGTGGGACAGCTCGTGCAGACAGCGGGCAGCCTCCAGCTGCAGGTCAGCCAGGCTGCTGGTGAAGAGCCCGGTGAGCGTCCGGATGCTGCCGTCCAGCCTGGGGGATCCAAAGGCTGCTGTCACCTCCCACCCGGGGCCACACACCAGCCCACCCATCCAACCACAGGGACACAGGGCCCCTCGGGACACGCCCTTGGTGACAGCCACAGCAGGCCTGGGCTGACCTGACAAACTTCTGCTGAGTCTCCTCGTTCTGCAGAGCCCAGCGGAGGCGGCCGAGCGATTGCTTCCTGTCCTCCGAACCCCTCTGCACACCCCTGAGCAGCTCCAGAACCTGGCCAGGGAATTAAACGGTGGGTGAGCTTCCAGCACTGCCAGCGTTAAGATTTCGCCCCGTTAATCCTCGAGGCAAAGGAACCCAGGGCATAAAGATTGGCACAAGGAGCCTTAACTGTGTCTGGCAGTGAATCAGAACCAGTCCCAAACCCACCCCTGCCCAGCCTCCTTCATATGCTGAGTCTGGGGAAGACCCCCGGGACCCCCATTGCCATGGAGAACATCAGGTTCTTCACCTCATCCTCTGAGAGTGGGTCTGGCACGACGTCTGCTCCATCCTGTCCCCCCTCCTCGGCCGCACTGTCCTCCCGCAGGAGCCGCTTGCTGACCAGCTGCTCCTGCCGCCGGGCCCTCCTGAGAGCTGCCAGACATGGGACACATCACCACCACGCTGCTCCATCCCACCCAAGAGCCCCATTCCTCTCTTAATCCAGGGAGGACCTGCCCACTCCTCCTTGTGCAAGCCTGGAAGGGATGCACGAGCAGGGAGTGCACTTGGAGTTGGTGATGAGGGTCAGGCACACAAAGGGTGAAGCCACTGCTGGGATAATGGGCAGGAACACGGCACCAGCTGGAGGGACCTGAGGCTGGATTTCACACAGGATCATAAAATCACTAAAGCTGGCAAAGGCCTGCAAGATCATCAACTCCAGCCTTCAAGTGAACACCACCATGGCCACAAAGCCATGCCCCAAGTGCCCCATCTACTTGTTTTTGGAAAACACCTCCAGGAATGGCGACTCCACCACTGCCCTAGAGCCTGTTCCAATGCCTGACCACCCTTTTGATGAAGAAATTTTCCTTAATATCCAACCCCTCCCTGCCCTGGCCCAGCCTGAGGCCGTTCCCTCTCCTCCTGTCCCTGTTCCCTGGAGCAGAGCCCGACCCCCCGGCTGTCCCCTCCTGTCAGGGAGTTGTGCAGAGCCACAAGGGCCCCCCTGAGCCTCCTTTTCTCCAGGCTAAGACGTAGGCGAGACCTTGGAAAACCCAAACAGTGGGGGATTGTTGAAGAAACGGGGAAGGGGTGGCAGAAACCCCACGGGTTAAAATGTGAAGCTGTAAAACGCTTCCTCGAGCGGGCAGCGGCGCCGATCACCCCGCGCATCCCGCGGTGTGCGGCCGGGCGGGGCGGGGACGGGGGCGGCAAGGGCTGAGCTGGGGGGTCCCTCCCACCCACGGGGGGCCCCGCGAACCCCCGGCTGTGCCCCGTGTCCCCGGCCGGACCTGCCTCTCGCTCCCGCCGCCGCACCCGCAGCTCCTCCGCGCTGCGCCCGCCGCGCCGGCCCCGCCGCCGGCCCCACATGGCGGAGCGGGAGGAGCAGGACGAGGAGGAGGAGGAGGAGGAGGAGGAAAAGGGCGGTCCTGGGGCGGTCCCGGGGCGGGGAAAACACGATCCCGGCCCCCCTTCGCGCCCGGAGCACACAGCCCGCTCCGGGCCTGGGCAGCTGTGCCCCAGCAGGGATGGGTGCCGGTTGTGCTGACGCCAAAAAAGCCCCCAAAGATTCACCAGAAATATGGATCAAGGCGGCTCGATGCCCCGGGACCTTCCACCGTGGTGATGGGGAGCGAGGGGCAGAGGAGCTCGTGCTTCCCCAGGGAGGTGTTTGGGGAATTTGCAGCTGGAGGGCAGAAATGAAAGGTACCAGCCCCGGGCAGAGCTGCCGGGCTCGTCAAAAGGGGCCGGGAGGAGAGCTCAGAGGGCAGCTGTGACTTTTCCATGATGCACTGAGCAGCAGTTTCATGGAATTCCAGACACATTTGGATAGGAAGAGACCTTAAATCTCATCCAGTTCCAACCCCTCCACACGGGCAGCAACACCTTCCACTGTCCCAGGCTGCTCCAAGTCACATCCCGCCTGGCCTGGAACACCTCCAGGGATGGGGCAGCCACAGCTTCTCTGGGCAGCCTGTGCCAGGGCCTCCCCACCCTCACAGGGAAGAATTTCTCCCCAATATCCCATCTAACCCTGCCCTCTGGCAGTGGGAAGCCATTTCCCCTTGTCCTGTCACTCCAGGCCCTTGTCCAGAGTCTCCTTTTGGAGCCCCTTTAGGCCCTGGAAGGGGCTCTGAGGTCTCCCCTGAGCCTTCTCCAGGCTGAAGAGCCCCATCTCCCAGCCTGTCTACACAGCAGAGGGGCTCCAGCCCTTGGAGCATTTCTGTGGTCTCCTCTGGACTTGCTCCAGCAGCTCCATGTCCTTCTTGTGCTGAGGAATTTCATGTAACCCGAGGATGCAGAAGAGGAATCGTGGAATTGCTGAGCACCTCTGCACAAGAGTCCCAGAGAGCAAGGGACCCCAGCCCGGCTGTTGTGGCACCAACGTGTCGTGCCACATTAACAACAACAAACTGGGAGTTGCACTGTCCAGCCCTGCAGTTTCATTGCTTTTCTGAAGCCCTTTCTGAATCCAACATAGGCAGTGAAAGGAAAAAAAAAAAATCCTGAGAGATCATAGAATCACAGAACTATTTAGGTTGGAAAAGATCTCCAAAATCAAGTCCAACCTTTGATCACCACCTTGTCAGCCAGACCAGAGCACTCAGTGCCACATCCCGCTGTTTCTGGAATGCTTCTGGCTCCTTCTGATGAAGGAGTGCCCTGTGCAGCTTGGGTCTGCTTGGACAGTGGATGGGAATTGTGCCATCCCCATCCTACACGGAGCACAGGCGCCTGGGCACGGTCTGCATGCCAGGTATGTCAGTCCTGTACCCTTCTGCGTCACGGGCAGGGTGCTCAGCACCCGCTGAGCCCTGAGGCACAGCGATACCAGAGCATCTGGAAGGGCTGATCCTGAAAGTGCATTTGGGGAGCCTTGCCCGCACTCTGTTCCATTACCCTGCCAAGGAAAGTAGCAGCTCTGCCACTCTGGCCACAACCTTTCCCAGCCTGCAGCCACAGGAAGCGAAGCAGAAGTGCCTTGGGTGGCTTCTGTGTTGGGTCCTGCTCAGGAAGTCACGCTGCGGGAGCGAGGGCTGTGCCCAGGAGCCGGGCTCGGGTGTCTGCCCAGCCCCGGGCGTGGGGACCCGGCCCTGGCAGCAGCGGCAGCTGGAACACACCGGGAGCACCGAGGGCTCATCCGGCGGGTGCTGGACGGAGCTGAGCACTTGGAGCTTTTGGCATCGGAGCCCGGGATTTGGCAGCAGCTGGAGGAAGGAGTGGAGCAAGGAAACGTTTCGGTGTGAGCTGGCTGGTGAGTCACTGGACAAACCCACCCGGCTCCTGCTCCCCACAGCGAAGGGCGCTCGGTGCAGGTGCCAGAGGAGAGCAGGAGGGCAGTGCAGCCCCCTGAGCAGTCCAGTGCCACGGACAGGTAGGGAGAGCTCCGAACTCGGTGGGCTTTGGGGTGTGACCAAGGAAAGCCGTGGCTGGTCAGGGCTGGTGCCAGCGACAGAACTGCTCAGAGCAGGAGGCTGGACTGGGGACCCCCAAAGACCCCCTTTGAGCTGAGTCAGCACATATTTAGGAGCCTTTAATCTTTGCTTGCTGCTTCTTTTGCAATCTGGTGATCAGAGATCAGACTCTGTCAGCTGAGCAGCTTCTGGTGCTGACAGGGATTTGTTCACACCTTCAGGGGTCATTTTCTACCCCCCCTTCGGGGGCTGGTGATGAATCAAATCGCTGGGTGAGGAAGGAGACAACATGAAGCGCTCTGTTGCAATTTCCTGCCCCAGATTACAGAGGAACAGAGCTGGGGCTCTCTCCCTGGTCAGACTGATACATCTGGCTTCACTGCCTGTAACTCCGCGTTTGTAGTTTCTCCAGGCATTTCCTGGTCGTTTAGGAGTGGGAGCCTGCAGCAAGGCAGCCCAGGCGGGACAGCGCAGAGCCTCGGGAGACTCCCTGCTGAGGGAAGGGTGGCGCAGGTGCAGCTCCTGGGCGTTTGGCTGCCGGCCCCAGTGTTGCCCAAGTCATGGCTCAGTGGCCGGGCGGGTGCAGGAGGGATGAGGGCAGTGCCCTGTCCCCGAGGGGTGGCTCTGCAGGGCTGAACCTGCCCAAGCCGTCCCTCCAGTCTGGGTCAGAGTGGTCCCCTCAGCTGCCATTCACCGTTTCTCCTCCAGTTTTTAGGTCGTTCACCATGAGTGTGGCTGTGCTCCTGCTCCTGGGGCTGGGGCTGCTGGTGGCAGAAGGCAGAAGAGACAGGTGTTTCTTCAACCGCACTCAGGAGTACTGCGTGTGCTACAGCCTGTCCGAGGAAACCATCAGCAGCATCATCCAGTGCCTCCCAGCAACTGTAGTGGAGTTTCGGGGCGGAGATCTGGAGAAATACATAGCCTTCCCCATCAGGGACCTGGACTCCTCCACCATTGACACTCTGGGCTCCCTTGTCATCCAGAAAATAATTATTGGAAATGTCCTGGTGCCTGAGATACTCCTTGCTCGTGTGCTAAGGTTCTTCTCCTACACCCATGTGCAGGAGCTGGCCTTTGAGAGCTGCACTTTCCAGGGGACAGGCGACTGGAGTGACATGGATGGCCAGAACTTGCCCATACTGTCCCTGAGCTTCCACAACGTGACATCTGCCCCGCTGACGGGCCATGAACAGGCCTTCTCCAGCCTGAGCAGGTGGCTGGAGACCCTGGAGGAGCTGGCTGTCACCGGCTCCCGCGTCAGCAGCCTGCCCTACGCCATCGGGAGGGTGTTCAGAGCTCTGCGCTCCCTGAGCCTGGCACAGAACAGCCTCGGGGATGGGAGCCTGACCCCCTCCTTCTGCCAGGGAGCTTTCCCTCAGCTCCAGCAGCTGAGCCTGAGCCACAACAACCTGAGCTCCTACCACGGTGTGTGTGAGGGCATGGAGCTGCTGCCGGCGCTCCGACACCTCGATCTCAGCCACAACAAGCTCATGGCAGACCCATCCTCCTCCTGCCAGTGGCCAGCATCCCTCCGGCATTTTAACCTGTCCAACACTGGCTTGGATGGAGTGCCGACACCGCTGCCTCCCAACCTCGAGGTGCTGGACATGAGCCACAACCACCTCTATGCTGTAGACATCTCCCTCAGCTCCCTGAAGAAGCTCTTCCTGAATCAAAACCTGCTGCAGGCCGTCCCCTCCATCAGGAATTACCCCATGCTGGACACCCTTCACCTGGACAACAACTCCATCTCGGAGCTGCCGAGGGATGAGGCGAAGCTCCTGGGGCGCCTGCAGGACGTGGCTGTGGCCGACAACCCCTTCAGCTGCTCATGCTCTGGGGCCGGGAGGCTGCAGGCGCTGGCAGCCACGGGGCACCTGGGGCAGGGCTGGCCCGGGGACTACAGGTGCCACTCCCCAGCTCAGTACCGGGGCTGGCCGGTGGCACAGGTGCCAGTGTCGGTGCTGCATTGTGACCTCGCTGCCATGGTGGCCCCGCTCTGTGTCGCCCTCACCCTGCTCGGCGTGGCTGGGGCCGTCTGTCTGGTGAGGACCAGGCCCTGCCGCAGAGCCTGAGGGGCACCGGGACCCTTCCCACCGGTGCTGCCCCACAGGGGCTCCCTGGGAAGGCTCACAGGTTCTGCTGAGGGGCTCCTGGTGTCCCCAGTCCGGGCTCCCTGGTGGAGCAGGGCTGTCCACAGGGTTGTCCTGCTGTGGCTGTGCCCAGCCAAGTGCTGGGGCACCCCTCACTTCAAGCCCCGTGCGCTGCTCTGACTCAGAGCCTCACCCTCCCACTGGGGACTTCCCTGAGGCCAGCTCCAACTCCCCAGGCCCCGACACGCCCCCACTGTCCCTGCCATGTCACCTGCCCTGGACAAGAGGAGTTCAGCTCCATCATATTCCCACTCAGATGCACCAAGCCTTGCTGGGCTCTGCTGGTCCCTGCCTAGAGCCCCCCACACCTTTTAGCCCCACCAGTCCAGCCATCCTTGGAGCCTCCATGGCCCCTGTGCTGATCCTCCCTCTCCTCACCTGGGGCCATGGCTGGGCCAGGATGTCAAGTTTGGCAGGATGCTGCTTAGCTGCTCTTCAGCCTAAGAGAAAAACTGGAAAACCACAAAAGACAGGAAAATGACTAAATTAAACACCCCTGCACACAAATGCCAATGAGCTGGAGCAGCTCGTAATACCTCGACCTGAGGCACTGGTGGATGAGTCCAAGTGGGACCTTGAGGAGGTTCAACCAGAAACTTTTTAAGTGATAAGAAGAAAATTCGTTTGTTCTGGGTTATTCAGACAATATCTCATAGTAAGGAGAAAATGGATTATGGGATGCAGGACTGGGGAATATTCAAAGGAAAGGGGTGGGTGGGGAAGGGACAGGCATGGGAAAATGGGGATGGGGGAGAATCACAGAATCACAGGGCAGTTTCAGTTGAAAGGTGCTTTAATGCTCATCTCATTCCACCCCCTGCCATGGGCAGGGACACCTTCCACTGTCCCAGGCTGCTCCAAGCCCCGTCCAACCTGGCCTTGGGCACTTCCAGGGATGGGGCAGCCACAGCTGCTCTGGGCAGCCCGTGCCAGGGACTCCCCCCCCTCACAGGAAGGATTTCTCCCCAGTATCCCATCTAACCCTGCCCTCTGGCAGTGGGAAGCCATTCCCCCCTGTCCTCTCACTCGGCGTCCTTGTACAGGAAGGGGCTGGTGGCAGGCAGGCAGCGCTCGCCTGGCCAAGCCCCGCTCTTCTTGCCCAGGGCCTGTCCTGCCTCCTCATCAGAGTCTGCCTGGGCGTTCCCTGTGTCCCTGCCTCTCTCTGTTTGGGCCCAGGTGCACATGACCTGCAGGCAAACACAGCCTGGCCTGGCTGGGGGCGGGGGGAAAACAGAGTGTGGGAAGGAGCGAGGCTGGAGCTGGCGGCGGCTGAACCGGGCACGGGCGTGCATCGTGAGGGACTCGGGCTCTGCTGCACGGCCACGGTGTGTCCCTGCCCGGGCTGGCGGGGCCATGGGGCTGTGCCACCAGCCCTGAGCAGCCCGACGGGAGGATGGGGCCGTGCCCGGGGCTCTGGGAGGGTGGTTGGTGGCTCAGGGTGTCGGCGAAGGCACCGCGCTGCTGGTGTTAACCAAGGTGTACAGCAGGGTGCCCCTGCACCTTGGGAATCCCGGGATGGCTGGACATGGAGGAGGGAGCAGCAGCTGCTGGTGGATGCAGGAGAAAGGAGAAATCCCCATCTCCTGAATCTTAGGCTTTGCTATCCCTTGGGAGCACCCACAGCGGGCATCTGCCCGGTCAGGGCCTGCCACAGAGCATGAGGGGGTGTGTGACCATTCCCCCCAGTGCTGCCCCACAGGGGCTCCCTGGGAAGGCTCACAGCACCCCCAGGTGCTGGTGAGGGGCTCTTGGAGTCCCCACTCTGGGCTCCCCTGTGGAGCAGGGCTTTCCCCCAGCATTATCCCACTGTGGCTTTGCCCAGCCAAGTGCTGGGGATCCCCTTGAAGCCCCGTGCCCTGCTCTGTCCCAGGGCTCCACCCACCCTCCCAAGGGGTTTTCCTTCTGGCCACCTGCAGCTCCCCAAGCCCCAAGAGGCCCCTATTGTCCCTGCCAGGTGACCTGCCCTGCTCCTGGTGGAGCCCCCAGTGCTGCCTGTTCGTCTGTGTCCAGCTGGCATCAGCCTCACACCTGAGGCACAGGGGAGGGAGTTTTGGGGGGACAGGGGCATTGGTCTCACTCTAGACAGGGAACAGGCAGTCAGAGGGACACGTGAGCCTCTGCTGCTCCTGGTCCTGTCCAAAGCAGGGCAGGGGCTGTCCTGGGCCCTCTCTCCTGGCCCCCACCATCTGCATTTCTACAGACAGTGGGGATCCTCAGCACTGGCATTTCCTTCTGTGCTCTCTTGCTGTGACTGATCTCCAGTGATTCTGTGGCTTGTGGTCACTTCTTGTGACAACCATACAGGCAGTCCAAGGTCCCTCATGTCCCAGCCACGGCTGACAGAGATGTCCCTCTTGGAGCTGGGAGCACCCCAGTGCTGTGAGTGGCTCCAGGCTCCCACCTGCCCTCTGTGGTCCCCCTGATTCCCGGGCCAGCAGGAATCCTGGAGCAGGGTGCCTCCAGGCTGGGTCTGGCTCTGCCCACATCCATCAATAATGCAGGAGAACCAGATCCCCCAGGTAACCCCATCCCTGCCCCGGCCAAGCCGCAGCTCACAGCGGCTGCTGCCACACTGCCCATGGACGAGGTGAGTGCCGTGGTGGGGGATAGCCCAGGTTGGCCTGGAGGGATCTGTCAGGGGCTGCCCAGCTCCCTGGGGTCTCATCCAGCTCCTGGTGGTGCTGAGTGAGTGGCTCCTTCCCTCTCTCTCCCGGCAGGCTGAGCAGGATGTCAGCGTGCGAGCAGCTCTGGGACTCCACCAGGCAGCAGGTAGAGCTCAGGACATCCCGGAGCCTTCACCTGAACCTCCAGGCCAGGGAGCAAGGGGACAGGGTGGCAGCCACAGCTGAGGTGGCACTGGGACCAGTGGCCAAGCTGGTCTGGGCTGACAGGCTCAGGGTGTCCTCCCCATGCTGGTGGCTCTGAGTCATAGAGGGAGGGCTCGGGACTGATGTGAAGCTCTGGGATGTGGCTGCAGGCTGCATGGGGGGCAGGACAGGGCTGGGACAGGTGGGGGTGACCCCCCACACCATCCCACACTCGGTGTTTTCAGGGGCAGGAGAAAGCTGGGTGGATGGCAGCAAGGACCCCCTACAGCTCCTCTTGGCTGGGAAGGAGCCTCAGGTGAGAGCTGCAGGGCAGGGACATCCAGGGTACGGGGGGCCCTGGGGAGCCAGGAGGGAGCAGGGGCTCTGTCCCACCACCTGCCACGCCTGGGACCCTGATGGGAGCTGAGGTCTTGGGCTGATCCTGCCCTACACCCCTATGGGGCCCCCCCCCTTGTAGGGGACTCCTGGGGGTTCCCAGAGAGCAGGGGAAATGAAGGGGTCTCTCCTCACCCCTGCCCATGCCAGGCCTGCTGTGCCACCCCTGCCATCTCCATCCCAGTGTGCCCAGTCCTTCCTTTGCCCTGCCCTGGTCACGCTGGGACAGGGGAAAGCTGAACGTTATGCCCCTCCCTCGCACCAGGAGAGCTCCCTGACTGTCGATGGTATTTTCCACTTGGATGCAGGACAGGTACCGAGAGCCCCAAGTCCTTCTTTGTACCCCGTCCCCAGCCACATGAGCCAGGGCCATCTGCACCATGCTGGCCGTGCCATGCTGTGGCTGCCATGGCTGTGCCATGCTGTGCCATGGTGGCTGTGCCATGCTGGCCCTGCCCTGCTGGAAATGTCTCTCCTACCAGGAGAAGGTCCTGGAGTTGGCAAAACCCCAGCTGGCCCTGGTTCCCCTTGGCTACAGCATGTCCCTGCTGCTGTGGGACCCCCACGGCCCTGGGACACAGCTGCCCTTCCAGAGTGTCATCTGGCAGGTGAGGGCACGGGGGACAGGTGGCAGGGAGAGGGGACAGCACAACTGTGCAGTGCTGGGCTCCCAGGTCACCCAACAGACCCCGGGTCCCACCGGGGCAGGGCTGAGATCCAGCCACGGGTCCTGGGAACCAACAGCTGCCAGCTTGTCCACAGGTGATCGACACCATCTTCCAAGAGCTGGAGGCCTTGGGGGATGACACACAGAGCCTGCAGAGGGTCAGTGTGGTCCAGGTAGGACAGGGGCAGGGTAGGATATCCTGGGATGAGGACATCCCTCTCTGCCACTGCCCAGACCTTGCTGTGCATGTGCCCTGTACTGGCATCCAGTCCCCTTATCCAAAGGGTGACCAGGGACTGGAGACCTTTGGATCTCAGGTGTTCTCACCTCTTTCCAGGACTTCCCAGATGTGGGAAGCCTTAGCTGCCCACAGAGCACCGCCTGGGCTCCAGCAGCATGGTGGGATCAGGGGAGCCATCTAACCCCTTCCTGCTCCCATCACAGCTGGGCTTTCCACGCCAGTCACTGCTCCCTGTGGTCTGAAGGTCCCTCCAGTGTGGCCTTGATTGGCGCAGGAGCGATGGCAGCTCCTGCTGCTGGGCTGGGTCCTGCCCTTTGGCTCTGGGATGCTGCCAGGGATCTGATCAGCTCCACACAGGCCTCGGGCAGTCCCAGGGCTCTGCCCTTCCCTGGTGCCAGGGCTGGGAAAGCTGGGAGTTACCCCAAAGTCAGCCTTTCTCAACCCTCACCTGTGCGTGGCCACAAGCAGTCCAGCCCCCTTTTCCTGCCCCCCTGCCTAATGCAGCCCCCTCATTCCAGGTCAGCACCCACGACAAAGCCTGGGACCTGCTCCGTCCCGATGGCCGAGCCCTGCAAGTGATGGATGTGGCACCCCTGGGCCTGTAGGTACCTGATGCCCCATGGCTGAGCAGATGCTCCTGGGGGCTGGTACCCCAGCATCAGGAGTGGGGCTGGGCGGGGTGCATGGTGCCCAGCCACAGCATGGCTAGGGGTGTTCCTCAGTGGGTCCACGGGGTGGATGTGACCCTTCTCACTTGCTCTTGTCTCCCTCTGCTCCCAGGATGGTGGAGGAGGCAACAGAAATGGCCGTGCCCGATGCCCAGGCTGCCATCAGTGCCTATGCCAGGGGGCTGGGTGCCATCCCGGCGTTGTTCCAGGGGTGCACTCAGCAGCCCCTCGCAGACGGGCGCTCAGCTGTGCAGGGGTGAGGGATTTGGCCCTGATCCCACAGGTTGGGAAGGATTGGGCCATGGGGCGCTGGGGCTGGCTCCGCTGCAGCCCCACTCCCACAGCGGCCTCTCCCCAGGGCCGGCAGCCTCTTCACTCTCACCGTGGAGCGAGAGCTGGAGGGTGGCAGGCGCCAGCGCTCGGCCCTCAGGATCCTGGTGTCCCCAGGGGCCACCGGGCCCTGCCCCAGGCTGTACGTACGGGGGCTGAGCTGTGTTCCCACTCCAGCACAGCCATGTGCCTGCTGTGGGGCAGGGAATTCCACTCCTGGAGGTGAAGCAGGAGGGACACCCCAGTGGGAGCCCGTGGCTGGGAGCCAAGGGGGTGTCACCACTCCTTGGGGACATGGGCTTGGGGACATGTGGGGCCAACCCATCCTTGGGTTCCTGTGGGTCAGGGTTCAGCCTGCCTGGCACTGCGAGAGCCAGCCCTCTCCTGGGGTGTCTCTCCCCACGTGCAGGGAGTGCAGGGAACCTGGCGCTGTCTGCCTGCCCTGGATCGTGGAGCAGCTGCTCGAGGGGAACAGCCTGACCTTCCTGCTGCTGTGTGTGTCGCTGCCAGGTAGCCCCTGGGACTGGGACACACTCTGGATGTGCCCCCCCGAGGATTTCCCCCATCCTGCCCCACACCTGGCACTCGGTCCCTGGCTGCTGCCTGGGGACGCCTACACTCACTGGAAGCTGGACACCAGCTCCACTCATCACCCCTGTGCTGGTGGCCCCCCACGGCCTGTGCCCAGGGCTCGCTGTTCTCCCAGACACCTCCAGAGAGGAGATCCTGGGAGCTCTGGGACTGGCTGAGAGGGTGAAGGGGCTGGCCAAGACCATCTCTGCCACACTCTGGGACCCCGGGGAGGAGATCGCGGCGCGCCGGAGGGAGATCCGAGGGCTGCGGATGGAGCTGCTGGCTGGATCCGGCCTCCCTGAGCAGAGGACAGCTGTGGCCCAGCTGCAGAGGGCCCTGCGGGAGCTGCAGGTGGGGAATGCCCCTGGATCCATGGGGCTCCGCACTCATTCCCTGGGCTGGGTAAGGTGCGGGCTCTTGACCCATCCTGGTGTCAAGACCGTTGTCCAGCACTGAGGGCAGGGGCTGAAGCTGCCCCAAGGGTGAGATGTGTCCCTGGAGCCATGCCAGGCCTGGAGGTCTGAAACACCCCAACAAGGACCTCCGGTTCCCCTTTTCCAGGTGCTGAAGAGTCAACGGTGGGAGAAAAAGCAGGCAGTGGCCGAGGTGCTTGGGACAAGTGAGATGCACCAGCCCAGCGCCGAGGTGGGCAGAAGTCAGGCCAGGCCCCCTCATCCAGGGACAGTCTGGTGCAGGAAAAGCCCTGAATCCCAACTGTGTCCCTGTAACATCTCCTTCTCTCTGCAGGACCAGGTCTCTGCAGGAAATACAGCACCAGGCCAGCAGCCGGGGCCCCAGACACCCCCGACCAGTGCCAGCCTGGAGCCAGCAGAGCCGGAGCGAGGGGCCAGGCGCGCATCCCACACCTGGGTGGAAGATATGTGGGCACAGAGCATGGCTTTACACGGTGGGAAAGGCTTGGCTCTCCATCTGAACGTCCTTCTTTAAGCCCCCCATGTCACACTCATCCTCCTCCCCTGTCCCCACACAGCAGGACGGGGTGACAGCAAAAGCCATGGAGGGGACAGCCGAGCTCTGGCCAGCACAGGGCAGGGGCTGCTGGAGGAGCCATCCCAGAGCAAAGTGTCACAGCCAGAGGCACGGCCCGGGTGTGACGGCGTGAGTGGGAGCCCACAGGATCCCTGCGCTGGGCCAGCTCTGCGCTGCCAGCACTGGCTCCTGGGGCCATCCCAGCCCGCTCCACTCTCGTCCAGGCAGGGGGCCCGTGCCAGCCATGCCCATCCATGGAGGCGCAGCGCGCCCTGGCCAGGGCACAGTGGCAGCGGCTGCGGGCTCAGCGCTGCCGGCAGCTCCAGCGAGAGCTCGGGGCCGGCGCCGTGCCAGCCCAAGAGCACAGCGAGGAGGTGGGCACAGGCAGAGCCCAGCACTGCGAGCTCCAGCCTCTCCTCTCCCTAGCGCGGCCCAAGGGAGCGGGGACACTCGGGAGCTGCCCTGACCTTGTCCCTGTCCCCCACAGTGGGACTCCAAGCACTGGCAGCAGGAGGTGACCATGCTGGGCCTGAGCCTGGAGGCAGCGCTGCGGGAGCGGGAGGCAGCCGAGTGGGACCTGGAGGCCCTGCTGCACAATCACCACCAGGAGATGCGGGCCTGCAGGCAGCACCTGCTGCAGGTAGGCAGGCAGGGCTGGGGACACTTCTCACGGCTGTGCCAGGGCTATGCCAGACCACCCCGGGCATCTCACAGGTGCTCCGGGACCAGCAGCGCCTGGCGGAGGAGCAGCGGGAGGCGCTGGAGCGCCGGCACCGGGCGCTGCTGCAGGAGGTGCTCCGGGACGCTGTGGAACTCGCCGAACACAACCAGCACCTGCGGGACGCCCGACGGGCAGGCACGGCCGAGGCCACCACACAGACCCCCTGAGCCGCGCCCAGGGCGTGGGGACAGCTGGCCGGGCAGGACTGGTCCCTGCGGACCCCTCCCTGCACCGAGCTACCAGCGATGCCAGGAGACTGGCCAGTCACATGAGTTATCCCAGGCACAGCCTCCCCTCCCGCCTGCTCTGGCTGCTGCTCCCGAGGGAAAACCCTGCTCTGTACTGGGAGCACAGGCTCAGCCTGCAGGAGGGCTGGCAGCCCCCATCTGCGGCCACATGGAATAAAGTGGGTGCCCCTCACTCATGAGTGTTGTCAGGCTCAGACACACCCCTGGCCGCCAAACCTGCCCCAAAGGGCACAGCCACCATCCCACAGGGCAGGAAGACACAGGACAGACACACAGATGCTGCTGAACCACAGTTTTAATACCCCAGGTGGCCTCTGCCTGCCAGAAACTTGGTACAAATTTGGGAGGCATCCCCCTTTTGGGGAGCAGGTGAAAGTTCCCTCGTGCCCCAGTCCCTGTCTGCTCTGCAGAGACACTGTGCCCAAGAAGGGGAAACGGGGCCTGAGGACAGCATGGCTCCAGGCAGGGGCTAGGCTGGAAAACCGTGGAGGTGGGAGAGGCCCAGGGAAGCAGCACCAGGAATGGCAGGGATCAAGGAGCATCCATGGGAGCTGAAACAGCACCAGTGCCATGCTGGGCTGGCAGGAGGTACAGCAGGGCCAATTACTGCCACAGCATTCCCAGGCCACTGTGGTGTGGGGAAGCAGCTTGAGGATGTAGAACACAGAGTCCCAGAATCATTTAGGTGGGAAAAGACCTCTGAGATCATCAAGTCAAAGCTGTAACCCAACATCACCCTGTAAACTAGACCATGGCGTTAAGTGCCATGTCCAGTCCTTAAATACCTCCAGTGATGGTGACTGCACCACCTTCCTGGGCAGTCCCTTCCAATGTTTAATCACCCCTTCTGTGAAGAAATTACTCCTAAGGTCCCACCTGAACCTCCCCTGGCACATCTTGAGACTATGAGACATGCACAAGGGGTTCAGGACCCCCCCTAAGGCTGGGCATGCCTGATCCCATGGGACCCCCATGGCACAGAGCCTGGCTGGACTGGAGCAGGGCACAGTTTCCCTGTGGAAGCAGGGGCAGAGTGCTCTCCCCCTCAGCACTGCTCCTTGGGGGATCCTTGGAGCTATGCAGGCATCCACCAGGAGTGATTCCAGCCCTGAGGAAGGGCTGGGGCTGCCCGGACATGTGGGAGGAAGGCAGTGACTATGTGACTCCGTAGTACAGGTGCACAGCCAGGCCAATGCATGCCACAGCCACGAAGAAGAGGAGGGTGAGCTGCAGGTTGAAGAGGGCAACAGAGAGCAGAGCGTTGACCAGGATGGAGCAGGAGATGACGAAGAGCCTGGTGATGTTGCTGCTGTGCTTCATCACCACGGACATGATGAGGCCGTTCAGAGCCTGGCTGAGCACGACCAGCAGCACCCACGGGGAGAAGCCCTCCAGGAACCCGCCCTCCGTGCCGCTCCACACAGAGCCCATCAGGTTGAGCAGGACCCCAAAAAAGTACAGGAAGATGTTCTGGAGGCTGAGGGGCAGCGCCTGGCTTTTCAGGATGGCTTCGGTGTAGACAGCAGAGAGGCCGGAGATGAGGCAGTACACGGAGAGCAGCAGCAGCCCCACGGGCGTGACGTGCAGGCGCATCCCGCCGGGGCCGCCGGGCGCCCGCAGCCCCCCGCAGCTGTAGGCAACACCGGCGGCCAGCAGCAGCAGCAGGGCCAGCCAGCGGCGCGTGCCCAGGCGCCGCCGCAGCAGGAGGCTGTAGAGCAGTGCAGTGCTGACGATCTTCAGGTTACTGAGCACCTGGAAGGTGCTGGGGTCCATGAAGAGCTGCATGTGCACCACCAGGTTGTTGTTGGCAGCGTAGAGCAGGGCCGAGAGGGCGAAGGGCGCGGCGTGACGCCAGGACACCGCTGCTCCCAGCGGCTCCCGCGCCCCCACCAGCAGCAACAGCAGGGACAGCGCCAGCTTGGTCAGCTCCACGAGGACCACCACGGACGTGGAACTGAAGGGGATGGCCTCATCCACCTTGCAGAGGGTCAGGAGAGGGGCGTGGGAGCCATAGATGGCCACAGACAGCAGCAGCATGAATGCCCACAGCCCCCTCTGGAGCAGCCTGTTGGCAGAGCCAGCAGCATTCCCAAACATCCCCATTTCCGGGTGAGTGAGCTGCTGTCAGTGTAGAGAGGCCAGACAGACTCTCACCCTGCAACACTGAAGAGACCAAATACCAAGAATTTAATGAGCCTGATTGAAGCAGGATGTTCCCTGCAACATTTGTGATGCAGCAGGAGAGCAGGGTGTTGTCTCTCGTTAGGAGGAGAACTACAAGCCTTCCTGAGAAGGCACGCAAAGCACATTGCCAGGGCACACCGTGGGCTGGCTGGCAGGGCACACAGGTCACAGGGCACACAGGTTACAGGGCACAGCAGCCCCTCAGTCCACAGGGGCACAGGGAAAGGTGAGGGGAAAAGGCAGCTGGCAGCCCCTCAGTGCTCTCAAGCTGCTGTGGGTTAGTGCAGTGATCACTGCTGCCATGACGCCCAACTAACACCCATCACCAGCCCCCTGACGTGTCGCAGTGGTGTGCTGCAAAGCCCTTTTCCAGGGAAAAGAAGGGTGCAGGTGATGTGCCTCCCAGAGCCCTAGGGGTGCTCTGTGCCTGCTACCTAAGGAGCACCGTTCCTGCAGTCCCTGCTGCCTTCGGACTCCTCCTCGCTAATCCCGACCTTTTTTCAGTGAATTCACATAGTCCCGAATCGTCTTCTCAACGTTGGGCACGGCGTAGTTCTGGGCAGCGTAAATCCCCGTGCAGGTGCCAGCCACGAAGCCCAGGACGGCGGAGAAGCGGAGCTTGGCTACCAGGTATCCCGCCAGGAAGCCTTTGAGTAAGGGTGATGCCAGCAGCGACCCGTCCTGAAGGGAGAGCACAGTGAGGCACGGCCGGGCGGGATCGAGGCGGGGGGCAACACAGGACGTGTCCCAGGGGTGAGTTGGGGGTTGTTTTCTCCCGGCATGTGTTTTTCCCCCACTAGTCCCTCTCAGAGGGGGTGGCCGGCCGGCCCGCCCCGAGCCCGCACATTACCTGCCCCACGCCGGCCTGCACCTCGTCCTCCACCCTGCGCTGCAGGCTCTCCAGCTGCCCCTTCAGGAAGGCGAGGTCCTTCAGCTTAGGCAGCGAGTCCTGTGGGAGACACGGAGGTGATTCCCACCCCCCTTCCCCGCGAGAGGGACCGGCGCGGCCTCCCCACAGCCCCGACGGCTCCTCCGCCCCGGCCCTCCCCGCTCACCTTATCGTCCGCCATCTTGGCGCCGCCGCCGCCCGCCGCTGATTGGCTGGCGAGGAGGCACGTGACACCTCAGCCTCCAAGCCGCCGCTGATTGGTTGTCATGGGGGGCAGTGACTCCTCCCGCGCGCCCCTTCCCGCCACGGAGGCGGCACCCGACGCTGATTGGCTGGATCGGAGTCACGTGGCAGCCCCTGCTCCCCTCACACTGCCCGGCCGGCGCCATCTTGTGGGGGCGGTGTTCCTTCTTGAGGCGCGGGGCGGCTTTACCGCGGTACCGGCCCCGCGGGGCTCCGGCACCTCCGGGGCTGCTCCGGGCGAGGCTGACAGAGCTCATGGCCGCCCCTCAGCGCGGTCAGGGCTTCCAGTACCCAGCCACCGTTCCTAGGGGCAGGATGGATGGGGGTCCCAAGCTCCGCAGCTTCCCAGGGCTCTTCCTCCGTGAGGAGTCTGATCCAGTCCCAGGCTTGGCCAGTGGTTTATGTCTAAAGCAGTGCAACTGAGCCTTTCTACGACTTTGTCTTTCAGGATTAAAGATGGTAACCCAAAAACATTTCTATAAATAAAATAGTTTCATTAATGATTGTAGAATTACACTAAAAGATCTTACTCAGAATTACTTACTGCACAGTGTAGGTAGTTCTAGCTACTAGAGCAGTGCAATATTTTTGAGGCAATATTGATGCTAAATGATACTCAAGGTAGTAAAATGATTACTGAACAGATATGGATGCTTTTCACATATCTCAGTGCTTGGGGCAAATCTCTCACTCTGCCTCGAGGAGTCACTCTAATGGACACTCCTCAGCTGCAGGGAGGAATTTCCACATACGCTCCCAGAAATAACAGAATAAGGAAAGAACAAAAATTACTTTTGGAGTTCTTTTCCAACCCAAATGATTCTGTCAACTCAGCCCTGCCAAGCCAAGAAATCATTAAAAAGCTACCAGCTCCCAAGAGGCACACCTGCACGTTTTTTGAACAGTTCAGGGACAGTGACTGCAGCACTGCCCTGGGCAGCCTGACCACTCTTTCAGTGAAGAAATTTTCCTGAATATCCAGTCCCTGGCACAACCTGGGGCTGTTCCACCTCTTGTGTGAGCCCACAGCCCCACAGAGCTGTGCTGGGGCCACGCTCCAGCTGACACAGCCGCTGAAGCTGCCAGTGAAACCCAGACCGCAGCGCTTCCAGCTTGGAAACAGGCGTTGCAGAACTGCCAGCAAGACTGAGGAGCTGTGGGGAATGTTGGTTTCAGGTGCTTGGCACAATTTAATTAAAACCTGTGGTGCTGGGGGTTATGTATGTGTTACTCTTGTGGGTGCTACGCCAGCACGGAGGCAGCTCCATGAAGCCTTCTGGGCTGTTGGGCTGCTGTTCTCCAAGTTAATTTAGATACATGCCCAGTGTGTATTACACTGCTCCCACTGAGCACTGGGAAAAGGAAAGGGAGGCAGTGGCAGGTGCAGCCCAAAGAAGAAGCATTAATACTGTTATTAATATTAATAGCCAGTTTAAGTCCAACCATTGCTGAAGGCTGAGTGCTGAGCTGCTGCTTCCTTGCTTTGCAGGATTCCAGACTTTATCCAGAGGCAGGTGTGGACTTAGTGAACCTGACATTTTCTTCAGCCACCTCAAACCAGCCACTTTTCAAGCAGCATTTTTACTTCATGAAAGAAGAAAGGAAAGGAAAGGAAAGGAAAGGAAAGGAAAGGAAAGGAAAGGAAAGGAAAGGAAAGGAAAGGAAAGGAAAGGAAAGGAAAGGAAAGGAAAGCTATGTGAGTGAGTGCAAGGGCCTTTCTTGGAACGCAATCACAACACTTGAAAAGTGCCACTTAGTGCAAAGCTGACTTGGAAAATTTGAGTATTGGTAAAAAACATGTGAAGGCAGCAGAGCCCTGTGATCAGTTGCTGCCCTCACCTCCAGGGAGGTGAACCCATTGCCAGCCTCACCAGCTGCAGGACAACATGGCAGAGAGTAGGTTTATATTGGCTACTGGGAAGGAATTGTTCCCTGGGAGGGTGGGCAGGCCCTGGCACAGGGTGCCCAGAGCAGCTGTGGCTGCCCCTGGATCCCTGGCAGTGCCCAAGGCCAGGCTGGATGGGGCTTGGAGCAGCCTGGGACAGTGGGAGGTGTCCCTGCCATGGCAGAGGGTGGGATGAGATGAGCTTTAAGGTCCCTTTCAACCCGACCCATTCTGGGATTCCTTGAAGATCAGTTTTTCTAGGTCATGGTAGAAGCTGAGCACCTGCCCTCAGAGGGGCTGTGGGGGAACTCAGCTCTCAGCACCCCCAGCTTACACACTAAGGCTCTGAGCTGCGTGGAGCAACACCAATGGGTCACTGCTGGTGGTTCCTGGGATTTCTGGTAGGAAAACAGCTGGGATGTGAGGGAGGGCTGAGAGAAGCCCGGTGCTTGCTGCATCTAAGCTGCGCCGGGCCCCAGCCCTGGCTAGAGGGAGGATGCAGCCATTCTGTGCCTTGCTCAGCAGGATCCTGGCTGTGAACCTTCCTCCCTGCCACACCTGGGACCTGCTGGATTGTGGTGGCCCCTGGACCCGCTCAGCTCGGCCTGCTGAGGTGTGGTGGCATTGCTGCTCCACGTGGACCAGGATGGGTCTGCCTCCAAGCCGGAGAGTCCTGAGCCTGAGTCAGACCTGCTGTGGGATGCTGTGATTAGCACTAAAACTGAGCTATTTGTTCTGCTGGAGAGCTCAAGGGGACACTGGCTATCCTGTGTTTGCCAGCTTAGCAGCAAGCCACCACTTCTGAGGTTTGATTTTCCTGCCTCTGATCCAGCCCTGCCTCCAGTTCCCGCTGCCAGCAAAGGCTTTCACCCTGGCCCCGGCTGTGCCCTTGAGCAGTGGTGGGAGCTGAGCCCTTGGCTGGCAGCACGGCTGCTGCTGGAACAAGGCTGTGCTGTCAGATTTCCTCTGGGCTTGTGCCTGTCTTTCAACCTGTCCCCTTCTAATATGGCCTGAGCTTATCGGCATCTCCAGCCCAGCCTGGCTGCGGGGATGGGCAAGATAAGAAGCTTCCACATGAGAAGAGAGCAGGGCATCAAGGAGGACACAGAGTTGTGCCCCACAAGAATGGGTTTGAAGCTGTGAGCCCTCAGGGGCTGCAGTGGCTTTGCTGCTCCCACAGCTGCTGCTGGCTGTTCCCATGTTGCCGGGCTCAGCCCTGATGCATTTCCCTTGCATCTCAGTGGGTGCCCACAGCATTTGCTCTGTGCCCATGGGAACATTGCTCAGATGACCAGGACCCATGTCCTGCCCACACCCCAGCGCCAGACCCCTACTCTTCTCCCTGCCCTCAGGGTGTCTCCTACCAGATCCCTCACCTGCTGTCTTGCCTCTCCAGTCAGTCCAGCACCAGGTGCTTGGCACACCCTGGAGGCCTCGGCAAAGATTCCTGATACCTCTGCAAACCAGCTGCCTCTTTGCAGTGGCCTTTGCTGTCCCAACCCTCCCTTCACAGCCCTTTCATCTGCCGTTTTTGCCATTTTTGCACAGATGCAGTAGCCAGAGATTAGGCTGCAGATTAAGGTTTTACTGCATCCAGAAATGGGTTCCAATTCCCAGTCCCAGCAGGACCAACATGCAGCCAAATCTCTCCTGAAAGCTCACTGGGCTGGAGCTGGGGAGAGATCTCCAACCATGTTCTTCCACTTGCATGAAAGGTGGAGTCCTACATATATAGCCCAGGTGAGGCACCTGGAATTCTGTGTCCAGTTCTGGGCCCCTCACGACAAGAAAGACATTGAGGGGCTGGGGCAAATCCAGAGAAGGAATTGGAGCTGGGGAAAGGTCTGGAGCACAAGATGAGGAGCAGCTGAGGGGGGCTCAGCCTGGAGAAAAGGAGGCTCAGGGGGGACCTTCTCCCTCTCTACAACTCCTTAACAGCCAGGTGGGGCTCTGCTCCCAGAGAACAAGGCACAGCAGAGGAAAAGGCCTTAAACTGCCCCAGGGGAGGTTCAGTTTGGACATCAGGAAGAATTTATTCACTGAAAGCATTGTTAGGCATTGGAATGGGCTGTGCAGGACAGTCACTGTCCCCTGGAAATATTAAAAAACACATGGATGTGGCACCTGGGGACACGGGTTAGTGATGGCCTTGGCAGTGCTGCGTTAATGGTTGGACTTGATGACCTTAGAGGGCCTTTCCAGCCTTAGTGATTCCAGGGTTCTGTGATTCTAAAAGGAGCTGGGCAGCCCAGGCAGGAGCAAGGCTGTTGTCTCAGCTCCAGCCTGCACCTGCCCAGCATCTTCCCATCCTGGGTGAGCCTGCTCTGCCACCAACACTTCCAGTCAGGCTGGAGGCTCTCCTGGAAGTCCTGCACATGCTCCCTGTGCCTGCAGAAGCTGCCCCCTGAGTCCAGCCACGAGGGCTGGGTGTGTTTGTCCCAGCACACACAGGCACACTTGTGGCTGGCATTTCCAAAGCCCCATCCAACACCACAGCATATCACAGAATCATGGAATATCCTGCGTTGGAAGGGACCCACAAGGATCATCCAGTCCAGCTCCTGGCCCTGCACAGACACCCCAACAATCCCACCCTGTGCCTGAGAGCATCATCCAAGTGCTCCGGGAGCTCTGGCAGCCTCAGAGCCATTTCCATTCCCTGGCGGAGCCTGTTCAGTGCCCGACCGCCCTCTGAGGGAAAAACCTTTTCCTATCTCACGTGGGGCAGACTGCACATTCTGCCCAAAATTTAGGATACTGCAACTTGTCCCAGAGAGGAAAGTGCTTTATATGACACAAATTAAAGCAGATAAAAAAACAATACACCCACAGAAGAACATCTGAGCTGTACATAACAAAGAAAATGGGAAGCATGTCACAGGGCCGTGGGCTGAGTCAGCTGCTCCAGTAACCGTGGTGCACAGGAGGTTTGGGTGGGAGCTGGGGGTTGCAGCCATGGATAGCACGTGCTCCAAGAGGAAGGGGGTTGGGAAAAGGTGACCCGAGCCCCAAGGGGTGGTGAGGGGCTGTGTGTTAGAAGCCGTCAGTGCGCAGTGGCTGTGGCAGGTCTGACTCACTGATCTGCAGGTTGAGCTCTGCCGAGTCCAGTGCCGTGGATGGTGTGTGCGGGTGGCTCCCCTCGAGCACGGCGATCTCCTCGTGATGCTCCTGCCGCAAGTGCCACACGATCTCTCTGGACAAAAAGTGGGTCTCTGCTTCTTCTGGCTCTGCAACAGAAGAAAGACAAAACCTTCCTTCTCTGGCTGTCCTGAGGCAGAGCTCTGGGCAGGGAGCAAAGTCTCTGTGAGATGCCCCAAAATATGCACTGTTTCCTGCACAATCAAAATACAGCTTTTACTTCCCACTGTCAGCATGGCAGAGGGAAAAAATTCAAACACAAAGTGCAGAGGGGAGTGTAAAATTACAGGCACTATGTGCTGGATTCCCAGTAGTGCTTGTGATGGGAACTGCCTCACTGGATGGAAATGCTTCTCCCCATCAGGAAGAGTGGTGAGTTTCCTCTGAAAAAAAGACATGCATTACAGCAAGACGCTGATTTCATGTGGTGGAGGTGAGGAGATGGGAGATGAAAAGACGATGGGAATGCGGGAAAGCCTCGCTCCCTCCCATCCCCTGTCAGGAATGGCACCGAGCCAGCACACACTCATCCCACTGCTGGGGAGGGCGTGACAGCCCCAGCACCTTCTTCCAGGAACATCAACAGCAAGGGGAGCGGCTGCTTCCCCGGATGCCTGCTGTTATACCTAATCCTTGCAGTAGACAGCTTGTCTCAGGCCCCCTTGGGGACTTCAGCTGGGACAACCAGTACTGCCACCACCCTCCCTGCTCCTTAGACCCACAGCAAGAAGTCCTTAGAATTATGGAATCATGGAATATCCTGAGCTGGGAGAGATACACAAGGATCATCCAGTCCAGCTCCTGGCCCTGCACAGACACTGTGTCCCAGAGCATTGTCCAAACGCTCCTGGGGCTCTGGCAGCCCTGGGGCTGGGACCACTCCCTGGGCAGCCTGGGCAGTGCCCCCCAGTACCCTCTGGGGGAAGAACCTTTTCCTGATATCCAGACTAAATCCCCCTGGCACAGCTCCAGCCATTCCCTAGGTCCTGTCCCTGGTCCCAGGGAGCAGAGATCAGAGCTCCCCTCAGGAGGAGCTACAGCCTCCAGTGAGGTCTGACCTCAGTCTCCTCTGCTCCAGCTGGACAGGCCAAGTGCCCTCAGCTGCTCCTCGTGTGGTCCCTCTGGGCCCTTCACCATCCCCATGTCCCTCCTTTGGATGCTCTCTAACAGCTTTAGATCTTTCTCATATTGTGGTGCCCAGACCTGCCCCAGGGCTCGAGGTGAGGCCACCCCAGCCCAGAGCAGAGTGGGACAATGCCCTCTCGCACCCAGCCAGTGATGCCATGCTCAGTGACATTCCTGTTTCATGTGGGAATGCAGCCCCTCCCTTCCTCCCATGGCAGCAGGGGCCACCATGGCCCTGTGACTGGGGACATCAGCCGAGCCGTGCACAGATACTGCTCCAAGGTCACTCGGGGCTAGAAGAGCATGGCCACTGCCCTGGGCACCCCAGCCCCTTTCCCCCCACTCACCCTCGTAGGCAATGAGCCGGTAGGTATCTGCACACTCCTTGGAGCCTTTCAGGATCTCCTCCAAGGTCCTGTAGAAAAGCTTGGCCTGCTCCAGGCGCTCCTCCCGGCTGAAGGCAGCACACTCATCCTGGGACATGGCGAAGAGGGACTGCAGCGGGGTGGCATATTCCACAGCACAGTGCCAGAGCTGCAGGGATGGAAGGAGAAGACATGGGGACAGTAGGACTGGGCAAAGGGCTGCTGGGAGACCCTGCTACTGGGCAGAGCACTCAGGACCTCTCGGTGGCTCCTTGGCCTGCCTTGCACTGGGAACTCTGGGACAGGGATAATGGGTCTGGCCCCAGTGTCCCCCTGCCTTGTGCAGAGCAGGGAAAGAGCAGCTGGTCTGACAGGTCCAGGTGTCCCCTCTGCCAGGTGTGCTCAGGGAGCTGCCTTTGGCCATGGGGGGCAGCCACTGGCTTTGTCAGTGCTCCCAAGAGCAGCCTGGATGGTGATCTTCCCCATGGAATTTGGTCTCCTGGAGAGATATCCCTTCTCTGTGATCACACCTTGGTGGCTTTCTGCTATACAAAGGAAAGCAGAGGGACAGCACCAATCTTTGCTCTCTGTGACCAGTGACAGGACCTTGGGAATGGCTGGAGTTGTGTCAGGGCAGGGTTAGTCTGGAGATCAGGAAAGGGTTCTTCCCCAGAGGGTACTGGGGGGCACTGCCCAGGCTCCCCAGGGAATGGTCACAGCCCCAAGGCTGCCAGAACTGCAGGAGCGTTTGGACAACGCTCTCAGGCACAGGGTGGGACTGTTGGGGTGTCCTGTGCAGGGCCAAGCATTGGACTTGATAATCTTTGTGGGTCCCTTCCAACCCAGCATATTTTGTGATTCTAAGTCTGAGCATCCTAACAGAGAGCTGGAGGGCAGAGCATAAACATTGGAAAGGTGGAGGAAAGGAGGCTGAGCAAAGAAACAAAGCAAAGGAGAAATCTGATAAAGCCATAAACATGCCAAGGAGGAGCGGTGTTACCAGTAAGTCTTACACTGGGTAAACTGGAAAGTTTAATGGAGTGAATTAGAAGAAAGAGGGATGTGATCCCGGGTAAATGCAGGAAGTTCCCAGCCTTGGCAAGCAGTTACTGCCGTGCCCTGGGGCAGGTGCCTTCATCACAGTGAGGGACAGGGCAGGAAGCTGAGGGGCAAATACTGCTGGAAGGCCAAGTCCAGGCTCAGAGCTGCTGGAGCTCCCAGGGAGCAGAGTGACTCAGCAAGAGCCTGGCAGATGGAACACAGCATCAGTGCGTGCAGCGCAGCGGGAAAAACCCGCAGCCGACTGCTTCCCCCGGAGCGGGGCCAGGAGAGGCTCGGGGCCCTGCAGGCAGGGCTTTAAAAACTGCAGCTCAGAGCTCAGGCACTGCCTAAGGGCAAATCAGGGGACCCAGGTGAAGAGCAGAGCTCTGCCAATGTCTCCATCCACAGCACCAGGGTGTTCCCTCCTCCAAGGGCAAGGGACAGGGGCCAGTCTGCCGGGAAATGTGGGAGGAGATGAATGCAATGTGAGATGGAGAGATTTGGGGCTCACCAGCCTAGAAAAGGGGTGACTGGGGGAAAGGAGGGAGTCAAATAATGACTCACACAGACATCTTCAAGTGCCTCTTCACAACACAAGGAAACATTCATCCTATGGGAAGTGATGTTCTGCAGCCCACATCTGCTTTTTTCTGCTCAGTTTTCTACTGTTTTCTGGACTTAAATCAGCTCCAGGAGGGGTTAAGCAAGCCCACCATCCCTGCAGCTGAGCCTGAGAGGAGGCAGCCAGCAGGAAGGGGTACAGGAATGGGATCTCTCCATCTCATGGAGGCCTGGTGAAAGCTGGGAGTATCTAATAGGAAAGGTGACAGTCTACTGTCCTTACAGCCACTTCTGGAGCCAGCAAGGCTTTTGGGATGATGCTCCCAATGCTGCTCTCAGCATACCTGGTTTTCTTCATCCCTGATTGCATAGAGGCTGTGTTTGTAGACCCTCTTTTTGGTGCCAGCTCGAGCCAGGGTGGTTTCAGTGAGGTCTGTCACGTACTGGATATTGCTGTCAGCTTTCTCCAGGTCATCATAGACATCACAGCTCAGAGGGACCAAGATGTGGAGCTTCCATGTCTTCCTGCATGCCAGCAGGTTGGGATTGGCTCTGCTGAATTCCTCCATGGACTTTTTCACCCCTGGTGGAAGAGAGCATCAGACAGAGGGGCCTGGTGTGAGTACAGCTGCATTCTGCCTCGCTCCCCATTTCCCTGCTAACACTGTAAAAGTGGGAGGATTGTTATTAGGAGCTATTTCTATCTGTAGGCATGAGAATGCAGGGAAACAGCTACATACTTGGCAGGACTATTTTTAGGTACCCAACGTAATAGGACCAGGCAAGCCCGTGAGCAACGTTCTGCTTGGACCTCTCGGACATCTCAGACATCTCCACTGCTGAGGGCTTCTGTGGAGGGAAGGACAGACAGACCAGGTGATGACAGCTGCCACCTGGCCCTTCCACAACAGTCAGTTCTCGACAGGGATTGGAGAACTCCAAAGAGATCTGGTGAGTGTGTTCCTCCTGCCAGGCTGACTTTGGGTGGGCTGGACATGCAGAGGCCATGTAGGGCTGGCTACATGCCAGCCCTGGCTGCTCAGGGCTGAAGGGGTTCCCCGGGCAGCCAGCCAGGCTGGAGGTGTGGGAACCTTACCTGGAGCCTCAGGGCAAGGATGAGGAGCTGGCACAGACTGGCCAGGATGAGGTGGAGGGCAAGTGGCTGCCCATCACCGAAGAGAGCCACGTAGGCTGAGCCACAGACGAGCAGCATGGGCCCGTGCCAGCACGGGGGGAAGCAGGTGCTCAGGGCCCTCCAGAAGCTGCCGCGGTGCCTGAGTGGGAGAGGGAGACAGGAGTCAGGCTTGTGGCCACCTACCCACCCTCAGCAGCCATGGCCAGGGCTGCTCCCATCTCCTGGCCAGTGCTACCAACCTTCCAGAGCACTACAGAGCTGTGTGGGACCCTGCCCAGCAGACCCCAGTGCCCCCAGCCAGGAGAGGGCTTGGGTCCCTTGCAGCACCTGGGGGACTCAGAGGGAGCAGATGGAATGTCACCCTGGACAGCAAAGGGAGACAACAGCCCCCTGCCCTCCAGCACTGGGTGGTGGGGAAAGGCTGGGGGCCAAGATCTGTTCCCCAGGGAAAGGGCACATGGAGAGGAGACATCCATGGACATATGGGGGAGCTGGGCAGGTGGGAGAGGGGGAGAGGGTGGGAGAGGGAGCAAGAGATGAGTGGGACAGGAGGGTGAAAGAGGGCAGCATGTGCTGCTGGGCACATCATTGCCACAGAGGGCACGTGTGGCACAGAGACCAGGAGCAAACCCCACCACATCCCGCGGGTGCGATGCCCTCGTCCCCGGGGTGGTCCCAGGAGCGCCGCAGGCAGACAGCCCCGCTGGCTCACCTGGAGTCCAGGTGGAAGATCTCCTCGGCCAGGTAGCAGGTGCCCTTGAGCAGCTCCCCGATCTGCAGGGTGGCGAAGTGGAAGGCGATGCTGCGGGCGGTGGGCACGAGGGGCTGCCCGGCGAGCAGCAGAGCCCCGGCACAGAGCGCCAGCAGCAGGTACACGGCGCGCTGCGCCCGCCCGCCGCGGGCCTGCGGGATCAGCGGGGCACGGCGCTGCCTCGGCTGCCACGGCTCCCGGGACATCTGCGGCGGACAGGGGGGTCAGCAGCAGCTTGCCCCCAGTGCCTGCAGCAGCAGCTTGTCCTCAGCACCCACGGCAGCACTGTAGGAGCGGATAAGAGCAGATCAGGGGGATGCGTGCGCCCAGCGCTCACTGAGCATCCCAAAGCGCACAACCCTTTGGGGAGGCTCACCTGCGCTTTCCGCCTTAGGGCTGTCCCCCGTGCCCAAATGGGCTCGGCAGGACAGAGCCTGGCTGGTCACCCCGCTCCCAAACGGACGCCAGCCCGCCCTGCTCCGCAGCCACAGGGCTGTCCCTGCTCTGGCCGCACTCACCGGAGCAGTTTCCAGCCGCCAGCCCTGCGCTGTGGTTCCTGCGCTGTGGTTCCCGAGCTTTGCGCTTCCGCCTGGGCAGCTGGGGCTCCTTCCAGAGGCTGCTGCAGACACACACCCGGAACCTCCGCGGCGTACGGGTTTCTGGAGCTCGGGTGGAGCTGCACAGAAAAGCGCGCAGAAAAGTGAAAATGAAAGAAGCTCTGGCAGCAGCGGGCAGCCTGGAGAGTGCCAGAGCGCTCCCACACAGGGCATCTATGAGGTCTCTCAGCCCGCAGGAAATCCAGGCACTGGTGGCTGTACCAGGTTTCGATATCCATGAGCTTGCACATCCTGGAAAGCCCCAAATCTGCCAGGACATGGTCTGAGGGGAACTGGAATGAGGAAGGAAACCAGAATTTATTGAGATTTAATCTGTCAAGGGCAGTAGATTTCAAAGATTGCATTGACTCAGCTCAGCACGTTCAGCAGACTCAAATTCCCTCTAGCAGAAGGTGACTCATAGCGCCCTGGATGCTCCCACCCCACACATTGCCAGGAGGTGCAGGGTCGGGAAGCAGTGCCCATGAGTGCTGGCAACACAGCAGGAGCTTCCTGCAGCCAGGCTCTTGGTGGCCAGTGAGGCTCTCAAGACTTCCAGTTCCTTGTTCCAAGCAGTGGAGAGGTATTTCCATCCTGGAAGAACATGGATTAGGGGACACATACACAAGCCCGCTGGAGCAGGTGGGATGCACTCAAGGATGCTGAGGGAGGGGGATGATGCCCTGGCAAGGTTCCTCTCTGATCTCTTCGGAATGTTGTAGCAATCAGGAGGTTCCTGGTGAGTGGGAGAAGGAAATCTCACACCCAGCTTTGAGGAGGTGAACTACAGCCTGCTCAATGTCACCTCTGACCCTGGGAACGTGATGGAGCAAATCCTCGCAGCAATCCCTGCCAAACACCTGAAGGATGAGACAGGAACAGCCGTCAGGGATTTCACATCACATCTGATGGACCCAACTACCTGGAATGGCAAGAAAACTGGCTGTAGGGATGAGGGGAGAACCTTCCCTTCAGCAAAGCCCTCAGCATGGTCACCCATGGCCTCTGTGGAGCCAAACTAGGTGGATACAGCTGGGAAAGGGAGTGACTGTCCAGAACACACTCAGGGTCCCATTGCTTTCTGTCCAGAAATGCCCCTGGGTTCCAGGAGACCCTGACAGTCCCCACAGACCCACATTGCCAGGGTCTCTGGAGGCTGTCACAGGCTTACAGCACAAGGATCTTGATTCAGACATGACCACGGTTCACATTTAATTCAAATCATAGAATTACAGAATCATTTAGGTTGGAAAAGACCCTTGAGACCATCAAGTTCAACTATTTCCCCAGAACTGCCAAGTCCACCAGTAACCCATGTCCCCAGGTGCACACGTCTTTTAAATCCCTCCAGGGATGGAGACTCCACCACTGCCCTGGGCAGCCTGGGCCAGTGCTTGACAGTCCTTGGGGGTGAAGAAATTTGCCCTAATATCCAGCATAAAGCTCCTCTAGTAGTGCTGGCTTGAGGCCATTTCTCTTTGTCCTGTCTCTTGCTCCTTGGGAGCAGAGCCCTCTCCCCACCTGGCTGCCCCCTCCTGTCAGGGAGCTGTGGAGAGAGAAGGTCCCCCCCGAGTCTCCTTTCCTCCACGCTGAGCCCCCCCAGCTCCCTCAGCTGCTCCTCATCAGACCTGTGCTCTGCTGCCCTTCTTTGGACACAACTCAAGCATCCTCAAACCCAGAGAATGGGAGGAAGGGCCTGGCAGGGAGCTGCTTGTTTTGGTGGTACCTTAGAAACCCCAGCAAACCATCTGGCTGGTGTTCCCAGCCCTGGGAGGGCCTGTGGATACAGCCAACCTGTTGTTTGCTTCATCAACACAAAGGCTGGCTAAAACATCAAGTGAATCACTTCCTCTTCCAGCACTGGGATAAAGCTTGTCCCATTCCAGCAGGGCTTCACTGACCTGCTCTGGTTGGCTCTTCAGTGTGGTGGATGGGCTGCCTGGCTCTCCAGTCACCTTCTTGCAGGTCCCCAAGCAGTTGGTGGCTCTCCTGCCCATGGAGCCTGGCCTGGCTTTCAGTTCCACCCTCAGTACACCAACACCTGCGGTATTTCTGTCTTGCTTCTGTTCAGAGCAGAGCTGTGGTACCAGTCCAAGAAGTGAGCCTAAACTCCAGGAATGAGGTTTCATAGAACCATGGAATGACTAGGGTGAAAAGAGACCTTAAAGTTCATCTCATTCCCACCCCCCTGCCATGGGCAGGGACCCCTTCCACTATCCCAGGCTGCTCCAAGTCACATCCAGCCTGGCTTTGGACACTGCCAGGGATGGGGCAGCCACAGCTGCTCTGGGCACCCTGTGCCAGGGCCTCACCATCCTCACAGGGAAGAATTTCTCCCCAGTATCCCATCTAACACCGATCTCTGGCAGTGGGAAGTAATTTCCCCTTGTCCTGTCACTCCAGGCCCTTGTCCAGAGTCTCCTTTTGGAGCCCCTTTAGGCCCTGGAAGGGGCTCTGAGGTCTCCCCTGACCCTTCTCTTCCCCAGCTGAGCACCCCCAGCTCTCCCAGCCTGGCTCCAGAGCAGAGGGGCTCCAGCCCTCAAGATATCCTGTGGCCTCCTGTGGACACCTGCAACATCTGAGCTTGCCTGGGAACAGAGAGCCCAGTGCTGCCCAGTGCCACCCAGTGCCTCTGCACAGCCAACAAGAAGTGGCAGGATTGAAACTGCCCCCATTGTCCTCCCCTGGCCAACAATTTGCTTTTCCAGATTGTGTCTTGATTGACATTCTCTCTGTCCCTGTCTGGTGTTATTCCCTCAAGCAGAGGGAACAAGAAGTCACACACGATGCTGGAAGATTTCAGATGCATAAAAAACTCCAGCAAGGCACCTCTGTGGACCAGCACCATGGCACCTCCAACCGGGCTGGTGCTGACACCTGTGTGAGGCTGAGCGGGGCACAGAAACCAACTCTGTCTACAGCAACCTACAAACACTGCAGCCCTTGCTGAGATCAGGAGAACCAAGGAGGCATGGAATATCCTGGGTTTGAAGGGTCCCACAAGGATCGTCCAGTCCAACTCCTGTCCCTGCACAGACACCCCAACACTCCCTGTGCCTGAGAGCATTGTCCAAATGCTCCTGGGGCTCTTGGCAGCTCTGGGGCTGGGACCACTCCCTGGGAAGCCTGGGCAGTGCCCCCCAGTACCTTCTGGGGGAAGAACCTTTTCCTGATATCCAGACTAAATCCCCCTGGCACAGCTCCAGCCATTCCCTAGGTCCTGTCCCTGGTCCCAGGGAGCAGAGATCGGAGCTGCCCCTCAGGAGGAGCTGCAGCCTCCAGTGAGGTCTGACCTCAGTCTCCTCTGCTCCAGCTGGACAGGCCAAGTGCCCTCAGCTGCTCCTCGTGTGGGCCCTCTGGGCCCTTCACCCTCCCCATGTCCCTCCTTTGGATGCTCTCTAACAGCTTTAGATCTTTCCCATATTGTGGTGCCCAGACCTGCCCCCAGATAGAGGCTGGATACATGTGGCATGTCCCCAGCCAAAAGCCAGGCCAGGAACAGGGTGTTTTCCCTGGCATCCCTTGGGTGAAGGGCTGTGAGCAGGCAGCAGCAGCGTGCAGAGCTGGCTCTGCTGCAGGATGGGCACGGCAGCAGCACTTCCTTCCTTTAATTCCCTTTTTTTCCATTGCCCTGTGAAAGCAGGTAGAGCTGCTGGCTTCATGCAGAGGGCAGGCTGCCCAGTGACAGTTTTCACTGGGGATACCTGCAGGGATGGGGTTCCTCTGGCAGGCTGGTGTCAAGAGTGGCTTTGGTCCCTTGACTAAAAGTGCTGCAGTCGGTGTTTTTAGTGCTGCAGTTGCACCAGCAGTGTCCCTCAGAGGTCCTGTGTGACAGGGCTGCTTTATTGCCACAAAATAGCAAAAATAGAGTACTCTGCAATATTCTGTGTGGCCTTGGGCTGTGTGATGGAGGCCAGACTCTCTGGTGCAGTGAGGAGCCACTGTGTGCTGCGGGAGATCTGGACACAGCAGAAGAGCTGCTTCCCGAAGCTCCTAAGCACACATCGCCTCTCACTCGCTGAGCCAAGCACTTTCACAGACCATGGAATCATGGAATATCCCGAGTTGGACGGGACCCACTAAGATTATCATGTCCAGCTCCTGGTTCTGCACAGGACAGCCCCAGGAATCCCACCCGGTGCCTGCGAGCATCGTCCAAATGCTCCTTGGACAACCTTCTTGTCCAAGCATTTAGCTGTGGGACAAAGGAGGTGGCAGTCAAGAGAGGTGTCCTGGCCCAAGGACTTGGGAGTTTCGCCCTTGGCCTCCAGATTCTGCAGGGTCCAGATCTTGGCTCACAAAGCCCACACAGGGATGTGATGCCTTTGCAGGGATGTGCCATGCTTGGGAGGTCCTTTGCCTCACCCTTGACCCCAGCCTGGACCCCTCAGCAATGATGAGCTTAAAATGCTGGTGGCAGAATGGAGCATCCCTCCATCCCTGGATGTGGGGCTGCTCGGAGTGCTGCACACCCCTCACCCACTGAGGTTCTGCCTTCTTTTGGAGCACCAGAACTTTCCCAGGTGAAAGAGAGTTTGAATTTAACAGATGTCAGTGGATCAATCTGTGATTTCTGAGTCTGTCAGCTGCCAGCACTTGCAGGGTCCTGTGGCACTGAGTCCCCACTTACATGTTGGGTGGAAAAGCCATTTTTGGAGCTGTCACAGGCTGGCATTGGAACATGATGAACAGTCCCTTCCAACCCAAGCCATTCCATGATTCCATGACTGGGGTGGAACTGCTGGGCAGAGCACCTTTGGGACAGGAGCTGCTCCTGGTCCTTTTTTTTCTGTGAGTTTTCGTTTTTCTTTTAATCTTGCCCACCAGTATGTGCCCAGCATTGGAGGTGTCCTAGGTTGTAAATGCAAGATGTGGCTGGGGGTGTGTATTCCATTGCCATCTCTTAAAACCAGGTGGGGCAGTTATCTTCATCTCTTCCAGGACCCATCCTCCCTCAGAGAAATCTCTTCTGTTAACGGGCCATGGAGCCTCCCTGCAGGGCTGATCCAATTCCATCATCCCATGGGAGATGCTCCCCCAGGGGAGGAGCCCAGCATTCCTACCTGGATAGAATCTGACCCTGCACACCCCAGCAGCCTTTTCCCACTGCATTCCCAGAGGAGCAGCTTTCTCCTCCACTGCATTCCCAGAGGGAGCCCAGGTCCATCCACAGCACCCCTGGAGCTCCAGAGGAAAACTCCACCCTTGGCCAGGACCCTGCTCCAGCAGAGCCACATCTGCCCCTGCAGGAGGATTGCAGCCCCCATGGGATGGGGCTGTGCTAGCCCCCTGCCCAGCAGGGTGTCAGGGGGGATTCTGACTCTGTCAGTGTTGTTTTGTATTACTGCATTTTTATTTTTAGGTTTTTCCTAATAAAGAACAGTTATTCCTACTCCCATATCCTTGCCTGAAAGCCCCTTAATTTCAAGATTCTAATAATTTAGAGGGAGGGGGTTTACATTTTCCATTTCAAGAGAGGCTCCTGCCGTCCTTAGCAGACACCTGTCTTTTCAAAGCAAGACAGGAGGTTTCTCCTTTTCCAGTTGTGTCTTTCCTCCTTTAGAGTGACTTTTTCGCACCCTCTAACCAAGGCCTCATAAGTTATCAAAGCCTGGAATAAGTAGATTTAGCCACTTGGCTGGGAAGTTTCTATTCCTTTAAATTCTTGTGCCTTCCCTAAGCCCTTCAAGAGATTTTTCCCTAATACAGCCGCGAGCTTGACCCTGCGGAGCAGAGCCGATCAGAGGGAGATGGTGAAGGAAAGGCACATGGAGCCAGGAGTCATCTGAGGACACGGCAGGGCTCAGAGAACTCCTCCAGCGATGCTCGGATGTTTGGGAGCAGGACACGTTGGCATGGGGTGGTGCTGGCAGGTGCAGACAGCAGATCCCTCAGTACCTCCCTCAGGAGCTCAGGGCACAGCAGTGTCCCCAGGATGGGACAGCCATACCCTCAGGGTCTGCAGGAGCAGCTCTGCCCTGGGAGACAGAAGGGAGGAAGCTGCAGGTGGAACCTCCTCAAATGCCGTGAGGGGGTGTGAAAAGCTGGGGCTGCCCCATCCCTGGAAGTGCCCAAGGCCAGGTTGGACAGGGCTCGGAGCAAGCTGGGCTAGTGGAAGGTGTCCCTGCCCAAGGCAGGGGGTGGAATGGGATGATCTTTAAGATCTCGTCCAACCCAAGCCAGTCGGAGACTCTGAGATTCTATGAAATGTCATTTCTGGATGTCTCGGGTCTTACATTGTGAAAAACCACGAAAATTACTTTTCTGCTTCCATTTCTTATCTCGTGGAGCAGTCTGCATCCAGCTGGCAGCAAACAGCAGATCATCATTATTCCCGGTACTAGAAGCACAACAAAACCATTTTCCTCTCTCTTCCTGGGGACAAAACCCAACACTTCTCCTTTGAATACTAGAAAAAGGTTATTTTCATCTTGGCTGATGTGAAGTCCTTACAGCTGTGACTTGAGGGTACTTGGAAAATTGCTCCAGAAACAGGAAAAAGTTGGTTCCAGAGATATTCCCGAGGGGTGGGAAGCCTGTTGAGCCCTGGAATACGATCCCAGCCACGATGTTTGCCTGGCCAGGTTTGAGCGAGGGGCTGTGCTGCCCTCAGGGACTACAGGAGCATCTCCTAGACAAAAGGAATCTGTGGTGTCACTTCCAGTGATCAGATCAGGTTGCCTGACTGGGATCTGCCGTTGGCTGGGCCTTACAAAAGGAAAGCAGAAAATGCTGGAAGAAAAGCAGTTTTACCCCAACCCAGGATTGGCTTTAAGAGCCAGGACTGCTTGGGATTAGTGTTTGAGCCTTTCCAGTGCTGTGGCCAAGATGAAGGGTGTGTTGCCTTGCCATTGGATCAATGAGCTGTGCAGGGCTGTCTGGAATTTGGCAATCAAGGGGTGCCCAAATTGAAAAGGAAAGAAAAGAGCAGGAAACCACAAAATAAACCAAAGTAGTTGGAAAAAAAACAACAAAAAAGGCCCACACAGAGAGCCATTTTAGTGAATTTGTGGTTTATTTTCTCCATTACAAATGTGGAGGGAGAAGAAATTAATTCAAAATACACCCTGTGCTACAGCCTCCAGAAATGCTGAAGTGTCACAGAAGGCTGGAAGCAAAGTCAGCCTGAGAACAGCCCACCATGGCCCAGAGGCAGCACCACGGACCCTCAGCCCCACCTGGGCAGCAGGAAGGAGCAGGGACACTGTGTCACCAGCGGTGCTTTCAGTGCCACTGAACGTGAATTGTGCTTCCCAGGGCCAGGAGCAGCCGCCACCGAAGGCCCACAGGCTCGATGAGGACAAGCCAGTTACCCCTGCTGCCACTGAAGGCTCCAGGAGGGCTCTGCGTGACCCGAGTGCACTCCGGCCTGCCCGGGACAGGGCCTCGGGGCCTCCGCGCTGGGGCCGGGCGGCAGCTCGTGGGGCGAAGAGTGCGGCAGCTCCGCAAGGGGCCGGGAGTGGAGAAACGCCGCCGGGGCCGCTGCTGTCCCCAGGAGCCGCTGCTGTCCCCTCGGGCCCGTGCGGTCGCCGCGGCCTCGGGCCCGCCTCGGCCGGGACTTCTTCCCGCCGGACTTCTCGCGAGAGAACGCGCTGTGGCGTCACGCGCCGCGGCAGCCGCGTCGCGTGCGCGCGCTCTCAGGCCGCCGCCGTATCCTTCCGCGCGCTCCCCCTCCCCCTTCTGGAGAGTTCTGCACGGCGGCTCCGCACGACAAATAGTCCCCGCAGCTCCCCGCTCCCCCTCCCGCTCCTCCTCCTCCCCCCGCTGCCGGCCCCTCCTCCCGGCTCTGGCGGTGCCGGCTGCCGGGGCGGGCGGCCGGCGGGGCCGCTGTGTCCGACAGCGCCGGGGTTATGCCCGGCTGCAGGCGGGGCGCAGGNGCGTGGCGGAGTGATCCGCTACGGGCGGCGCGGAGGGAGCGCATAAAGCAGCGGCGGCGGAGGGAACGGAGGAGCTGCGGCAGCGCTGAGCCCGCGCCCGCCACCGCCCGACACCGGCCAGGCCCCGGCCCCGCCGCCCC
>VZSE01005688.1:102058-147743 GCA_013398275.1 Promerops cafer
CGGGGGTGGCGGCGGCCCCGGCAGCTGCTGCGGCTCCGCGGGGGCTCGGCCCGGCCGGGGGAAGGCGCCCCGAGGAGCGCAGCGTGGCCCGCGCTGGAAGTTCCGGCGTGGCTCGTGTCGGAGCCCCGTGTCCAAGGGCTCCTCTGCCTCCTCCAGCAGCGCCAAGGATCGCGGTGTCGGGCAGCGGAGCGCTGAGCGCAGTAAACCTGTCACACAGTAGTGTGGTTTGCTCTTTTAATGGAGCCAGCGCTGTTCTACAGCCTGAGTCATCCCGCAGGCTCGTAGGGAAAGCTACTACGAGCTTGCCTTCTTCTGGAGCGGGAGCTGCGCCGTGCTCCGTGTCCTGGCCTTTTGGAAAAACATTGCTGCCTGGTCCATTGCCGTCTTAGGACAGTGTTTGCTTGATCATCGGTGTCTTTTACCAGGAAAAAAAACCCTCGACGGTAATTACAGTCCACTTGTATTACACTTGGTGACTCAGGCTGGGAGTTTGTATCCTTTTCCCTGCAAAATGTGTAGCTGTCAGTTTGGAATCTATACAAGGTTCAGGTGTAGGAAACAACCCTTCCATAATGTTTCTCCTCTTGATCAGTATGTAAAATATTTTTTGTGTAGAACCAGCTGTAAACCCACTACCTCACAGCTCACTCTGTAGCCCTGTTTGGTTTCATGTGCAGTGTTGGGTCTGTGTTAACATCTCTGCTTTGGTTGTAGGTTACCTTGGAGGCTTTGTGAAGCTTCATGTGTCCTACTGATGAGGTTAAAGCTCAGGTGGAGAAGAAAATGGAAGAGAGCTTGAAGCCTTACTTATGCTTGTGGAATAGGTAGCCCGGGGAAGGGAGGTACTTAGAGTATGGTTTCAGACTGTTGGATTTTCCAACTGTGGATCCGGTAGTGAGTTACATAAGGAAGTTGTGTTCCAGCTGAGTCTTGCTTCTCTGCAGTGTTCTGTCACTTACTTTAGTGGTCCGCAGGGCATTGTGAGGACTCTTCCACAGTGTTTGTGGGCTCACAGATGCTTTGGAAGAGCTCTTACTCCTCGGCAGCGGGTTCACAGGCCTGGGAGACACAGCAGTGGATGCTGAATAGGGTAACTGTGGCTGTGGGGGGCTGGGCACACACAGGCAGTGCAGGGCTGTTGTGGGGAGGGTGAATGTTGTCAGGTAACTCAGGAAAGCTGCTTGATTGTAGTTCAGTGCATGCTGAGGGTCAGGAGTCAACACTCTGAGAGCACTTGTGTTTCCAGGCTGGTTTGTGACAGGAGAAAAGCTGGATGTGTGGAGTCTTTGTTAATGTTGGGTGCTCGTGGACTGACTCTTCACGCTGCTTTTCAAGAATAAAGAATCCCGAGAGATAATGGGGACTGTGTAGGGCTATGAGAGTCTTCAAAGCCTTGGGAAGTAGTGAGAGCATCACCAAAGCAGTTTTGTGGGAGCTCTGCAAAGAGAGTTTCAGTGGAGCGAGTGTGGTGGCAGTGGAGGAGAGGGAGATGATGGGGCTGGAGGCAGCATTTCCACAAAATAGCGTACAGGGAGGGAAATAAATCTGCCTGTTGTAGCAGCCCAGATGCTTTGAAAGTTGGATGGGCGTGAAGCTACGGGCTGGAAGGAGCACTCTGAGTTGCTGTGGGTGTCTCAGTGTAACTGCTTCAGTAATCATGGCTGGCTGTTTACGCTCTGGCTATTTTAAACCCCGTGGAGAGCGCTCCTATCATCATCTCAGGGTTGTTCTGGTCTCTGGGAGAGTGTAGTGGCCATCCCTGTCAGGATAACGAGGGGACAGCCAGTTTCTGACCTTTGCTGCTGCAGCTTATGGCAGGAGCAGAAGCCTGCAGAATGTGGATTGAGTAGGAATAATCCCAGTGGACTCGAGCACAGAGACATGATGGGAGAGAAAACTGCTGCTTTGGCTTTTTTTTTAAGGGTGTTATCAGTCATGGTATATCAGTGTGCAGGGCTCAGTCTGGCCACTGGCTCTTGCTCTTGGCAGTTGGGGTTTTTACTGAACCACAAAGGCTTTCTATGAGGTTTTTGTCAAAGTTTTTCTGTCCTCAGATAACACAGGACTGAGAACTTGGAAAGGAGAAAATCCCAAGAGCGAAGGTTTGATACAGTGTTACCTGAAATGGCCTCTGGTGCCTTGAACTCGGCTGGGCTGGGAGAAGGGCACGGCGAGCAGTGAGCCAGTGCTGCTGCTGGCATGTGAGGCAGCACAGGAGCCCGCAGGGTCCGTCCCAGTCTGTCACTGGTGGCACAGTTGCTCTTGGGATTGTGCAGAGGCTCGAGCTGGGGTAACATGTGTGCACACAGCAGCAGCTGTTCTCTAAGCAGATGCTCCAAAAGAGCTCAGCCTGGGTGAGACCTGCTCTCACATTGCTGCCTGTGTTACTCACCACAATATTTTGGGCAGTGCGGCTCCAAATTCTTGTTTAGGTGCTTTTATTGGCTCGTGGGCCTGAAACTTGAAATCTTCTCTTGTAAGAAGTGTTTGGGGAGCAAGCAGTACTGTCAGGCAGAGTCCTTGGGGGTAACACTGAAGTATAGTAATTGAATTGGTATTTTTATATATATGTGAAAATGGTCTATTTTATTCTAGATGTATTTTATAAGAAAAGCAGTGTGAAGCAATCCAAGGGCAGGATGGGAGGGATGTACAGGAGAGCCTTCCATTTTAAGGTTTAAGCCAAAACCCTTTGGATTCAGCCACATCCCCATCTGTGTTGCTTATCTTTAGGGAGTGCAATACCTATAACTGGATAAGTAGGGCACCGTTTGGAGTTCTTTGAATGGGAAAGCAAGGAAAAGGTTAGCTCATTGTCTTTCATGGGTTCCCCTGTGTGATCCGCGGGTGAGGGGGAAGGGAAAGCAGCAGCTGTGCTTGAGCCCTGCTCAAGTAAAACACTTTCTGTAGCAGAGGAATTGGGGATTACTACTGCTTATAATGCATAGGCCCAAAACCCGGGTAGCTACACTGAATTCCATAGTGCTGTAGCTGTGGGAGAGGGTGCTAGTACTTGCTGTAGTCCTGCACTCCAGAGATGCTTAGGCTTCACTTCTGCTGAAAGGAGCAGTGCCTGTGGGTGGGATGTGTGAGGACAACGGTGCAGACCAGCACTGGTGGTCAGAGTTGTCTTTGTGCTACCTGTGCTGAGCAGACCTGGTGTTATTTCTGTGCTGCCAGTTCTGTACAGCAGCCAGTGGGAGCAACTGGGTTCTTCCGCTGGGCCTCTCGCCGCGTGCGTGGAGCTGCCAGCGCAGCCCATCTGTGTTGGAGAGCTTGTGTACAGAGAATGCTGCTGCAGCTTCTGTTAGCTAGAGAGGTGTTTTGATACTCAGAGTCTACACCAGGAGGAAGTTACACATTGCTTTGGTCTTCTTCCTGTTCAGGCTTTGGAAAAAAAAATAAAAAGGCAAGGTGACAGTTACATCAGAGCGTGTTTGTAACATGTGCTTTGGTTCTCACTGTGTTTTCGTGACTTCTCAGGCTGCTCACTTCTGACTTCTGTGGAGTCTTGTGAGGAGTCAGAGTTGGGGGCTCTGAGCAACTTCAAGCATTGCAAAAGCAGTTTTTGTCGAAAGGAAAGGATTAAAATGCTTCTGTTAATTGTGATGACAGCATTAGAGTGGCAGATACTCTGGAATGACAGTCCTGTGGGCGGGAGAGCACCTATGGACACTGTTGGTCTGACCTTGGTGCACACGTGTGACACGTGGAGAGCAGAGCTGAGGGAAATGCCTCTGGTTACAGGTTCTGGCACCTGGCAGGGAGATGCTGCTGGCCCAGGGAAGGTGCCCAGGCTCTTCCCACCCTCCTGCTCTGTTGGCCCTGCACAGGGAGCTGGCAGCTCCTCTGTGCCGTGGTCCTGAGGTGAGGCAAGGTGTGATCAATTCGACTTTGGCCCTCATACCCTATTGCTTGGCTTTACTCTGTTGGGAGCTGGGAACAATTCATGGCTAAAGTGGCTGCGAGTTCCTTTTTGGTTACATAAGTCAGGATTTTGTAACATCTCCCTACACTGCCTGTTGCTGAAGGGTTCAGGGGCTTCTGGCAAGTAAACTTGCTAAAGGCAAATGAAAAGCTTATTTTACTTACAGCAGCAACTTGAGGCAGGAATTAGGTTTATAATCAAGCTAATGTGGTCTCTCAGTAAAGTACAGTGTGAAAGCAGCTCAGACTGGAGCAGAGTGGAAAGCCTATGGAGTTGAAGCTAAGAGGACTTGGGATAATCCAGAGGAATACATATAGTGTGTTGGAGTGGATTTGAGGAGCTCTGCTGTGTACCAAGGCTTAGTAAAATTGCTGGAGCTGGCTTGTAAAAAGAAGCATGCTGACTTTTTACTTGCCTGATTGGCTTCTTGATGTTGCCAGTTATGTTGGTTATTCTTACTGAAGGCTGTATTAGCATTAACTTAATCCTTAAAACCAGTCTTATCTTTTGGCCAGAGCAAGTTTTACCAGGAGTGTGTTAGACTGGGTAGGGATTTGTTGTCTAGAGGAGTAAATTGGAACTTCGCTAACAAATGTCTTTGGAGTTGATAATTATAACTTGAAACATGTGCAGGGTTAAACTTACAAGACTTAAACCATTTGTGTTTGAGTTTTTTGAAAGCTTCTTATGCAATTTGTGGATGTCTACATTGAGGTATGTTTTAAAGGCAACGCACCAGCTCCTGGGAAATAGAACAGGAGGAGGGTAGGGATGAGGGTAGCGTGGGGCTGAGCAAGGCTGGTGGCACTGGTTTACCTGTGAGCCTCGAGGCCTTGCTGGCAGCTGATGCCTTTCATGACTTGGGAAGCACAGTTGGGGCATCTGTGCTATAAGCACATTCCATCTTCCTTAAAATGCTTTCCTGGAACCCCTGAGTAGGGATTGGTTTGTTGGGAACATAAGAGCACAGTTAAATTGGGTTTTGGAGCCTAAATGTCAGTTTCTTGTGAGATTTTTTTGTAGCTTTTAGGGTATCTCCTGTGTGGATTTAATAGTAGTAGTTTTGTTCAACTTGGCCTTTAGGCAGGACACCTTGAACCTTGCTTTGTGGTGTGCTTCCACTTCCTTATTTTTGCTAAGGGACTCATTAAGAGTTGTGAGCTGGGTCAGGTTAATGGTAGGATCCACAGCAGTGGGCCCAGCCCCAGGGGTATTTTGCTTAGGGGAGATGGCAGAAACTTTAAATTCTGTAAGATGCCTTCAGCTGGAAAGCCAGCTCAGGGAGAGGCAGCCCTGGGAGCTAACTCAAACTGGAACTTGATCTAAAGGTTGCTTGTAAATTCCTGAAGCAAAACTTGCATGTGCTTAAGGATCAAAAACTGCCTGGAGTGGAAACTACTCTGGCTTTCTTCAGGTTTTGGCTTAATATCACTGTGGTCAAGGTCAGTCTTGGTCATGGACTAGCAAGACTTCCTGGATCACAGGGAAGAACAGTGGGCTTTGCAACTTGGGATCCAGTACGTTCAGGTTGTAGATGATACCAAACTGTGACTGAGTCCTCCATGTGTTACGAGATCCAGTTTTACAGGAACTCCAGAGTCATTTGTTCTGAGTTACAGAAATCAGCTGGTTCTCAGAATCCCTCAGCAACAACTGGAAGCCAAGACCTCACTGGGTCTGGTGTCGTGCTCGTGATGCCTCGGGAACTGCACAGGAGCCTGCAAAAGGCAGAGCAGCCTCTGGGACAGGTGCCTGGCTCTGTGCAGCAGCTCTGGGTGCTCCTCTCTGTGTGTACCTGGGTAGATGCAGCCATGAGCTGCTCCTTTCCTGTTCCTAAACTTGCCTCTGCAGGTGTAGTGGGAGTCTTAGAGCAGCTGGAAGGGAACGGCACAGCATGTTAAACAGCTTATCCATGCCCTGCCAGCAAATCCAGGGCTGTGTTTGCCTCTCCTGTATGTAGGCAGAAGCAGCTGATGCCTGCACTCCAGAGGGGTCTTGAGGAGTGAAGGGGAGGAGCTGAACTTGTTCTCCAAGCTGTTCTACAAAATTTGGGAAGTTCTGTGCTGCTGGGGTTTCAATTGAGAATTGGTGCAATACTTTTTTAAGCACAAGGAACTTACACACTGTTTTTTACGTAGACCTTTTAATCTGTGATGTTTCACTCTGTGAAATTATAGAGCAGAACCTGAAATGCCACCTTGTCACTGAGACAAGTGGCACAAATGGTTGTTGTAAATCATCACTTTCTACTGAGTTAATACCCAGGGCTTCAGAAAACTCAGAAATCTCCCTGGAACTGAAGATGTAGGGAATGAAATAGTATTTTAATGAGAAACTGCTACTATATGAACTTCACTGCTGCCTCTGTGTCTGTTGGGGACTTACCTTGTGGTCCCTCTGTTATATGCAGTTTGGTGGAATGGTTGGTGCATTTGGGCAGCAGAATGTAGGGGAAGTGTCAGGGCAGCTCTGGAGCTGTGTGTTCTACTAACTGGTAGAATGTGTGCCCAAGCTCATATTTGTAACTATTTCCCTTTTATAGCAGGGAGGGTGCATGTTTTATGTTCATAAATATCATCCATGCTAGGTTGTGGTCTTGCATGGAAAACATGGATCCTTACAGTTGTACCTTCTGAGTCTTGTGGATGTATAGTATTGATGCATAAAATGGGATGAGAAGTGGTAAGGAGTATTCTTTTTAGTTGTGTGTTTGGAGTTTTGTATACAACAGCAATAAATAGTTTTTTCCAGAAAATCAGAGTCCAGTGCTGTTTGGAAGTGGACTGTACTCCATACACCTGTAGAAAGAGTAGATACATTGCTATTTTAAAGTTCTCATGCCTGTTGTGTGTAGGCTCACTTTGTTCTTTGTAGCCATGACTAGACTGACCCTGAGGAAGGTGTGTGTAGGTTTCTGCTTGTTCCTGTGCTGCCCTGGTGGTTCAGAGTGCTGAAGCAACTGCAAAGGGCTTTGTGCCTTTGGAGGACACTTGGAGATGCTCTCTCCACCTCCAGGAGGGAGAAGGCTCTTCAGCAGGTGCTGCATGCTCAATGTCTGTTCCTGTTCGTGTCCATGCTGAACACCAAGTGGAAAAAGCCCAGCAGGAGCCCTAGAAAAGCTTACATAGTCTGATGTCAAGTCAAGGAGGCTTCCAGCAGAGCTCTCTAAGAAGCTGGAAGCTGCTGAGGGCAAAACCCAAACTTGTGTGTGTGTGTCAGGGCCTGTGAAGTTTTCTGGGTCACTGTATCCAGAGGAGGAAATCCAGAGATTTACGTGTTTGATGTGAGGCAACATTTGTGTCCTGTGGCTTTGGTTAGTGGTGGCCTCCAAGTTCCTGGGAAGTGGAAGCTGGAACTCCCAGAGATCATCTGTTCAAGAGCTTAATCACTGCCTGTAAATAACAAAAGGCCATTAAATGGCAAATTTCTTCAATTCCTGCCATCAGCTTGTCTTAATCATTGTACTTAAATGTTTTGTCTGCCAAATGCCTGGTATGGAGATTCCAGTTTGGACTGTTCTGGGAGGTGAAAAGCTGAACACACAATGGACCAGGGACAGCATGGGAGTGTTTCCTGAGCACTAGATAATAGTTGTAATCCTTATCTGGTGTGTGTTCAGCTTTCTAGACTGAGTTCACAGAGAAAAATGGTAATATGTTCAGGCCTATCATGCAAAGCAAGTCAGTGACTGAGCCAGAAATGGAGCAGGTGAAGTTTGACTTTAAAGTTTTACTCTATTTGCACTTCCCACCAAACATCCACTTCCTGAGCAAACGGCTGATGTGAATTACTGGTAACAGTAACTCTCTGAACTGTGCTGAAATTTTGCTTCAAATTGAAGCAAAATAGTATAGTTCAGGTGTACTGTGAGTTACTCAGCCTGTTCACATTCATAGTAGGATGTCTTCACAGGAAAATTTGACTGACACAGCACGGAAAAGTGGGGGATTTCAGTGAGGTCTGTAGGTATGGAAGGCCTTGTGTTTTATTCCACCCATGGGCACTGACGTGTACGTGTGGAGGTGAAACAGCCCCAGGTTATGGGAGCTGTGTGTGCTGCAGGCAGGCTGTGGTGGTGATAAACTGGATCACTGTAGCTGGAGCAGCACTGCAACTGTTACAATTGAGGGAATAAAGTAAGGCTGATACTGAGAGTTGTTGGATTGAGGCCATCTTATCTCTCTGTGACCCGGGTCTGGTGGAAGATATAATACCTTGGTAATGCTTGGGACCAGTGCAGGCAGACCTAAGAGCCCCTGTGATGGGAGGATTGCTGTGACTCAGGGCTCTGGAGCCCGGACAGGTCACTGAGGCCTGTGCCAAATGTGTCTCCTGGGTTTAAGATGCTGCTTTGCTTCCCAGAGTCCTGGTTATTAGTTCTGTGGTGCTGCCAGAGTGCCCCTAGCAGCCTTTGAGCGATGACATGGTTGTTTTTGAAATGAAGTGAAACAAACTCTTCCTGTTTTTTAGGAGTTGAACGACCTGGCACGTGATCCTCCAGCACAGTGTTCAGCAGGGCCTGTCGGGGATGACAGTAAGTATCTGCTCTCAGCAAGCACCTGCCCTCTCCCACGTTTTTCCTTTTCCTTATGAAATGGGATGTCCAGTTCCTCAGCAAGGAGAACCCTTCTGTTTCTTTTAGAGTATTAGATAATACTCTACCTCCTGATCTTAAATTTACTGCTCTTCCATATCTCTTACACCTTCCTTGTGTGCCAGTGGTGCTATTCCCACTCTATTGATTGGGCAACTCAATGCACATCTTAAATTACACCTTTTAAATTAACTGTTCTGGAATTCTCATGGGGGGTGGTGTTAGAAAACCTCAGTAGATCTGTGGTCAAACCAGCAAGCAGCTGCCCACAGCCTCTAAACTATACATGGTCTGAAAACTGTACTCAATTCAGCGTGCCCTGCCAGGTCTTGTGTAAGGGACAGCCTCAGACAATCTTCTTGCTTTCCTGTTCAAGTCTGTCACCTGGGGTGTGACTGGAAGCTGTAGCTCTGTTCTGTGCTCACACTCTTTCCTGTAGCAGCTCTGAGTGGGAGAGGCTCCTTTTGAGAACCCTTGGACACTGTACCCCCTAAACAGCGTGCACTGAATTTGCTGTGCAGTGTGGTCTGACAAGGGATGTCAGCAAAGCATCCAGGCTCCTGAGAGAGGGGAGAGTGAAGCAGGGAAACCCTCCTTCTCTGTGCTGAGAGCTCTAAGCTCAGGTATCCTTTCTAAAATGAAAAAATGCTGCCAAGATCTTTCTGAATCATTTCTGAGTTACTCAGCAGTGCTGAAGTGTATAGGAAGTTACACATTCCTGTAGAAATTTAGGGCTACATTAAAAAAAAAGTACTTGAAACCTGAGGGTGAAAAATACTGAAATTAGTGGGAATGTTCCTGTTCAGCAGGTCTTTCAAATGAGTGGAAGCCCAGCTTGGTTTTGAGGGTGTTTAGCAGTAGTTACTTCACAACCTATTTCTGCTTTCCAAATAGTATTTCAAAGAGGTTTGTAGTTTCATAGACAAGAAATGACTAAGATGGAGAGCCAGTCAGAGGCTTTTATTCCCTTAAATTAGCAAGTGTGATTTGTGCCATGATAAACTACTTTGTGTTTTCCAAAGCCTTATCAAAGGTGATGACGATTGTCTGGCAGAGGGGGTGGTAACAGAAGTTGGTGAAGGCTGAGAATGGAAAGTTACTACTGAGTACAGAAAGCTTTAAAGTACTATTCAGTTCTCCTGGTGACACCTTTCTGAAAGACCTCTAATGAAAGACTTTTGTTCTTGAGAGCCACAATTTGGATGTGTGTAAGTGGATAGCAGTGGCAGCAACAGAAAGGTGCCTTCTCCCAGGTGCCCGTGCTCCAGGTCTGCCGCAGCTGCCTTGTCAGAGCGACATTTCCCAGCGTTCAGGACATGCTGTGCTTGCAAAGTGCTGTCCTGTGGCTATTCCAGCTGATACAAACTGTCCCCAGCTGTAAGCTTCTCATCCCTGTAGTTCATGAGCCTCAGAAGGTAAAGGGCTGTTCCTGCCTTGTGAGCTGTAGGAACGGGATTTTCTTGGCAGTGTAGCTTTAGCTTTCTTCCACCCACCTCTGGCCTGTGTTTTGGAAACGTGCTGGGGACTGGATGACGTTGGTATGCTTCCAGTGGCTTGGCCTTTTCCAAACATATACCTGTGCTTACCTACTGGAAGCCAACAGCCCCTTGCCTTTGTAAATACCTCTGTATGGCTGATTTCAAAGGAAAGAATCAATTGGAATAAGCTCTGCATGACAAATCCATCTCTGCGTTCACCAGACGTGTCCTGGATATTACCAGCATTTAAAGCTTAGGTTAAACAAGCATCCACATCTGGGATGGGAGCTGAGTGGGAGGAAACACAAACCTCCCTTCTAGCTTGCAAAAAGTTGAAGTTGCCTGTGGATTTGTTTTTATTTCTGGGGTTTTGTTTGGTTTAAGGGAATCGCTGGTTATTTGAGGTTCTCTTTTCAGTGGTGCCTCTGCAGAACAATCACAGTGAGTCTCGTCAGGATCTGTGAGGTTTTTACTGGTTTTGTTGTGATTAGCTACACTCTCCTGTGGGATTTCTGCTGCCCCTTTGTCCTCTCCTCCAGGTTTCTCTCTGTCCTGCTGCAAGTGACAGGGAGCTCCTGGGAAACTGTCTGAACCCCTTGAACATGGGTGAATGCTACATGTGAGCTGCTGTCTTGGTTTCCTAATTCTACATTGGATGTAAAGTTTCTCAAAGCCAGGCTCCTGAGAGAGTGAATATTTAAGTAGTGAAATCCTCTCTGTTAGAGCTGAGAGCTCTAAGCTCAGGTATCCTTTCTAAAATGAAAAAATGCTGCCAAGATCTTTCTGAATCATTTCTGAGTTACTCAGCAGTGCTGAAGTGTATAGACAGTTACACATTCCTGTAGAAATGTAGGAGTAGATTAAAACAAACCTGTTCCAACCCAACCCTCTTCTCCCCTGGCCTTGCAGGGCTGCTCCCACTCTGCTTTTTTCCTCCTTCCTTGTATGAGATCATTCTGAGCTGTAATGCCTGCACCATGCGTAATTAAAAACTGCTCGTGCTAGATGAGAACAGGTAGTACCACTCCTGCTTTTGGCCCAGGTAGTCCTGACAGCTACGGACACCAGGTGCCAGTGAGGCACAGACACTTCCAGGTGGCCTCATCCCCAGTCTTGAAGACTTCCCTTGAGTCAACTGGAGTCATCTACAGCTCCCCAGCTCTGAAGGTGCCGTGTAGGTGACATCCATGCTGCAGGAAGCTTCCATAGTCTTAATTCACAAATAATTTTCTAGTCTGGTGCTCTTTGCACGGGCACTGGAGCCTGGGGAGATGCAGGAACCCTGAGAACTCTCCAGTGTGCCTCCTGCAGACCATCAGCTTTGACTGTTTTCCTTTCCAGCACAGCAACATTCTTCACAAACCCTCCGTGCTACCAGGTGAAAGTTCTCTTGGGCAGATGCATACAAGTGAGAATTAACTTCTGTCCATTTAACCTGAAGTGTGTCCTGGCACATCCTGCTCCAAGTATGGGCAGACTGGCATTCCTGCATTCTCTTAGGACAGTTCTTTCTGCTGCTTTAATGCAATCTTGAGGCCTCGGTGGAGATGATCCTTAAATGCTGTGAGGACACCACTGGTTTAGGTCACCTCTGTACATGTGGTTCACACAGAGCTCGGGCTTCCCCTCTGTGTGTCACAGGCCTGAGTAGGAGAGCAGGTGTGAGTTCATGCTGGACCTTTGCTGTAGCTGGCTCGAAGAGGGCACTCGTGGGTGCTGATTCATTAGAAATTACAAAATTTAAACTCACAGTTTTGAGTCTGAAAAGTTGCCTAGAACTATGTGGGTTTTTATTGTAATGGGATTTTTTGCAGGGCACATGTGTGGTACCACAGCAGTCCTGGAGTGAGGACTGCAGTGTCGAGTGCTTCGCTCTGTCTCTCTTTAATTCCTTGGCTCGCTTCCCTGCGGCCTTTCAGAAGGCTTTGTTTTTAAAATAGACTTCTCTTTTCTGTGCTGCTTTGTCTGGAAGAAAGTAGATCATTACTTGAGCTTCTCCAAACTGAAGTAAATCTCTCTCTTTTTCAGTGTTCCATTGGCAAGCTACAATAATGGGACCAGTAAGTATGAGAGAACTGATGTTCATGGCTTTTTATGACTGGTGGTCTTGTAGTAACTCCTCAAGCTGCAATGATTCTTTTTCATTAACAGAACGACAGTCCCTATCAAGGTGGAGTATTTTTCTTGACAATTCACTTCCTAACAGATTATCCCTTCAAACCACCTAAGGTGAGTGGCTTCTGCCATAAATCTGTCTGTTACCATGTGGTGTGATGCATATTTGTGAGCCTACACTGAAATTTTCCTTCTTCTGCAGGTTGCATTTACAACAAGAATCTATCATCCAAATATTAACAGTAATGGCAGCATTTGTCTTGATATTCTACGATCACAGTGGTCCCCAGCACTAACTATTTCAAAAGGTACCTCCAATGCTTATTTCATTTTACTCTACTAGAATGAAGTACTGATTTGGGTTGTTAAAGATGAAAACTGCTGCATTCCTGCTGGAATCCATCATTTCTGTGGTCACTGCTTCTGTCCTGTGACTCTACATGGAGCTTGCAGCCAATTCCTGAGCATGGGATGCTCAGGACATCCAGCTTCCCTGTGGCCACAGGGAGACTCCTCAGCTTTGCCAGTGGATCAGATAAGTCTTACTACACTGAGTACATACTCCTGCCACCTCACCTCAGAACACTTCAACTAAAAATAGATATATAGGTATATAAAAAAATACCTAGTGTGTGACAATGGAAGACTTTAATGTTCAAGATATGCCCAGAGTAAAATATGTAAGGGAGCAGGTGTGGCTTTTAAAAAAAAGGTGAAGTTGCTAATTTTTGTCATATCAAAAAGAATTTCTCTTTCAAGGGAGCATTAGAACTCCATGTTGGTAATTTTTTAACAGAACTTCCAATGGTGTGAACTACTGAAACATAGTTTAAAACTTGCCTAGCTCGAGCAATCTAAAATAATTAGCTAATAGCATCTTGGTCCCTATGAACCGTGTTAGCTTGTGGGGCACTGGAATATACCCTTTGCCTGGTAAAGCAGTATTCATATTTAGTATAAATAGGAGGCTTTAAACATCTTGAAAGATGACACAGGCTGGATTTTTTTTTGGCTGTTGAAACTGTAGATTCACAAACTGTGGATCAAGTTTGTAGGTCTAGCCATGGCTATTGAGGAGTATTTGGAGTCTACCCTGTGCATGATCATGACTTGACTCTTCTGTTCTGTAGCTTCACGCTGTCCTTGTAATCAAATGCTGCAGTTGTCACATTGATTACCTTGTCCTTCACAGTGTCCCTCCTCCGAGGCTCTCCTGTTGCCTGTCCTTCTCTCTTACTACATGTGATGTTCCCAGGCACTTTCTGGTTCAGACAGGTGATCCTGGTACATCCCCTGGACATCATCACTGTCTGCCTTTCCCTGAACCCACAGAAGTTCCCACCTTCTCTGTCCAGCTAAAGGCATTTGCAGAAGCAAATGGAAAGGCAAAACAGTATCTCCTTGACTCTTGTCAGAAGGGAATCTGCTTGGGCACAAGGCTCAAAGTCTTGAAAGAACTGAAAAAATGGGTTCAAAATGAAGAAAAAAATGATTGATTGTCAGTTTGCTGCAGTTTCCTTACAAGTGCTCTCAGTCAGTACTGGCTGCTTTTAGAAGCACCAAAGTAGCCCCAAGCACTGATGTCTGGTCTGGTTTGATTTAATTGCTGCTTAACTGGAGAAAAAGCTGTATTGTTTTAGGGAGTCTGAAGTGACCATATGGGTGGTGGGGTGATAGACAGCATGATTGAAAATACTGGAAGATAGACTGGAATTAGGACAACTGGGACAAGATGGGCCAAGAATTTAAGAAGCTGGTCCAGCCTGGCAGTGAACTGCCTATTAGTGGCTGTCAGCTTTAATCACTCAGAAAATACATCCTAGTGTTAATTTTACTGGCCTAATATATTTGCAATATGCTTTAACATCTCAGTCTCCCTCCGTGGTCTGCTTTGAACTCTTTTTTTCCTTCCCTTTTCAAACTATATCCTTGTGACTCAGCTGGAATAAGCCATGGGATCAGGGTGGCTGTCCTGTGCCACCCACCCCTTCAGTGCCCTTCTCCCTCTTGGGTTTAGGGGGCTTTGTAGTGCTGATCACTTCTCACTGCTGAACAGTTCAGCTGAATGCCCACACTCTGCTGCACACAGCACAACATCCACACAGCTCTAACCTGGGAGAAAACCTTGTCCCAGATCCCTTGGGCTACATTTGCTGAAGGAATTAAAACAACAAAGCGAATTTTTAGAGGCGACTTTATAGGAATACTTTCCTCAGAATCACAGGGATGCTCTGTCAAAAGGCAGACTTCAGAAGCGAAGAGCTGATACTTAGGGGGAAGTGTTCCCATCTTGAACAAATGGAAACAAAGTCCACAAAGGCAGTTTGTATCTTTCAGGGTTGAAATCTTGTGTTCAGTCAGATTAGAATGTGTCATGACAGACTTCAGGGATGTTTCAGTTTTCTAGTAACTGATCAGCCTTATCAAAGAATGAATGTGTTGTTAGCAGGAAAAATTGTTGGATTAGGTAATTTTGGGTGAATCATAAGAGTTAAAACATTCAGCAATAAGCTCACACCTCTTCCAAAGCATCAATTTATTATTTGTAGTGTAGATTTCTGAGAGCATCTCCTAAATTGTGCCACCCTTTAAATTGGATGCTACTGGGAGCAAGCTGTTTTAATTCAGAATCTGTAAGCAGATAACTTGGAGCACAGCTATGAAAAAATGTACTTCCTCCTGATTGAGAAATCTGGGAAGAGTAGAAACAGTCCTTGTAGGAAAGAGCTTATCATGCACAGCTTCCTCCTGAGGCAGCTGGGAGGCAGCACTGTCAGCAGCTCCCTGTCAGGCTCGCAGTTAACGTGTGGTACATGAAGATGTTTTTCACCTTAACCTGCAAGGAGAGAGGGGAAGGGGTGTGCAGTGACTTCCTTTGGGTTAAAAGTGCCACGTTTTGTTGGAAAGACTGAAAAATCATGTCAGTGCTACTTAATCATTCCAGTTCAGTGGTAAAGGTAGGGGTCTTGGTTCCTCACAACCTGGAGCCAGCCCTCTGTAAGCAATTTAATAAAGATTGTGGTTATGATAGAGGTGATTGGCATTTTGGGATTTTGTTCTGTCCCTCCTACAACTGTTAAAACAGTTAAAACTTGGGAGAACAGCATTGACTGTCTCAGTACAACAGCTGACTTGCTTATATTAGTAATTCTGAACTCAGTGTTCCCTCAAGAATACATACTAGAGAATAAATAATCTCAAAATACAGTCTTAACCACACCGTGGTGGGTAATTTGAACTCCAAGGCTTAAGCAGAATGCGTAGGCTTAAATTAAAAACATTATCTCCAAGTCTGCATAAATAAGAATCCCTGTTGCCTGAAACAGGAGAATGAAGTGTTTTAACATTATTACAGCTGTTCTCAGCCATTTTGGGGGGAAAACACTCTTTCTCTTGAATTTGGCAAGTGGATGTGCAAGAGTTAGTTAATCCTGGACTAAAGCACTTCTGCAGTAAAGGTTGGGCTAATCTGCTTTCTTGTCCCACTTCTCCCCATGTTTTGTAACGAGTAAATCATGGAGCCTGTGTGAATGTGCTGGAGGGTCCTGCTTGGGAGGGACAGTGAGTAAACTCAGCCTCATTCATGCAAGACTTCAGCTCCCACTGTCCAGACTTCCATGCCTGGTGCAGTGAGGATTTTCTGTGATGTTGCTCTTCATGAATCACTTCACTAAGACTTGCTGGAAGTAATAGTACTGAGAGATTGAACTGGACGTTCACAGTGCCATTTTCAAAATCAGGAAGTTGGTTTCTGATCATCTTGGCTTTTAGTTTGCCCATTGTAGCTTTACCCACATAACTGTGGATGGCTTTGTCACAGAGCATGGGTCAATCTCTCCAGCTGGGCTGAGTTGGGGTTCTGCAGGAAATGCCCATTTTTGTTTCAGCTCTCCCAACTGTAATCGAGCCACTTGTGCAGCTTCCCGGGAGTTGCCCTTGCTCCAGAGAAGGCTGTGCTAGGAGGAGTGTACCAGCAGGGCTGTGATCCTTTCCTTCTGTTGGGTGCTGACAAAGCTGTGTCTGGAACAGGTGTCCAGTGTGGGCTCCCCAGCCAAGGAAAGTGTGGATGCACTGGAGAGAGCCCAGTGAAGGGCCAGGAATGCCATGGGGGGACTGGAGCATCTCCCCTTATGAGGACAGGCTGAGAGCTGGGACTGTTCTGCCTGGAGAAGAGGAGGTTCAGTGTGTGCAAATACTTGAAGGGAGGATGTGCAGATGACAGAGCCAGACTCTTCTCAGTGGTGCCCAGTGACAGGACAAGAGGCAGTGGGCACAAGCTGAAGCACAGGAGGGTCTCTGAACGGCAGGAAACACTTGATGATGTTGTAGTTTTACTGTGAGGGTGCTGAGCACCAGCACAGGCTGCCTTGGGAGGCTGTGGGCTGTCCCAGCTCAGAGATACTCCAAAGCTCCTGGACACTGTCACGGACAGCCTGTCTTAAGTGGCTCTGCTTGAGACAAGATGATCTCCAGAGATCCCTTCCAACCTCAACCAGTCTGTGATACACTGGGCAACACTTAACTTTTCTTCTTTTGTCACCAGAAATTGTTGAACTGACTTAGCAGGAATGCAAGTTGCTTTGAAGCCAGAAGTTTAAACTGCTCAGATTTAAAGGTACACTTCCTGTAAGGCTGGGGAAGACGGCTGGAGGAGTTGGAAATGGGGTTATGGTTAAGAAATAGGATTTAACTCGAGCAGAGGCCAGAATTCCTTTCATTTATTTGTATGCATCTTGCCTGTTCACAGTCAGGAGCCAGGCATTTGAACCTGTTGGTCAGTGGTGTTTCCAGTGTCTAATGCTGCAAGCTTAAACTGTACATCTCAAGTTTCAAGGGTTTGGGGCCTGAAACTCAAAAACAGTGATTGTGTAGGAGTCAGGGTTTTTTTCCTGATTTTGAGGAATAGAGATGGAAGTAGCAGTGAACCTTGATGTGGAGGCTGCCAGGCTGATGATGGACAAAGGAGCCCTAGCTGGTGAGAGAAGCAGGACAGCTGGATAAACCCTTCAAAACAGAATTAAGAGTTCCTCAGCAGCACTGCATGTCCAAAGCTCCCGTTCTGCTGGCAGAGGTGTCTCCCAGCATACCAGTCTCAGTTAAATCTGAGCTGACAAATGGTTACTTTCACACTCAGGAACTGGGCTGGACCAGAAGCACAGCACTGTCTGCCAGAGCCCATGGCCTGGTCTCCAGGAGGTGACAAATCCCTGTCCTTGGAAAGCCCTGGCACGGTGTTTGTCTTTCACCCAGGACAGAGCAGGTGGGGTGGGCTGCTGCCATTGCTGTGAACTCATGGCCAGGGATTGATGCTTCCCTGTTTTATCCAGCTGCTCTGTGTCATTGCATGAGCTTTTCCATTATCAGGTGGTCCTAACAGTCTGGCATGCAGAGCAACCATCTCAGCACCTTCTTGGTACTGTAACATTTCGTTGGTGCAGTCTCTGTGCCTGCTTAGAGATGGACCTTTACTCCTGGATGGATTCTAAATTGGCTCCTCTTTGGAGAGCAGTAACTGCACCAAACAGCAGCTGGATCAGAACACACCAGCTATTTCTTCTGGGTAGCTCATTACCTTTGAAAAATAAGTGCCATTTATCTCCCTTCTGTGAATTCAGCTGGAGATTCCATGGCTCCTCAGCTGCTTTTCCTTACTCTGAAGTGCCCTATGGATGAGTGCTTTACTGGAGCAAGTTGGTTTGGAATTCCAGCTAGACTTAAACTGCAGGATCTGTAGTGGTTGGTACCCTGTGTCAAGGGGGTGGCTGGAGTGGTGGATATTAGACCAGTCAGGCTTTGCAGACAAGGGGAATGATTTGAGGTTTGTGTTTTGGAAGATGAGGATCAGCTGCTTTTAAGAGTCTCTTCAGCTCTGAGTTCCAGGAACTTTAACACACCTAAATTTGGATGTTCCAGTAGCCAGATGGGCTTTAAATTGTGTCGTGCACTGCTCATTTGGCTAGTGCTGGAAGGACCTGTGGAGGGGCTGACATCATGGATTGTCCTGACTAATGGCTGAGCAGCTTCGTGGCAGAGGAAACGCAGCCATGGAATTTACCTATGGAATTTGCATCTCCATCTGCCCAGCCTGAGGTGGGGCAGAACCAGGAAGGTGCAGTTGCCCATCGAGGGTGGTGGGCTGACCTTGGTGGTGTGAGAGCACAGCAGAGCAGCTACTGAGGTGGATTGTGCAGTGGGGAATGGGAGCTGGTCTTGTTGACAAGCTGTCAGTGGTATGATTTTCTGCACAGAGGAGCTGCCTGGAGCAAGATTGCCCATGAATTGCAGTGTTACATGCTTTGTAAAGGAAAGTCTTGCAGTGGGAACTTGGATCTCAGTTGTGCAGTGTTACACTGGTGGGCCTTATTTTGCATGTTGCTGAAGCAGTCCTAAGTGTTCAGTGATCATTCTGCCTGATGAGAATGCATTTCTGTCATTGCTCTGTGGGGAAGCTGAGCCCATTTTCTAAAAGCATTTTGTTAGCAGCCCTTCTGCTTGATGACTTTGGTTCTCCTGGCTCCTTGGTGTTGAGGAGTACTTGGTCTGTGCTAGTCCATGGCAGCAGGAAGCACACTGAAGAGTAAATTGTATCTGTTGTCTGCAGAGATAGATGGGGAGTGTAGTTGAAGGGTTAGAGGTCAGTAGGCTGCCTGGCTGGTAAAATAAAACAAAGCAAAACCAATTTTCGAGTGAAAAGGAGCTTTAAACTGACAGTGGTTTAAGTTGCTTAGTGTCTGGACAGCTCTGACAGCTCAGAGTGATAAGATGAGAAATAATTCTGTACAGAGTTATTTCAAGGGATGAATCCCTTGAGTCAACGGCAAGTAAAATTTATTTTGCTATTACTGAGAAAAATCCAGACTTGAATTCAAAGAGTGCACACTTGTGGTACATCCCTGCCAGTGAGGGACATGAAGGGATGCTGCTAATGCTTTGCCTATGGCCATGCAGGATGTTCAGCTATAAAGTGTCACTTACCTGCCTTGTGTAATTATTCAACCTGATTCTGTGCTTCCAAAATTTTTGGGGCATTCTCTTTTTATTGTCTGATAGTGATGTAGTCATTTGACTAGAAAGTGTCAAGGCTTTGCTGTGGAATTCATTGCAGTAATACTTGATTGCAGAGGGAGGTGGCCTGGTGAGTCTCTTACTCCATGGTGTTGGTTTAACTCATTACTCTGATGCATCAAAGAATGTGATACACAGCTGACATCTGTAAGGGTTGCTTCCCCTTTACCCTTGCACTTGAAACATTGAGGTGGTGCCTTTTCCAAGGGATTTTTCTGTATGGTGGTCTAAAACATGTGCATGTGCAGTGTTCTAGTGGAGAGCCTCGGGAGAAACTTGCAGAATTTATTTTGGACAAATAGCTGCGTTCAGCAGGATATTATAATTAAACCAGTTTAGTTAAAAATGCTTTTTTTTGCTGAGGCTGTGCAGATAAAAGGGGAATGATGTGAAGTCACCAGCAAGAGTGAGTGTAATGAGAATAGTTTGGAATAATGAAGACTTAGAAAAATAAATCAAAGCAGCTGAATGTGGCAGTGCAGCTTGAAGCCAAATGATTGGCTTCATTTTTATTCAGTGTTTTTGGAGTGATACTGAAAAGTGAACTGCTGAGTGTTAGGCAAAGGGGTGTGAGAGTGGGCAGAGAGCAGTGGACAGACCTGCAGTGTGGTTCTGCTGATGAAGGCTGAGCCACTGTATTCAAAAAAGTCCTTGGGTTTTTAAAAGACTGTGATAAGATAAAACTTGGGGGACTAGTTACAACAGTTGACCAGAAAACTTTTGATTGGATTTCCTGTGTCTTCTGGTGAAGGCAGGGGACAGACTGGACCTGCTTTGCTCATCCTACAGCTGAAGAAACTTCAGTGACCAGAGCAGTGGAGTTGGACAGAAAGAAATGAACTACAGGAAAATTGCTGGAGAAACAGCTGTTTTGAAGCTACACTGACTGGGAACAGTGTGAGGTGGCAGAGAGGTTCCCATTGAAAACTAACATGGGCTTTATTTTATTCATAGAGGGGAAGAGAGCTGGTGCTGGATCTGTGCTACAGGTGCTAAGTGTGCTGCCTTGCTAAGGGACAGCACTTCAGCAGCAGTGGCTTCTGCAGACCTCCTTCACACTCGGAGCTGAGAGGGAGCTCAGTAAATGGGCCCTGTGTCAGTTGATGGTGGAGAATCATTAGGCTCTTAACTCTCACAAGTGCACTGTGGACAACTGGGAAAAAGGAAAAGAGGTTTGCTCTTTTTTCTAGAACCAGAAATATGTTCACCCAAACCAAGACTGGTTTATTACCAAACTTGTTTTAGAAGCTTTGAACTGGGAGTTGATAATTCCTTACTGAAGGGTCTACAGAAATAGGTGGGAAAACTGAACTCAGGGGATTTGTGGGTTCTTGGTGCTCACAAGACTGAGCAACTTGTGCAGTTCAGACCTACAGGATGCTTTTACTCTTGTCCCACTTGAAAAAAACCTGAATATCAGACCTGTTTCCATCTTTTCTCTGGAGTGTGGTGAGGCCCTGGCACAGGGTGCCCAGAGCAGCTGTGGCTGCCCCATCCCTGGAAGTGTCCAGGGCCAGTTTGGACAGGGCTTGGAGCAACCTGGGCTAGTGGAAGGTGTCCCTACCCATGGCAGGGGGAGTGGAATGGGATGGACTTGGAAGGGCCTTCCAACCCAAGCCATTCTGTGATCTGTGTTTTGTGGCCCTCTTTTAACCTATCTTAATGCCTTTGTTTTTTTCTGGGCTGCATGCTGTTTCCTTTCATTTTTCATAGATAGCTCTGCCTCCTGTAAGTGATGGAAATTGGAGCAGATTCATGTTTAGTGTCTTCAAACTCCTCACTCTTGTCATCTGCACCTTGCTTGGAGGCTGCACTGTGACAACTGCTTGCTGCAATTGGTGAAGGGACATATGGAGTGGCACTGTTTGATCCAAACAGGCTGAGAGAAGGGAATGTTTGGCATTTTTGGGAGTGGGGCAAGATGTCCCTGCCATGCCTGGTGTAGTGTTGTCCCAATATGCTTTGCTTGTAACTTCCTGCCTTCTCCTCCCTTCCCCTCTGCAGTGAGTGTAGGAATGTCCATGTGCTATTTGTGGCTTTGCAGCAGTGTCCTGGCTCCTTGTGTGGATGAGGGTTGTCACTCTGCCGAGCGGGATACGTGCACTATGCATTTCTAGTGAAACACTAAAATTCTAGGGGTCTGTGCTTGATAGCAGTGCAAGGAGCTGGGCATTCTTGGGTCATTTTGGGTGCTGTTCTACTCTGAACCCATCTCAACTTCCCTTATGCTTGGAAAATAATTGAGCCTCTCAATTCACCGCAAGACCAACTTATTTTTAAACAGATCTTCAGGGCCAGGTTGGATGGGGCTTGGAGCAACCTGTGCTGGTAGAAGGTGCCCCTGCCCGTGGCAGGGGTTTGAACAAGATGAGCTTCAAGGTCCCTCCCAACCCAAAGCATTCCGTGATTCTTAAGTAGCTGAGAACATCTCTTGCTTCCTTCATTTCAGCTGGACTTGTCTGCTGTTTGACTTTTGGTTAATGCTTCTCCAAGTCATCCAACAGTGAGGTGGCTGCTTTAGGGAACAGTTGAATTTTGGGTGCATAAGCAAGGATGTTTTCCCAGAGAACTCTCAGGTACCAGGCTCAGGCAGAACACTCCTGCCTTGTGCTTTAAGGCTGCTGCTGGATAGACATATCCAGGAGGTTAGTCACTGTGATACTGTGGTTGTGAAAAGTTGTGTAGTTCACTGGTAAAAGGAGTTTGTTCAAAATCACTCAGCTGAATTACATGGGATTGGTGCTCTTTGGCAAACTTAAATAAAGGCTGCTACTGGCTGGAGGGGAAGGAGGTGCATGGGCTGACTGGTGCAGGTGTCCTCAGCTGTCCTGGAACTAACTGAGTGTCTCTTTTCTCTCCTTAGTACTTTTGTCCATCTGTTCTCTGTTGTGTGATCCCAATCCAGATGATCCTTTAGTGCCTGAGATTGCACGGATCTACAAAACAGATAGAGAAAAGTGAGTATGGAAGCCAAAACTCAGGAATTTGACAGGGCAGAATCCACACTTACACAATAAAGGGGAACTGAGAGGAACTGCTTCTTGGAAAAGAGTGAGAGTGAAAAAAAGCAAATCAAAGCTCTGTGGTCTTCTTAGAGATCTTTCTGGGTTTTTTCCCTGGGACCTTTATAGTGCCACCGTCTGAGCTGCTTTAATCCCCTCTAACCACCAGAGGGAGAGCAAGTTACTCCAACGGGACAATATTCCATGGCAGCTCTGGGTCTGGAGTCATACAAAGAAATAACAAAAACTCCCTGCTCTACCTTCACTCGACAGCACAAGGGAAGAACCAGTGGTGTAGAAGTGGGGCAGGAAGACTCTCAAGCAAGTATAGAGAAATTTCAGTGCTAACAAGCACTTTAACAGTTTAGTGTTGCTGTAAACACTTCCTACCTCACTGTTGCCTTCCAGATCTGATCAGGGAAGGGAAAATAGTCCACAAATCTGCTTCCTCTACTGCATACTTGAGGAGCAGTGTTAGAGAAGTTTATGCGTCCTGGTTTTGAGAGCTGCAAGACCAGAAGCACATATTTGGAGACACAATCAACAGTGATTATCTGCACTTTTAAGTGTGCACAACTCCTTCCTATTTTTCCTGAAAATAGGGAAATAAATTTGGGGTTTAAACAGAAAGATTTGCTCCATGGGTGGTCTCTGAGCAGTGGTAAGAAGGAGAGAGTTAGTTATGAGTGGATTGCCAGATTGTTTAAGCTGAAGAACATTGTCTACAGACTAAATTCCAAGACCAAACCAACTTGGTGTACATAACTGTAGGAAACTTGAGGCTGTGTCTTACTCTACAAATTCTGTAGAAACATGAACAGCTTGCCTTCTGTTTTCAGAGAGAAGCTTTCAGCAGTGCAGTTAATCACACAACTGCTTTGTTTTACACAAGTATCCTGAGCTTCCTCTGGCTGTAAAGGGTATTTGGATGCAAAAGCTACAGATCTCTTGGGAATTGAATTGTATTGTGCCTTCAGAATAAAAAGGTTCTGATGGACAAATCATTGTGTCCTGACAGTCATCAAAATAGCCAAATGTGTAGGAAGAAATAAGGCTGTTGGGGTTTAGCAGATGAGTTGGTGGCAGATACTGGGTTTAACTTTGCAGGGAAGCAGGAGATGGGGGAACATGTTAATCTGTTTTCCAGAGTGACCAAGTGAAACCCTGCAGTAAGAGTTTCCCCAGGGACACAGCACATGGAGCTGGGGGAGGCACAGATAAAGCCTTCCTGAGAATCCTTTCCCCTCAGCCCTGTTCTAGCTCCATTTTGTGCCTGCAATCACAAAGACCTCGTATTCCTGTTGTAAATACGACCAGGCATTTCTTTTCCATGAAGCACTATGGGCTTTATTGTTTCCCTTGTTTGCTTAATGTTTAATTTTGCTCTTAAATTTTACAAATTGATGATAGTACTGTGATTTCATGCCATGTGTAGAGTGCTAGAGCTGAAATACTGTGCAGATGCCATGTTAAGTAAATCCTCTTTTTACACATACAGGTACAACAGAATAGCTCGGGAATGGACTCAGAAGTATGCGATGTAATTAAAGAAATTATTGGATAACCTCTACAAATAAAGATAGGGGAACTCTGAAAGAGAAAGTCCTTTTGATTTCCATTTGACTGCTTTCTATGAGCCCACGCCTCATCTTCCCCTGTGCACATGTTTACCTGATACAGCAGTGCTGCGTGTTGTACATACTTGGAACAACAAACTAGAAATACTGTATTTCCCCGTACCAACATTGACTCCTAGCAGAGAAGTGTGTGTGTGAAAAGCTGGTTCTTCAGTCATAACTTTGTGAGCCTAAAAGCATTCCTTGCCGAGTTAAATTGGGAAATCAAATGGGAATGGGGAGAGTTCTGGTGGGTTTCAGATTTTCTAGGGACAGTGTTGCTGATCCATGAAGGATTTTAAGTGGAATCCTTTTAAACTCATAACAGTTATGAAAAGCAAGGTGAAGAACTTGAAGCTGTTTCTGTATTCATTTTATTCTGAAGGACCTACACCTTAGGTAAATGTTATGACCAATGAGAAACTGTACCCACATCCTGTGTTTAAGGTCTAAGTTTAACCGGTCACCATTTAAATGGATTGGAGCTATTAGTGCATCAAGTGATGTTGATTTGTTTCAACTCTCTCCCTCCCTTCATACTTTTTTTTGGTTTGTATGTGGTTTCTCAGTTAATACCTAGCTAATAGCTCTTATTTTTCTTAAGTTTTTTAACTGCTTAGGTCTTTCTGGATGTAAGGGTAAAAAAAAAAATCCATATGACAGAAAACTTGTGTGTATTTAAAGACCCAACTGCTCCCCTGGAGCTTGTACGTTCAAGAATGAATTAATCTGTGTAATAAACTGATTACTACAGTCATTACATATAACTTTGTGTGAATAGGCTTTTAATTTTCAGAGCAGTTTGTTACAGGCTTAAACTAACGGTGGATTTCTCTAAAAAAACTTTTTGGGCTGAAGTCGTGAAGCAGTTTGGTTTGCATCACACAAGGCACCTGAAGAGGCAAACAGGAGCTTGAGCACTTAGATGAAATCAGGATGTGTAGTGTGCCAGGAACTTGACTGTTAAACCAAATAAGCAGTTTACTAAATGCGAATCAGAGTGACATTTTACAAAGCCTGATGGTATTACTCCCACTTGCATGGGACCTAACACAATGCATATGTACTGTAGGTAAGTGAAACCTTATGTAACTAAAAAAATGGATGTAAAAGGGTAAAAAAAGAAAAAAAACCTACCAAACACATCAGCACAAACTTTCATAAAATGTAGCTTTTACATAATTACTTTGCACTAAACATTTGCAAATGTTCATACAGTTTTAAATTGTACTTGTATGTGTCTTTTTTTTTTTTTTTTTTTCTTTTTTTGGAACAAAGTCTTCACTTGAATCTAGTGAAAAAAATGTAGTTTGAAACTTTTCTTTGTATACAAGTGTATTTGCCAGCATCGTTGGTGTGACAGTAGGTGAGTCTGCAAGTTTATCTCCTCTTAGTAGAATTGTAACCCAAGCCATCGGGCAGGAGAGGCTGGAGCCGCTGGCTCTCCGGCCACAGGGTCTGTCCCAGCCATTCCCAAATGCATCTTGACACTCTTGCACAAACGAGGAATAAATGTCCACTGCTTTTGGTCTAAATCTGTTCCTCTTGTCTCATCTCTCGATGTCCTGGTGAGCAGTGCTGGGCAGCTGTGAGCCCTCCTGCAGGGAGCTGTGTCCCTCTCCAGAGGCACGAGGAGCCTGCTGCTCTGCTGGCGCGGGGACAGGGGCTCCAGGGCCGAGCAGAGCTTCACTGGAGAAGGAAGGGAGCACGTGGCCACGTGTCCTGGCTGAGGGACACTGTAGGGCCACAGGGGAAGGGGAGAGATTGGTGTGTCGGGCTGCAAAGCTCGGGTTGGGTCACCTGAAACTCACGGCACTCGTGCTGTCCGCAGGGTGTTGGTGTCTGGACTGTCTGGGAAGCAGCCTGTGGTCCTGGATAACACCTGTGGCATCAAAACTGGAGTGTAGGCTGGTGGCTGCTGGTGTGGCTTGCCTTTGTGCCAGCCTGGGTCCGTGGCCTTGCCTTTCCTGACCTGTCGTGCTCCTGCTGGACTCTCCAGTGCACCTTGGCTGTGGAGCAATTGCCCTCTCATGTTTTTCCTTGGGGTCACTGAGAAGTTCAGGGAAGGGGTTGCACTGATTGTGAACAGTCTGGGGGGATTCTCCTTAACTGCTTTGCAACTGAGCCACCCAAGAATGTTTTTTGTGGCAGGTCTGGCTGCCTTTGGAAATTGGCAGTTACTGGAAGAGATCAGGGACCATATGAGGGGGGGACAGAGAGAGGAGGGAGCAGTGACAGCTGAGGCAACTGAGGAGGATGGTTTTTCTTTCTGGTGGGGCAGGAGCCACAAAGGCCAGGTGACGGGACATTACCAAGCCACACGTGCACTGAAACAGTCCTGAACCTGTAACAGCTTCAGTTTGGAGGATGCATTAACACATCTGCTCATGTTGGGATGAGCTCATTTGCAGTGAGGTGTTTAAACAGTTCTGACCTTTCTGCTGATGGCATGACCACAGTTGTGGTGTAAAAGCAGGTCTGATGATGCTTGAGATGGGAGGATGTGCTCTGCATACCTCCTGTGGGTTGGCCATTTGTTGTTAAGGGTTGTACTGTGAACTAGATGGAGGAGCCTTTAGCATTTAACTGAAAGCCTGACCCAGCTAGCTATTTTTGGGACTAGAATCTTGCTCCTTGGAAGCTGTGCGTTGAGTATATTCTAATGTCAAACAGCACATGAGGCCAGGAGCTCTTGGTCACTACCTTTCTAGGAACCCTGAGCTTGGCATGTCATCAACCTTTTCCATCCCTGTCCAGTTTTTTACCTTGATTTAGTAATTTAAGTCATTAATTTAAGTGCCTGATTGCCTTTGCTTGGCTTTCTTTGTGCTGGATCTTCTGTGGATGTAGATTGTTCATGCAATTCCCTTTTTTCCTGTTATGTGCTAAGTGTGTTTTATTTTAAAATAGTGCTGGGCTGCTTAGAACCCCCTGGCTCTGGCAGCAAAGCTGGAACTCTGTGCCTGGATACATTCCTTGTGCTCATCAGTGCCTGCCCACTGCTCAGAGTGACCCAGAGGAGGAATGTGATCCATGTACTTTGGAACCCCTCGGCTCAGCACTGAGCAGCCACTCGTCAGCGTGCAGGAGCTGGCTTAAACATTCCCATGGCTCAAAGCCCAGCCTCCCTGGACCTGCAGAGGGGGACGGAGCTGATCTTGGGAAGTGCTGGAGACCTGATGACCGTGCGTGAGACACCCGGCTCGTCCTGTGGTGGGATGTGCTGCTGCCTTTCTGTCGTAGCTTTTGGGCAAGTCAAGAAGGGTTTTTTAATTTAGTTATTACCATGTTATCCCAATGCTTCCAACTAAGCTGCATCCTGAAGTGTCCTCAGACTCTTCTGTGCAGTCTGCATCCATCAAATGATGTGGGAAAACCAGCAGGGCTAAGTTGGATATGATCTTGTGTCCTTAGTGGGTGTAGCAAACTGTTCCCTGTCCCATGCCTCTGAAGGCCTGGTCTTTCCTGGTGTTTGGCAGCTGTGGCTGCAGACAGCAATGCCTGGCTCTGTTTTTTGACAGTCTTGGTCATCTTCAGCAGCAAAACATCTGTGGAGCTGCTCTTGTTCCCAGTTCTGATGTACAGAAGATGAGAATCCCAAGGGAAGGTCGATGGGAAGCTGTGGCCAGTGAAAGGTGGATTTTTTTGTGCCTGAGCAGCTCTTTCTGGGGGGAGCAAGGCAGGAGACCCAGGGCTGTGGGAGCTGCAGAACTGCTCACAGCAGGGCAAGTGTCACCTTGCTCTAAAGAACCAGGATGACAAACCACCTCTGAATGTGCTCAGCACTCCCATTCCAGGTGGAGGAGCCCTTGGCTAAGGCTCCAGGCATGCCAGTGCATCCAGGCAGAGCTTGGAAGTCACCTCCTGGGAGAATAAAAGCCTGGAGGTGTATCTGAGTGGCAGGAAGGCTGTCCCCGTTAAATACAGAACCTCAGAAAAGTCTTCTCATCCTTGCAGCACCAGGGAAGCCTCCCTCCCTCTCCTACAGGTATGGAATGGAGTTTCATCCCCACAGCTACTGCTTCCTTCCATTCCGTGGCTCTTGGGGTAGGCTTGGAGCAGAAAGCTGCAGATCTCAGTTGCTGGGGTTTGGCAAATGTGGTTTCCTACAGGGAATGCACAGGGACAAGAGCACTGAGGGTGTCTGGAAGGTTAAAAGCAGGACAAATCCTGCTGTGCAGCTCTCTGGAGGCATGAGACCAACCCGTGTAAGTGACTGCACTTGGAGGCTCCGGGAGGGATCCCTGCAGCCCCTCCCTCACCTGGAAGTGTGTGTGACTAGATCCATGCTAACACTGTCTGTACTCTTGTATTGTGTTGCAATTTGATCACCATTAAATAATTCCCTTAAACTCTCTGGCTTGATTGGTTTGGGGTTTTTTGTCTTTTTTTTTTTTTTTTTTTTTTTTTTTTGGCTTTACCTGTGCCTTTTGCCCATTTATTTTGGCTCACGTTGCTTCCTTTCCTCTTGTGGCTGCTCTGTCCCTTCTCCCTGAGGCTCCAGTCTTGCACTGTCCCTCTCTCAACTATATCCAGTCACCTTCACCTTGTTTTTTAAGCTTCCTGCAAAGCCCAGCTTGCTCTCACCACAGGCAGTGCTTTCTGGGTGACCTGGAGTGGCCTTGGGGGTTGTTTGTGTCTTCACGCAGAAATCCCTATGCTCTCACCAAGCCCAGTGCTGTCCCCTTCCTTTTTGGAAGCTGTGACTTGATAGAAAGTTTGTTGGTGCTCTGATTTCGTCGGGAGCTGTTTGCAGCACCCCAGCCCTTGATACAGTGGGCTCACTTGAGAAAAGCTGGGCTCAGCTCTGGAGCCAGAGCACGAGGCACGTGGGGTGTTGGGGAAAGCTGGAGCTGCTGGTTCCCACAGCTCCTGGCTTTCTCTTCCCTGGATTTGGCACCCACAGGTTCTGTTTTATTGTGTTTCTGCCCACCCCCCTCCTTCCCTGTGTGAGAAGATTGAGTTTTTATTGTTGTCTAGTCAGGTGAAACCACCTCGGGGCGAGTGGGGGTTGGGTGTATTTACCATTCTTGTCCTTTCATGAGCAAATCTGTTTGTTGCTCAACTCTAGACATTTCTTTGGGTTGAAAGAGCAAGTTGTTGGGGTATAGATAAAAATGGCATTTTGAAAAAGAAGTGAATTGGTGTCCTGAAGCCACAAGCACCATACCCCAAACTTTTCTCTTCCCAGTGTCTGTGGTCCCTGTGTCCAGCTGAAGCTGCGTGGTCCTGCCCTCGCCCAGCCCCAGCTGCTGGAGGTGGCTTGGGACACACATCCTACTCTGCTGGTGGCAGTGGAGGAGGCATCTGAGCTGGCCAGGCCGGGAGAAAGGAACAAGCTGGCCTTGGGCCACCCCAGCTGGGAGCAAATGCCAGTGGCAGTGTTCTAAAGGGGGGGAGCATTAATTCTTTGTTCTGATGGAGCAAAGGTAGCCATGGAGTGGCTGCTGCAGAGCTTTCTGAGTGCCTTAAGCAAAACTGGTGTTTTGTGTCTAAACCCTCTCCTTGCTCCCCGCTGAGGCGCCCGAGGCAGTTGTGCTGTTTGGGAGGTTTGATTCCCTGCCTTGTGGCTATTCTTGGGTCAGTGTTTAGCAAGTTTTATTGAAACAACCTCCCCTACAGCTTGGGATGGTGATTATTTTTCTGCCCTGTGACCTGGAGCCCCGTGAGTCGCTGCAGTGCTGCTGTCGGGGGCTCTTTGGGAGGTCTGTGCGTGGCCAGTTCAGCAGGGGGAGCAGGAGTTCTGCAGGGCATCAGGCAGAGTCGTTTGGATTGGAAAACCCCATAAGAAGGAGTCCAACAGTTCCCCCAGCACTGCCAAGGCCACCACTAAACCATGTCCCAAAGTGCCACATCCATAGATTTTTTGAACATCTCCAGGGATGGTGACTCCACCACAGCCCTGGGCAGCCTGTGCCAATGCCCACCCACCCTTTCAGTGAAGATCTGTTCCCTAATATCCCTAACAACGTAAACTTCCCCTGACACAGCTTGGGGCTCTTTGCTCCTGTCCTGTCACTTGTTACTGGGGAGAAGAGGCTGACCCTAACGTGGTTCAAACCTCCTGCCAGGGAGTTGCAGAGAGCAGAGGAGTAACTTGGTGTCACCAGAGCTTCCAGGAAAGGATCGCTGTGCTTATAACTTACCCTTGGCTGTCACCTGCACAGCTGCAGGAAGCATGTCCCAACATTTCTGATCCCCTGACTAACCCTGTGTATGGCTCCCCTGATTTGTCCCCTCTTTTTTATCCCCGTTGCTTGACACCGTGTGGGATAAGAGCTCTGATTTTCAGGAAAACAAGCGGAATGGAGCAGTTGGTGAGGATGTGTGTGCAGGGTGATTCGGGACAGCGAGGTGACAGCAGCTCCTGGATGTTCTTGTGTCCAAGCAGGTGCATGTGGGGACTCACCTGCAGAGATAAAGGTGTGTGTGAGGTAAAGCCCAGCCGCAGCACCTTGGGCCAGGTGAGCTTCCGCTGCGTGTTGATCCTACTGAGTCAGAGATGGGATTGACCCTGCTGGATTTGCCACTTCTATAAAGCTCCGTGGGAGTTTTCTCCTGTTGTAACCCTAAACACCAGCATAAAGCGCTCAGTGTTCCAGCTTGCAATGCTTTCTTGGGAAACGCTGATGGAAAAGCTGTAGGAACTTCTCCAGATCCACGCTGGACGCTTCACAGGAGGATGGGTTTTTGCCAGGTAGGTTTTACTGGGTTTGTTGTGGGGTAACTGTTCAAATCAGAGAATCATGTAGGCTGGAAAAGACCTCAGAGATCATGGAGTGCAAGCGCTGCAGTCTGAGCTGACACAGGACAGGTAAGCACAGACTCTCTGTATTTAAATGCTAAAATCTTCCCTTATGTCAAATCCTGCCTTGGTCAAATAACTCCACTCAAAAATGCCGTGTTGGCTTCTGTAAGGCACCCACCAGGAAAGCTCGAGTCCTTGGCCAGAGGCTTTTTGCTAAGGGGTGATGACACAGCCCTGGGGAGGAGCAGATGGGGCAGGCCTGGGAGCACCTCCCATGGGCAGTGCCTGGAGCAGTGCTGAGGGAAGGTGTCCTGTGTGGGAATGGCACGGGGTGAGCCTCGGGAAAGTGTTGGTGAAGCCCTTTTGGTACAAAACTAAAGGGGCTCTGCAGTGGGATTGAACCTCCCCTGCTTTGAGTTCTGTCATGCATCCTGTGTCCTGGGGGGTGACTTGCATCATGAACTGAATGCAAATTCCTACTGTTCAGCCCACTCCCCTGTTTTCCTGTTGTCTTTTCTCTTTTTCTCCTGGCAAAGTTGTCTCTCTGCCAGGCCATGCCTGTCCCAGCCCTTGCCCGAGCTGCATTAGCAGCATTTGAGCACTGAATCCTCTTGGTTAAGCCCTTGGCTGGGTAGCCACTGTAAACTACTGGGTGTTAATAGGTTTGGGGTTTTTTTTCCTAGCTCTGCCTTCCAGCCTGTGCCATACCCTTTGGTTGCAGGGTTTTTTTTGTGGAAGAGGAACTGGTGCTGAGATCCAGTCCACAAACCTCTCACTGTAAATAAGAGATCTGCTGATCCTTTCCTCGAGCCCAAGCCAAGTCTGCCCCTGAAGTGAAACCACCAGACCCAAAACTCTTTCCAAAGAGAATCCATCCCTCCTGCCTTTGGGGACTGCTGGAAGCTCCAGGACTTCTTCTGGAAGCAGCAAGAATGGACCCATGTAAAGGCCAGGGTCTGAGACAGAGCTGCTGCAGCCTTTGCTGAGCTGCTGGGAGAGCTGGGGTTGGGATCCCACCAGCCACGGGCCTGTGCTGGCCCTGGAGCTCACAGCCCCCTCCAGCTCCCTCAGACCCCCACCAGGCAGGAGTGTTGTGTCCTGGCTGCCTGTGGCTTTTTTCAGGAGGAGGAGGGATGCTGGGGAATCCGTTCACAAGCAGCTGCCTGCAGCGGGCAGGGCAGGGATGCTGCTCCAAGCAGGGTTGTGGCACCCTGGGCACTGCTGTGGGGGGCTGCAAGGGACTCCTTGCGTGCTGGGGGGGTCACAGGGCAGAAGATCCCCCTGCAGCTGTGCTGCTGGGGAAACAAGGATGTGGGAATTGTAGCCACAGACTGGTTTGAGCTGGAAGGGACCTTAAAGCTCCTCGTGGAAGGGGTGGGCTGGGGTGGCCAGGGGAGAAGCAGCTGGACCTCCATGGCGAAGCATTTATCACTCAGGTGTGATTTGTAAGGACAGCTTTGGGCTTTCCAGCTGGGAGGGGAGCTGGGCCCAAGGAGAATCCCAACCCAGGAGCAGGGGGAAGGTGAGGACAAGGATAAGGCGGCTGAGGGACAGCGGGGTCTCCTCTATTCCTTCATTCGGTGTGGATGAAAAAATACAGCTGAAAATAAGAAATATCCCCCGAGAAGGGCCCGAATTAGGAAACAGCCGCGGCCGAGGGGGTCCCTCCTCCTGGCCCCCTCGTCCCGGGGCGCGGCGGCCGCTCCGCTCCCCGCGGCCGGGCGAGGGCAGCAGAGGCCGGGAAGCGGCGCGGCCGGGCCGGGCCGGGGCTGGGATCCCCCGTTCCCCCCGCACCCCGCGCTGCCAGCGGGGCACGGCACCGCCGGCACCGGCATTTAGCAACCTGCTCTCACTAGCAGTAATAAAACTAGTCGTTATTTCTATTTTTTATTATTATGGTTGAAAACCCGTGAACCCCGAGTAGAGCAGATGTGCTCCGCAGTGCTCCAGCCCCCAAATCCTCCTCCAGGTGTCTCCTGCAGACACAAAGGGCTTGTCCTGCTGCTGTGTCTGCTCAGCATCCTCTGGGAAACCCACGGAGCGGGACAGGGCAGGCTGGGGGTGCCTCCAGGGCAGGGGACATGGGACATCACCTTATTGCTGTCTCCTCTGGTGGACTCAGGATCGGAGATGCTGGACCTGCCCACCACCCCCTGTCTGGCAGGGGCACCCACAACCTGGCCGCCCCTTCCCTCCAGCAGCCGTCCCTGGTGCCAGCCACCCGCCTGGAGGAGGCGCCTCGGGGGGTGCACGGTGCCAGGCTGGGGTTCACCCCCTGGGACCCTCGCACCTCCACCGCGGAGCTCCGGGCACAAGGGATGTCCCGGCCCTGGCTGCCCCGCTGCCCCACAGCCGGGCTGATCTCGGGGTGCCCCCCTGCTCCAGCTCCCTCCCCCCCGGCCTGGCTCGCTCCGTGCCCTGCCATCTTGCGCCTGTGAATAATTCACCGTCCCTGTCCCCGCTGTTTCCTTGCAGGTATTTATAGCCCGTGATCACGTCTCCTTGGAGGCAGCTCGCTCTGCCGCCGTGTAAATTTAGCTCCCGTCGTCTCTCACATGTCATGCCCTCCAGCCCTTGCGGGGGCCCTTCCATGCGGCTCCTTTCCGGCAGGGGCCGAGCCCCCCTCCCCGCTGCATCGCTGCCCCATGGCCGGCCGGAGCGCCCTGGGCAGCGGTGCTGTGCCATGCCCGGCGTCCCCGTGCCTGCCGGGCCCTGGACGCCGGGGCAGCTCAGCTTCCCTCCGGCAGCTGCACGGGGCCACCGAGCCCTTCAGCTGCTGCGGCCCGGGGGATGCTTTGAAATTCCTGGGCTGCCATCTGTGCTATGCAAATCCCCCCATCTGAGGGCTGCGTGCGGACCCGCTTCCGGACCCAGCGATGGAGCTGTTATTATCGCGCCCCTCCTTCCAGCGGCGCATTCGGAGGAGCAGAAACATCACCCTTCTCCTGCCGCCCCCTTGGCACGCACCCACCCCTTTGCTCTGCCCGAGCTGGGCCGTGCAATGAGGAGGGAACGGGGCAGCTCTGGGCTCGGGGGGAAGCTCCTTCAACGAGGTCACCTCGAGTCCCCAGGGTGCTCGGTCTGGCTGCCGGTGTCACGGTACCCCTGTCCTCGCCGAGAAATAGAGCCAGGGCCGGGATTTCGGCACACAGGCTGTCTGTGCTGCGCACAGGTGGGCTCCGGGGATGGGGACCAGTGGGGACTGAGCCCACTCAGCCTCTGGAAGAGCCGATGGCGCAGGGTCCAAGCGCGGGAATGCGGCAGGAGCGGTGCCCATGTCCCGGGCACAGCGTGCGCATCCCCCCTCAGGGCCCCCCGCTCCCCCACCCCAGGGACCCTGTCCCCAGCCTCGGGCCTGCATGAGCCACAGGCAGACACAAAGCAGGCAGGCAAGCACCCTTCCCTGCTCCCCATTCCCCACCCTGGTGCTGGTGTGCAAATACCCCCATGAGCTGCCCCAGCTTCTCCCCAAATTCACCCGAGCGGTGCTGGGGGGCTGAGGCTGTACCCACGGGTGCCAAGACGGCAGCGAGGGGCCACCATCCCCAGCACAGCCGCCTGCTCCGTGCTCTTTAAACGCCGATCCGGTGGGAGGGTGGCAGTGGCTCCCTGGGGTGGCGAGGGAAGCGGGGGGCACGTTTGCCAGCACGGAGCGCGGGAGGTAATTAATGAGCATCCTGCGCTGCTCCCCGCTGTGCCTCCATCCCCCCAGGACCCCTCGGCCGGCAGCGCGGGTACCGCCTGCTCCTGCCGGCGCTGGGGGCCGGGGGACCTGGCGGCACGGGGCCTCGTTAATATTTTAGGAGCTCTTTTGTCCGCAGGGGATGGGGAGGCTCGTTCGCAATCGCCTTTCATCTCCGTGAGGCCTCCGCGCGGCTCCAGCCTCTTATCTGCCGCCTCCTCGCTGCTTCGCTACAGCTTGTTATGGGGCTTGGCGTTGTTTTTTTCCCTGGGAAGGGTTGGAAAAAAAGCCTGGCTTCTCCTGGCCAAAGGGCATCCGCCAGCCGTGCTGGCGGCAGCTGCTGGAGCATCCCCACACGGCTCCTGCCTGCCTGCTGCCGTCCCTGTGCCGCCTGCTCGGGGCTGCAGCCCTGCCCGGGCTCGGCTGTGCCAAGGGCTGGGGCTGGATGTGTCCCTGGTGGTCCTGGGGAGGGCTTGGAGGCAGCTGCTGAGCCTGGGCCCCTGTGGTGGCAGGGAGAGGAGGTTTGGGGGTGGGTGTGTGTGGGTGTGTCTGCACTGCCTGCCTGTGCCATGGGTGAAACTGGAGACCCCCAAGGGCTGTGCCAAGGGGTCCATGGACCACTCAAACCCCATTCCCTGTGGGGGATGCCCAGTGGGAACATGACAAACCAGCCCTGGTGCCTCCTGGCTGGCGGGGAAGGGGCAGAGCCAAGGTGCAGAGCTGGGCTGGTGTGAGGAGGAAGAGGGTGATGAAGGAGAAAGTACCTGGAGAGGGAAATGGGAGCTGAGCTGCATTTCTGCTCCCCCTCTGAGCTGGGGAACGTAAGCAAAGTTGGGAGAGAAGAGGGCGTCCTGGGAAGAGGTCTGGCTCAGCCCTGGGGCTTTAACAGCCCCATGGACAATTGCCTCTAGGTCCTCCCTTGGACCTGTCCTTCATCCTGCCCTTGTTCCTCCTGCCATCCTGGGCAATGCCTCACTGTCCCCAGGTCCCAAACTCGTGGTCTTGGCTCCTTTTGTCCCTCCCAGCCATTGTAGCTCGTGATGTCCCTTCTCCAGTGATGGTCCCAGCTGACTGAGAAGTGGGGGCAGCTCAGGGTCCCTGCGTGGGGTTCTTGGGGGTATCCAGGTGACCCCCATGCACACACAGGCTCTCCTGCAGACTGTGTTGCCTTTCTCTTTGATTCTGTCCATCCGCTGTGCCACAGAGGGCTGAGGCAACAGGACTTACCTTGTCCTGGAAAAAACCCACCCCCATGCCTGGCCACCTCCAAGTCCAGGCACGGCCCTGGCAACGACAAGACGTGCCAGTCCCACCAGAGCTGAACCCATCTGTCCCTCCCCTTGCCCAAGCAAGAACTTGGATCCCCAGAGGAAATGTGGCTGAAGGCCTTCAGGAGACTTTTGCAGCTGTGTTCTGCCAAGGCTGACAGCTTCTTCCCAAGGGAAGGTCCTTCCCCATCACCCAGTGATGCACAACAGGGTTCAAAGCTCCTCCGCTGCACACCCCAGCTGCAGGCACATCAGTGGGGACTGCTGCTGTCCCCTGGGGAGGTGGCATCCTCCTGTCACTGGCACTGCTGCCAGGTCATCCCAGCTGGCAGTCCAGGCTCGGGGACCTCAGGGGGGGCTGGCGCCTGCGCTCGGGAAGGCAGTGAGCTCACGGGTTTAATTTTCTCAAGGCTTCGTTCGGCTCTGACATGTGATCCTCGCTACAGGAAGGACGCGGCGAACGCGTCGTCCCCCGGGGCTGCCTGACTCGACCTTGTGGGAAGAGGTAAGAGCACAGCGTGGCTTTTCCGCCCCACTGGTGTCGCTTCCAACAGCAATTTAATATCTCCCTGATAACCCAGGCCGAGTTTCAGGCAGGGTTAAAAAAAAATAAAGCATCTCCTGATAAAAGTCGATGTCCTCAGTTGAAATCTGCGGTGTGGGTCTGCATGGCTGGCCCCACGCTGCAGCTGTCCATCTCCAGACTTGTCCTTGTCCTCTGGCAGGGCCCTGATGCTCTCCTGGAGAGGACAGTGGGACCATGGCGACTCCCAGTGTGGAGACTGTCACCCCTGGGCTCTGGGCCCAGTGGAGGGGGAACGTTCACCAGCCCCATGTGGGACACAGTGGGAGCTGTGGCAGCTCTATCCCACCCCATGGCAAAGCTGCCACCACTGCCCCCCTTCCCTCCCAGCATCCCAGACATCCCCACGTGGTCCCACCCGTGGGGCAGATGTACAAGGGCTTCCCCCAACCAAGGGAAGGTCTGGGATGCTGCCTTTGGGTGTGCACAGCCACCTCGCTGTGAGCCAGCACAGGCTGCAGGGACTGGGGCTCCCTTTGGATGGAGCAGGACTGGGGATGGGCTCAGCCCAGTCTGGCCATGCATATTTGTCCAGGTCTCTGCTCCTGGCTCTGTGGGCTCACTTTTCTGGTTCCACTTGCTGAGCTTGGTTTCCCCAACTCGATTTCCCAGGCTCCTTTCCGTGGGCTCAATTCCCCGTGCTGACCTCTGTGAGCTCTGCAGCACCTCCAGAATGGAGGTTCCTCGGGCATGGCTTGCTCGACATGGCTCTCCAGGCTCGGTTCTCCAGGCACTCCTTGCCAGAGGTGTCTCCCAGGCTCGGTGCCTCGGTGGTGCTTCCCAGCTGCTTCCCGGGGCTCTCCCATCAGCCCGGTGCCAGCAGAGGGCCTCCCTTACCAGCACAGCACCGTCTGGAAATTATAAAACACATTATCTATTTGGCAAAACTTTGTGCAAGGATCAGGAAAAGGGCTGGAATCCGTTCTCCTCCAGGAGACCGGAGACAGCGTGTCCCCCCCGGCTTCTGTTTTCAATGCCAGCACTCAGCCGCGTTAAAGCCGTGGGAGCGTTCGTCATTAAAATGGCAATTGTGGAGCCAGGCAATAAATTTAACATCATAAAAGGCGCTGGGAGGGTCTCGCTCATCTGTTGCTCTTCAAAGAAAAGTGTTGCTTCCGAAAAAAAAAAAGGGGAAGAAGCAGGTGAGAAGGGACGGGGTGGCAGCTCTCTCTGACTGCTGGGGCGCTGCGGGGAGCTTGGCCGGGCAGAGGTGACATTTTGGGGTGCCCATGGGGCTGGGGGTGCTGCAGGAGGGGGCGCTGGGGCTCTTTCCAGGTGATGGGGTTTCCTCTCTGCGTGTCGCAGTGGGATGAGCAGGGGCAAGGGGCTGTGTGGGAACATCTCCCCTTCTGCTGGTGGGGTGCTCTGTCCCCCGTCACCAGGGAATCAGGGACACCCAGCAGGCACGGTGACATCGGCCAGGGCTCGCTGCTCTGTCCTGCACCCCTGCGGCGCCGCTGGGTCCTCCTGGGCTGGGACCACCCCGCTGCCGCCGCCAGCGCCCGCCGATAGCCATCATCTCCCAACGCCAGGCTCCGGCCGCCGGCGTCTGCCGGCAGAATTAGCCGTCGGATTGGAACCGTTCGCTAAATAATTCAGGAGATTTCTTCCTTTTTTTTTTTTTTCCTTTAAGGTCGGAGTGTTTTCCAGGCTGGGTTTCCATCGAGGGGGTGCGGACACGCTCAGGCAATACCGCCATGTGTTTACAGCTCAGCTCCCGGCGTTATTTAGGGATTGTAAAACCACAGCAGCTCTCTCGCTCGCTCCCCCCCGCTCGCCGCAGCCAATTTTTTTCCTCCATGCGGCTCTCGTTGCAGCGGCAAAGGTCAACCCCGCTCCTTTGAAAGCAGCACCCCCCTCCCTTATCAGATTTAGGAATCCTTGGGGGAGGTTGAAGCCGAAATGCAGGCGAAGCCAGCTGGCCGCGGTCCGGCCGGGGGGGCGGTGGGGCTGGAGGGTGGGAAGCAAGGATGGAGGTGGCTGCCGCGGGAGGAGGAGGAGGGCGAGAGGGGGACGAGCCCCGCGCCCGGGCGGGGCAGCACCGACAGCAGCGAGCGCGTGAATAATGGGGGCGCAGATCACCCAGCTGATCAGCGGCCGCGCTCGGGAGGGGGAATTCGATGTGACGGGAAAATCGCTGCCGGGGTGAAGTCAGCGTGGCTCGGGGTCCCAGCGGGAGCGGGGCGGCTGGGGGAGCCCCAGAGCGCAGGGATGGGGGTGGCAGCAGAGGGGTGAGCCCTGCAGGAAAGGGCTGGGGGGCACGGAGATGGGCTGAGGACCGGGGGTCATGGGAACAGGGTGAGCTCCATGGAAAAGCGGTGAGGGTTGCGACAGAGGGTGAGCCCGCGGGACTGGACTGGGGGGTCACAGTGATGGGATGAGCCCCGTGGCAGAGAGATGGGGGTCACAGTGAGGGGATAGTGCCCGTGGCAAATGTCTGGGGTCTATGGCAGGGGCCCGGAATGGATGGTCCCCCGGGATAATCTGCTCTGGGGGGCACTCCCAGCCCTCTGCCCCCACCCCCAACTGGGCAGCTACGGGGCACCTCAGCGGGGCTGAGCATGGGAAGAGCTCTAATGAGTCATGGCCATCGATGGGGTGACCAAGTGATGGCAGAGAGTGGCATTGGGGGTCCCTGGGGAGAGGGAAGGAGGCAGGAGGGAGCCGGGGAAGAGAGACAGGACAGAACCCAGGCGTGGGGCGGAGCTCGGACGTGCAGCCGGAGGCCCTGGCAGTGCTGTTGCGGGCAGCCCCGGCCCCGGTGCCGGTCGCTCCCCTGGAGACGTTCCCTGCTGGTCTTGTCCTGGCCCAGGCACCGCTCACGCCATCAAACTTTGCCAGCGGATGGTTTTTAATTAAAACCAGAAGATGCTGCTCTGCGCCCCGGCCCTTCAGGGATGACCACTGCTCACATCCTCCGCCTTTGGTCTTCCTGGCTGCACAGCTTGACACGGGGAGATGAAAGTCCCTCCCTGCCAAAAAAGCACCAGAAAAAAAGGGCAGTCATAAAATCACACCGCCAAGATGTCCCCAGCCGAGCGTCCAGCGAGGTCCTGCCGACCAGGAGCTGTGGCCAGAGCCGAGCAGCAGCCTGGGGAGTGGGGCTGTTGCCTTCAGCCCTTCTAAAAATAACAGCTCCAAGCGCAGCGAGCGCCGGGCGCCTAACTGGAACCAGCTTTCCAAACTCCCAGCTGGAAGCAGCTTTAGGAGCTTGCACCAGCCTTTCTGGGAAAGAGCAATTAAAAATAGCGAGTGACTGAAAGCGCTGCCCGTCCTGCCCCTGCGTGGGGAGGACACGGGGAGCCAGGTTTGGAGGGCAGGTGTTTCCCTTTGCTCAGCTTGGAAAGGCCAGCGATGCCTGGAGATGGAGCTGGAAGGATATCATGGGGGGGCATTCAGCCTCCCTGATCCCAGGAGAAAGGGGGCAGTGGGCTCAGAGCCCCCCAAGGAGAGCAGCCGGGGCTATTCCAGCACTGTCACCTGCTGGTTGTAGGTGCTGGAGGTGGAGCTGGACCTGGCATGGAGCTGTGGCCACATCCAGGCTGGAACCTAAGGGCAAAGGCCAGGCTGTCCCAGGGAGGTGTGGATAGAACAACATCCTACAGTGGGGGTGGGAGGGGGATTCCAGGGACAGGTGAGGGGCTCCGAGTATCCCACATGGGCTCCAGCTCATTCACTCACATAGGATCCAACCCATCCGTCCCCACAGCCTCCACCCCACCCACTCACATGGGATCCAGCACATCCACCCTCATGGGCTCCAGCTCTGTGGATACATGCTCTCCATCCCACCCCTTTTGGGGCTCAGCCCCGTCACTCCTGTGGGTGCCCGTGGCTGGGATGGGTGCTGGACCCCTGCCCACACCAAGGCTGGAGATGGCCCCATGCAGGTTTAGCCGGTGGCATGTGCCTGATGTCCCGTGCTGGGTTCGTCAGCTCTGTGCCCATCCCTCCGTTCCATCGCATAGAGCCTGCACCCCCACGTGCTGCTGCTCCCACTGCTCCCACTGCTCCCACTGCTCCCCAGCTCCACGCTCACTCCCTTTCCCCACCACCAGCCTGGTGGCTTGGCTTGTGGGGTGCCCTGTCTGCCCCTTGGCTGGGCACCCTCTGGGCTGCTCCAGGCGTCCGTGTGCTAACGCTTCCCCCAAGCCATGGGTCGCCTGCCAGCGTCTGCCTGCGCTTCCTTTCCCCTCCCTAATGAGAGCAAACAGGGCCAGGGCAGAGCCCCCGAAACGCCCCCAGCGGCGGCTCCCCGGGCGCTCGTTTCCTCTCTGCTGCGTTCGTCTCGTTACGTCCTAATTCCCTAACGAAGGGCCGTGAGAGGAAGTCTTGCGGAAGCCCGTCCTGGCAGCCGCCTTCCTGCTACCAACCCGTGCTCCAGCTCCGGCAGAATGGGATTTCCTGGGGATCAGACAAGACCTATGTCGTGGTTTTGCTCTGGCACGAACCACACCGCTCTTCTGCCCCTCTTGCTCCGTCAGGGCTCCCCCGTTCTCCTTCCCATTTTGTATTTATCCAGGTCACGAGCAAGGATGTCCCACACCCTCCTTGAAAAAGCTGGTGAAATGCTCCCCTTTTCCCATGCCACCAGCGTGCCTCCGAGCCTCCCGGGTGCTCCGTGTGTGCCTCCAGCTGAGTGGCTGCCACTGGCACCCATGTCCAGATGATGGGAAAGCTGGTGTTTTGGGATTTCTTGGGACAACAGCTCAACAGCTGTTGTGTCCCAGTGGGTTTCTGAGCACAAATGGGAATATCCACCATCACCAGTTCTCCTTAGTAATGCACTAATGCCCTTCATCCCCCATTCTTTGTCATTGCTGTGGAGAAACCCTCTCCCTTTTCCTTTTCTTCCATGTTTCAGGGAGTTCCTGTATCCTTTATTTTCCCTCAGGAGCTCCTTCTATCCCCTGCAGACTCCTTTTCCACCCTCACTGCATCACAGCAGCTGCCAGATCCACGAGAAGCAGGACAGTGGTCCACGAGTGCAGCTGTGCGAGCCCCTCGGGGCTGGGACAGGGGCTGCAGCAAGGATGGGGGAATGGTCACCACTGAGGATGGCCAGCCCTGCCAGCTCAACCAACGGACGTGCAGGATAAAACCCTTCCTCCACACACAGGTGCACAACCAGGGGCCTCACTGGGGGTTTTGTTTTCTGTTAGAGCCCCAGCAGTGGCACAGGGAGCCTGGGCAGACAGAGCAGTGCCCACAGGCCCTGCTGCCACAGGACCCTGTTGTGCTGGCAGGGATGGACGAAGATGGGAGCGGGTGTGGTTGGACTGCATGTGAATAAGGATTTTAACAGCCTGGAGGCCTCCTGAGGGGACCCTTTGGCAACGTGGAGGAGAAAGCAAAGTGGCGAACACCGGGGTGTCTGCTGCCTCGGTGCAGCCCTGTGGTGCTCCCAGCTCAGGCAGCTTGGCAAAGCTCAGGAGAGCACAGGAATTCGTCTCTGCGTTTTTTCCTGAGGAAGTTTTGCTCCTGCCAAGGGGAGTTCATTCCAGAGGATTCCCCGAGGGGATGCTCACAGCGTGGTTCATGGGGAAGATGGGCAGCTCACTCAGGGCTCCACCAGGTAGGCGAAGATCAGCTCTGGAGCCCAGGAGGGATCACAGAGGGAGATGGGACTTCTCCCACCTCTTTTGTGCTCGCTCCCTTCCCGTGCAGGGCTCGGCCCCGCCAGGTGAAGGCAGGAAGGCATCAGGCAGCACAGCAGGGCTGGTGGGAGTAGCACGGTGGGGGGCCCAGCTGGTGCGTGGGCCCACGGAGAGGCTGCACAGAGAAAGGAGAAAAGGGAAAACGGCTTCTTTAAACCCCCGGGTGCCAGGGGAAGGCAGTTGTGGGGTGAGGCAGGGAGGGCAGAGCTCGAGGGGAGCCCGTGCCTCTGGACAGGAGGGGATGGAGAGCCGGTGTTGTGGCAGGGAGCCAGCAGGAGGAAGGCAGAGCCTGTGGGGTGGATGAAGCACCAGTGCCTGAGCTGCACCAGCGACCATGGGCACTGCCAAAGGCACTGCTGGATCAGGAGCAGCGCTCTCCCAGTAGCCCCCAAACCCCAAAGCTTGGTCCCCAGGAGCCACCAACACACAGACCGAGCCCCTGCATCCCCCAGCCTGGAGCAGGGTCCTGGGGGTGAGGTGCAGGAGGAACCTTTTCTCCTGGAGCCACCATCCTGCCCTGCCCAGGGAGCTGCTGGGACCTGCCCAAGGCAGGGAAACCTGGGTGCCCCTCACCACGGGACATCCAGCACTGAGGAAACAGCCTGCATACTTGGGACATGGAATGAGTCTCTCCACAAGATGACCACTGCATGATACCTTCATGTCTCCAGAGTTCCCAGCATGGCTCCTCGAGTCGGTCACCACACCTGCCTTGCTCCAAGGGCTCCTCCATGGCTTTCTGCCCAGGTCGTGTCCTGGACAACCACCTCTCAGGATGGCATCTCCTGTGGGCAGCTGATGGAGGGGGGATCAAGACTGGACCATAAGCTGTGCTTAACAAAAAGGGATCATTTCCATGAGGTGCAGGGAAAAATGAATCCTCTGACCATGGGAGAGAGCAGGAAAGGGCTGTGGAGGAATGGCAAGGAAGAAGGTAGCACCCTGAGAAGTGGTGGTGGGAGGTTAGAAGGGTGGGGGTACTGCAAGGTGTGTTTAATTCCTGGAATGGCTTCAGCAAAGGACGCCGTGACAGCACAGCTCAGTTCCTCCCAGCTGTGCTTGTCTGCAAAACAGCCATCCCTGCTTCCCCAAAATACTTGGGAGGGCTGGAGTAGGCCAACTCCACCACCCTCATCGATGCTGCAGGGAGCCTATTTTAAGCCTTGCTAACGTAGGAGGATTAAATTTGGCTGGCTGAGACACGTCCTGCTCCCAGCTGTCCCCCAGCCTCCCCTGAGGTTGGCAGCTCTGCCGCAGGCACGGCTCACGAGGCAGGAGGCTGCCCTGGGCCTCCAGGGTCAGCTGCCCTGCACGAGGGGAACCCAAAACTGGGGCATCTTCTTGGATGCAGAGGCACTCAGCTCGGGCTGAGGGCAAAAGCTCTTCCAGGCATTAGTGTCAACAGGTTGACCCACAGGAATGTGGTGGGAAGCACCGTGGGATGAGCTCTTGTGGTGTGGATGGGTTTGGAGTGAGCCGGGGTCTCCAGCCCCATGGTCCCCTCGACAGTGCCCTTACCTGGAGGAGCTGAGCGATGGGGGAGCCTTCTGCCTACCCTGGCATCCCCCTGCCTGCCCGGGATGCCTGTGTCCTGTCGGGACCCACAGACCCATTTGCACCTTCCCAGGGGGTGCACAGTCCTCTCCGCCGCCCCCGCTCCCCCGCACTCCCACAGATCCCCGTCAAGCTCACTGCTGCCCTGACTGGCAGAGCACTCGTTGCTGCAGGTCTTGCCGAAGAACCTCGTGGAACACTGTGTGTTGCCTGCGTGGAATTCCCTGCCTGGTGCCAGCACGGTGTGTATTTAAGAGAGTGTCACACCCGGCCATCAGGGGCTGCATTGCCAGCACCGTCTGCAGCCCAGACAGCCCAGGGCGAACGTTTGGCCGCAGGAAGTGGAGCAAGAGCTGACTGACACCTATTGAGATGGACCACCAGTGACCTCCATCGCCGATCCCCTCTGCCACGGGGAGCATCACTCCACTGCTCTTCCTCCCTTTGCTCATTTGGAAGACGGGGGTAATAATCCCCATCACCTATTTGCGAGGCTGTTGTGAATTTTCATGAGCTCCCATCTGAACGGGGCTTTGAGCAGGAAAACTGCTGTATCAGCTCTAGGCAATGATAAACAATACTCAGCATTTACATATTCAAAGCACTTTGATTAACTCTTGGGGTTTAAGGACTTGAGTCGATTCCCACCCGACCGTAATGGCAGCTGGACGGGGCGAGGGGCGGCGCTGGGGCTTCACTCCGCCGGGCAGGGCCAGGAGAACCCCCCGACAGTCACGCAAAGCACCTCCTGCCTTAAATCCCTGCCTAGAACGGAGGAAAAATAAATCCGGCTGGTCCCCGCCTGCGGAAGGGGCAGATCGCGCCATGCGGAGCGGGTGCCGAGCGTGGAGTATCATCGGTTCTGCCGCAGAAGCTGTAACCAGGTGTTAAATAGCTGTGAAATGCTAACTTGATTCATGCAGGAGTCGCCAAATAAAGGGATTTTTCTCTTATTTTAAGAAAAATAAATTAGGGAAGGATGGGCCCACGCTTGCCCTGATCCACAGCGCCGTGACCTCCTCCCCAGACGCCTGCTAATTCCACGGGGGCAAAAAGCCGCGGAGAGCAAATCCAGGAGCACGATTCCGCATTTTATTCAGCCCGTTTTTTTTTTTTTTTTTCTTACCAAGTCTTCACAATCTCCTGGATTTAAATTCCGCCCCCCCACTCCGCCCCTCCCCAGGGGATGCTCAGCCCCCCGGGGTTCCTGCTGCCACAGGACCCTCCAGCATTATTATTGAAATCACTGTCAAACAAGAGCAAAACCTGGCGAAACTTTGGTGCCGCCCTCACCCAGCGACTTCAGATGCAGCAGCGGCCGGGGCTGCCTGCTCTGGGCAGGGGTATCCGTGCAGAACTGCCAGCTCCAGGGCTGAACCCCTTCCTGAGCGCTGCCGAGCCGCCTCGTCAGCTCCTTCTGCCATTAATTAACGGCAATCTCGGAAAAAGTAGCTCTCCCTGCCCCAGCGTCGGGGGCCAGTCATCCCGCACCGCAGGATTCCGGCGTATCCCCCAGCCCGAGGCGGATGAGATGCTGCTGCCGTGTCCGCCGCCGCCGCTGTACACCCAGCACCGTGGCCCTGGCCCTGAAAATCCGGCGCTGGCTGGGAAAGATAAAGGGCAGGGACACGGCCATCCCTGCGGGCGGCTGGAAGCGGTGAGCCGGGCTGCGCCGGCCGCCACGCATGAGCACTGCGAGGCCGCCGCTCTGGTTTCCTATACTAAAAAAGGTTTTCCTGCTGCTAGGAAGGAAACTTTGGGCACCGTCCCCTGTGCAGCAGCCCGGGAGCAGCGGCCGGAGCAAAGCCCTCGCCAGCTCCGGGAACGGCAGATGCTCGGAGCTGCCGGGGATGCGGGGAGCGTGCGGCTCTGCGTGGGCACAGCCGCCTCGGCCCGTGTCCCAGCGCCGCTGGCCGGTCGTGGAGCTCTTTGTACCCAGTGCTGGGGACAACTGCACGGAGCTGGCCATGGAGCGGGGCCAGTGGGAAGGACAGATCCAGCTCCAGAACTTGCGGGGAGAGACCGCAAGTGAGGTGTCCCAGCTGCTCCCTTCAGCAGGAGGAAGGACCGGGGAGGGCGAAGGGGTGACCCTGGGCTTGGGGTACCGGGCTGACGCCGCCTGTCCCCGTCCCACCGGCTCACAAGGACACGGGGACTGGGCAGCATCACCCGGCAAAACTCCCGGAGTCCCGCGCGCCCGCCACGGCCCCGTAAGCGGGTCCTCCCGGTGCTGGCAGAACACCCTGGGGACCGGCTCCTGCCTTCACCCCCTGCCCGGTCCCGGTCTCGGGGGGCTGCGCATCCCCCGGGGCGCTGCGGAGCGGCGCGGAGCGGGGACACCGGGGTGCCGGTGCCGTGCGGTGCCGCGCCGGGGCCGTGCCGTGCGGTGCCGCCC
>VZSE01005688.1:147870-164323 GCA_013398275.1 Promerops cafer
GCTCGGCCGGGGGGCGGCGGCGGGAGGGCGCGGCCGGCCGGGCACCGGAGCGGGCACTGCCCGGGGCAAACAGCGGGCGCCAGACTGGGCACTGGTCTGGGAAGCAAACCAGGCAAACAGCCAAGCAATGGGCTGGGAAAGCAGTGGGGCAAACAACCAGGTACCAGGCAAGGCAAACAATCGTGCAGTGAACTGGCACTGAACCAGGTACCAGGCTGGGCAAACAACCGGACACTGGAGCAGATATGGAACCAAGCTCAGAACCAGGCACTGAACCAGGGACCAGACTGGGCACTGGACTGGGCAAACAACTGGGTATGGAACCAGGCACAGAACTGGGCACTATGCCAGGCACTGCTGCAGTGAGCACAGAACTGGGTACCAAACCAGGCAAAGAACTGGGCACCAGGCTGGGCCGTGCTGTAGTGGGCACCGACTGGGAACTGCTGCACTTGCTGCTGCACCAGGCACCAAACTAGACACCGAACTGGGCAAAGAACCAGGCACTGCAGCAGGCTGTGCTGGCCTGGGCACCAAACCAGGCACCACATCAGGCAGAGCTATGATGACACTGAACCAGACACCTAAGCAGGCACAAAACCATATTGGGCACCATTCTGGGCAGCACTGTGGCTGCACCCAGTCAGGTATTGCCACACCAGGCACTGAATGAGGTGCTGAAGCAGGCGCAGTGTCAGTCAACTCCACACCAGCACCAAACTGGGCAGTGCCATGCAGGTGTGCCAGGCTGTGCCAGGCTGTCCTGTCCCACAGCACTGCCCTGCACCAACACGGAACATCCCACACCACAGCTGCCACACTGCAGCCACCCCAGCACCCCCAACACCACCCAGCATGACACCAGGTACCCCTGCTGCCCTTCACATTTGCTCCCTGGGAAGGGGCACGTGTCCCTTCAGGACACTGCAGCCCCTTTGAGACCCCTGAGGGACACCCACCCAGCACTGCCACCGTGAGACCCTGTCCCTAAGGGTGCCAGTGCCACTCACTGCCATGGTTAGCCAAGTGCAGCAGCAAGAGGTCTGCCAACCCTGGGCTGCCAGGAGCCCCAGCAGAATCCCACCGCCCGCAGTGCCTTTGGATTTTTGGGAAGAGGACTGACCCATGGAGCTAGGGGCTTCTTTTGGCTTTATCCCAGCATGGCCAGGCCTGTGGTCCCCCCAGGTGCCCGTGGGAGGGTGCCGAGGTGGCCGCGCAGCTGCAGGAGGAGGGACGGCTCCTGTTATTTCCGCGATAGTGCCGAAATGTGCGCAAACACTGCCTCCATTATCCGCTCCTGGGCTCTCTGCACAAGCAGGAGAGTGACCCCAGCGTGTTTGGAAACGCAGCCCCTGTGCTAGGTACACAGCCCAGCGGCTCTGCTTACCACGGAAACGCTTGGCCCGGCTGGATAGAGCAGCTTTTGATTGTGGGGGTGTCGCTCCCGGAACCCTCCCACTGCTGCCTCAACCGTTGCAACTGGCAACGCAGCGGGTGGGAAACAAGGCTGGCCAGAGCCCGCGTGAAATCTGCTCCTAAGGAAGGACCTGCTGCAGGAGCCACGCTCTGGCTGCCTGTTAACAGTACTGATGATGTGGGTTTTGAGGCATTTGGGGAAAACCCAGGGAAAGGGGAGTTTTAGGTGTCTAATGCTGTGGCATTGGGAACTTCAGAGGGTGGTTTTAAAGAGTGGTGAGATAACACTCTCAGGAACATGGTGGGATTGCTGCAGTGTCCTGTACAGGGCCAGGGGCTGGACTTGATGATCCTTGTGGGTTCCTTCCAACTCTGGATATTCCATGATTCTATGAGTAGTTGGAAGGACCAGGGGAAGAAGGAGTGTTGGGAACAGCAGGAAAGGTGGAGGGCTGGGTACTTGGGGTTGGGTTCAGAGCTGTGGAGTGTCTGTCCCCACCAGCACAACCCTACAATGGCTTCACTCATCTCATGGATGCCCTGTGCCACTCCCCGGGGCCAACAGTGCCCCTCCAGTCCTGGGACGGGCTGGGGAGGCTGGCATATGCTGACTGTCCCTGTGGACCGTGCCAGTGCCCTGGCAGCCCAGGGGTCCTGTGGGTGATATTTTGGGTAATGCTGTGTGTGACCTCGCTGCTTAGCGAGGAGGCCATGGGTGACAGCCAGAGCAGGCAGTGACAGGGGCTGGAGGGTCCCAAGGGTGGGTGGAAACACCCCAGAAATGTCATTGTCACACATGATGGGGGAGGAGAAGCCAGGAGCTCAGGGTGCTTTCGGGAGGTGACTCAGTTTCCCCACATGACGCGGGCAGGGAGGCTGGCGGCAGCGGTGGCAGCGGTGGCAGCAGCGGCGGTGGCTGTTGGGCTGGCAGCGGCGGCAGCGGTGGCAGCGGCAGCTGTTGGGCTGGCAGCGGTGGCAGCGGCAGCAGCGGTGGCAGTGGTGGTGGTGGCCATTGGGCTGGCAGTGGTGGCAGTGGTGGCAGCAGCGGCAGCAGAGGCAGCGGTGGCAGCGGTGGCAGCAGCGGCAGTGGTGGCAGTGGCCATTGGGCTGGCAGTGGTGGCAGCGGTGGCAGCGGCGGCCGTTGGGCTGGCAGTGGTGGCAGTGGTGGCAGCGGTGGCAGCGGTGGCCGTTGGGCTGGCAGTGGTGGCAGTGGTGGCAGCGGTGGCAGCGGTGGCCGTTGGGCTGGCAGCGGGCGGTTGCAGAGGCTTCCTGTTTCTGCGGGATCCGGCTGGCATTGTGCCGCACAGTGAGGGGGGCAGAGCCTCTTCTTGCACCTGCCCAGAGCATCTGCTAGGGAGAAAATCTCCATGGCAACTCTGCGGTTCCTCCATCCCTGTTCCACAGGGGCCAGGGCGCTCTGCCTCTGCCTGCCCCCGCACAGCTGGGGTGTCCCCATGGTGGGGACAGGCCACTGGTGCCCTGGGAGATGGGCTCTGGGAAGGACGGCTTTGCTGCAGGGCGGCCCCTTCCATGGGAGCCTGCTGGTCCCTCCCGTGGTGCCCCAGGCCTCAGACCGACCACCGGCGATGGGAAGTGAGATCTGGGACTCACCAAATTTAGGAGGCGGTTCCCCGCTTTGCTCCTGGTTTCAGAGAAGGCAGGTGCCTTTCCATCTTCCCTGCCTCATCCCTTCAGGACACACCGAACCTTCCTGTGCCTCAGCTGCACTTGAGACCTTTGCCCTTTCCAAAGTGGGGAGGGGGGAATTTTGGGGGAGGTGAAACGAGGTCTGATGGGACCAGGGCTCCTGAGCATGGAGCCAGCGGTGAGCTGGGGCACGAGTGCGAGCTCCACACTGTTCATTTGGGCATCCTTCCCTGGATGGGGGTTGCCTGCTGCCATCCTGAGCCACAGCACATCCCCGCTCCTGGTACAGGTGCAGGGGAAGGGACGGAGCTGCTTTCTTGGGCACAGCCTGTCTGGGGTCCCTCGGGAGGCTGAGCAGTGGCAGCCCCAGCCCAGGACCCCTGCCCACCCATCACCTGCTCTGCCCCTGCTGCAGGCTCTCCTGCAGACCCTGGGTCTGGACTCCATGTGGGCTCTGGAAGGGGCCAACAAAGAGGTGGAGAAGGTTTTCAGTGAGACTGGAGAGGAAAAGGAGGGAAATTCAACTGTAGGCAGCACTTGTGAGGGCTATGGAGCCTCCTCACATCCTCTGGCCCTGCCATTGATATGGGCACTGCTGGGTTTTTTAAGGGCTGGAGTGACTCAGTGCCTGCAAAGCCCTCCTGGTTCCAGGAGTGTCTGGGATGCTGGGGGATAACCCCACCTCTCCAAAGGCCACCAGCCCCTCAGACTCCTGCCACCCCTGCACCCCAGCCTGGCTGGTGGCACCTTCTCTCCTCCTTTCCCCTGAGCTCCAGAGGGCACTTGCTCCATTCCTGGCCTCACCGAGCTCCTTCCAAAATCAGGGCATTCAGGCAAACCCTCAGCTGCTGGAAACCCACAGTCTGCACTTTTGAGAGGGGAAAGCAAACTGCTGTGCCAAGAAATTGAATGAGGGGAGCCCAGCCCTCACTCTGCGTGAGGGTAGGAGCATCCCAACTGCAGCCAGATCCCTCAGCTGCAGCGGGATACCCAAAAATTTCATTTCTGCAGCCAGGATGCAGCCAGTCCCCACACCAAGAGGCAGCCTCTGACCCAGAGGGTTTCCAGAGGGAGGATACAGAGACAAGGACAACCCAAGGAAAGGCCTCTCTGCTATATAAAGGTGGGAAACTGAGGCACGGGATGATTTAGGGACTCAGTCAAGCCATGTGTGTCAGGATGCAGATGGCCCAAATCCCAGGCTCTTCTCTGAATTGCTGCTGAATTCTCCCAGAGGCAAAAAATAGCAATTTTTGATTGCCTCTGAAGCACCCGTTGAGGATGCTGAGCCCTCAGGAAGGAGGGAGCCGTTAGGGGAAAGGATCCCGGGGCCCCAGCTGGAGCGTGGGGAGATGGCCCAGGCTGGGGGGAGCAGGGGACAGAGGCGATGAAAGGACAAGGGGGAACAGTTTTAAACTAAAAGCTGAGAGGTTTAGAATGAATATTAGGCAGAAGTTCCTCCCAGTGAGGGTGGGGAAGCCCTGGCACAGGTTGCCCTGGTGGCTGCCCCATCCTGGAAGTAGCCAGGGCCAGGCTGGATGGGAGCAAAACCAACACAAACTTGTTCTAGTGGAAGGTTCCTTGCCTGTGGAGCTGGGTGACTTTTAAAGCCTCTTCCTACCCGAACCATTCCGTAGTTCAGTGATGTCCTCCTCAGGACCACCTTGGAGATGGATATTTGGATGATCCGTGAGCTGGAGTGAGTGTCTCCAGTGAGATCTCTGTGGAGCCTCTGCCAGTCTCTGTGCCCCTGCCCAGACTGGCCCAGGAGGGTGCAGTGGCCAAAGCAGCACCAAAGCACCACACTGGGATGAGGACCTGGCTGCCCTGGGAGCCATAAATCAGACTCACAGCCGAGGCATCGCTTGAAGGAACCTGGCTTCCACCTCTGGTCAGTGATTGTCCCTCCCTGGGACCTTGCTGGCGGGCTCAAGCTGGTTCCTGGGGACCAGGTGTGACTTGTGCATGCTTGTGGGACACATGCATTCTCAGGCTGGCTTTCTCCCCAGCCCAGCTTATGTGCCAGGTGGTGGAAGAGTTTGGCCTTTGCTGCTTGTTGAGAGCTGCCCATGTGTGAAGATAAAACAGAGGGAATGTCACGTCCCGGCGCTGCCGTCTCCAGGAGCGGCCGAGGGGGCTGGGACATGCTGGGGGTCAGCACGAGGAGCTCTGATGGGCTGAGCTTATCAACTTCACCCCTCTCAGATATCATCTCTGTGGTTTGTGCAGAGCAAAAAGATCCCAGGGTTGTCTGAACCCCAACCCCCCTTTTGGAGGATTGTGTCCTCCTGCCCCACTATGCCTGGACACCAGTGGAGGTCCCCAGCAGGTACTGGACTTTCCAGGTGGGTCTGAATTGGGGTAGAAGTGGTCTTGAAAGCGAGAGGTTCCGTGAGTTGCCCCACGGTCGTGTGGCACTGGCACCCACGGGGTGTTCCCACTTGAGCTGTGACAGGGCTCCGGGCTGGGAGAAGCTTGGATGCTTGGGACCTGGGCAGAGGCTGGACAAAATGTGCTCATCACCCTGATTTGGACCGGAATCTGCTATTTCAGTCTCTGTGACCTAATGCTCTGTAGGTGCCTTTGAAAATAGCCGGAGGGCGGCTGCAGGGGCTGGGTTTCAGCAGCGATCCCAGACTTGAGCTGCGATGGAGCAGCACCACAGACCCACAGACCAGGGCAGTTCAGCAGAGACACCCCGAGGAACTGAATCTGCTGGATGTGGGGCGAGGGAAAACGTTTGATCTGGAGAATGCCAGAGCTCCAGGTCATTGCAGAACATGAGAACAGGAAAAGGTGGCAGAGTCCGGAGGGACGATGCTGAAGTCATCAGCGGTAAAAATGGCACCAAAATCAGCCTTTTCCTGTGAAATAGTATGGCTGGAATGAAATTGTTTTTCCTGATGGCAGCCAGCCCCTTTAGGGGTTAACTGCAGCCCTGCTGAGAGAACTGTAAAAGGTGTTTCCGAAATATTTCCACTGCCCTGTTGGTTTTATGGCCAGGAAAGGCAGGGCAGGCCCGCCTGGGCAGCGGGGCGCTGCCGAAACCCAGCTGCCGGACAGCCGTGCAGATGGAAACCAGGCTGGGAAAAGCAAGCAGGGGTTCCAGGCTGGACATCAGGAAAGTCACCTGGTATAGATGGATGCAGAAAAGGACCCCCCATTGATCCACCGCCAAAGCCATGGGGACGGTGAAGGTCTTCCTTGGCGTGGGGGACAGAGTGGATGGGATCACCTTCTCATTGGGTTATGGAGGGTCTGGAGGGCCGGTGGAAGGGATTGGGTTTTGGGGACTGGGGAGTCACATTCAGTCAGCCTAATCCCCCATTCCTGCCCAGTGCTGATGGCTGGGACCTTTGCAGGTCTCAGACATGGGAGAGGATGGAGAGACACCTCACCCTGCCCATGGTGGTGCTCAGGGGCACAGCAGGTCAGGACACACGGGTTTGCAGATCTGAAGGCCACAGGAGATGCCATGATGCTGTCTGGGTGTTCCATGTGCCCTGGGCTATTTGACTTCATCCATGTGCCCTTGGATCAGGCTTGGACACAGGGAATCATGGAATCACTAAGGCTGGAAACGCCCTCTAAGATCACTGAGTCCAACCATTAACCCAGCACTGCCAAGGCCCCCACTAACCTGTGTCCCCAGGTGCCACATCCGCATGGCTTTTGAACATTTCCAGGGACAGTGATTCTACCACTTCCCTAGGCAGCCTGTTCCAATGCCTGACCACCCCTTCTGTGAAGAATTTTTCCTTAATATCCAATCTAAGCTTCCCCAAACACAACTCGAGGCCGTTTCCTCTTGTCCCATTGCCAGCTGCCTGGGAGCAGAGCCTGACCCCCACCTGGCTGCACCCTTCTGTCAGGGAGCTGTGGAGAGGGAGAAGGTCCCCCCTGAGCCTCCTTTTCTCCAGGCTGAGCCCCCCAGCTCCTTCAGCTGCTCCTCATCTTGTGCTCCAGACCTTTCCCCAGCTCCTCCCTTCTCTGGAGTCGCTCCAGCCCCTCAATGTCTTTCTTGTCGTGAGGGGCCCTGAATCAGAACTGAACAAGAGGGACACAGAGGGTGCTGGTCATTGGTGTGCTGCACACCCCAAAACTCATCCCAAAAAGCCCATTGCATGGAGTGTGGCCAGCAGCAAGCTTTGCTTTCGCCCATGATGAGCATCTCAGAGGTTCCCTCCTGCCTGATCCTCCTTTCAGACACTCCCAGCACTCACACAGTGTGTGCTCCCTCTGGCTCCCCTGTGCAAGTCCTGGCTCCCCTCTTCCCTGTGCTTCCAGGCCAGGTTTCCAAGTGCTTTATGCTTCAGCTCAGGCCCAAAAATTTGTGTCCAGGATGCAGTAAAGCAGCAGCAGCCAAGTCTGATTTGGGCAAAAAGTAGATTGAATTCCCTGACCTGTGCAGACAGGATATGAAACAGGAAAACAAAGTCACCTCTCCAAAGCATCTCTGTATTTGTGGGGGCATCCTGGGCAGCCCACCTAGGCTGGTGGCTGGGTGGGTTCTGATCAGCTCTGTACCTGGGAAGGGGCGTCCCATGGTTAAGGATACGTGAAGGAAAGATGTTTTTTTGCTGGGGTTTCTGTGGCCATGTGTCACGGCTGGGCCCGGCTCACAGCTGTGTGCAAGGGCGGCTGGCAGGAGCCAGCACTCAGTGGCCAGGCTGGCCTGGCCGAATTGAGGGGAATTTCTATTTTCACTCTGTGCCTTTTCTCGCTCTCAGAAGTAATGAAATGCAGGAGCCAGCATTAATGCACCATTAAAACTGCAAATTTCAGCACGCAGCCATCAGGAAATGCAAATTCTCGGGTCTACTGTCAGCCCTACCTCTGCCGTGACAGCAGAGGAAGGGGCTGGCACATGGCTGACCTTTGCTACTTGGAAAAAATCTCCAGTGATGCTCAGCTTCTGGCTCTTGTCTCCTCCCTGAACCCTTCACCCTCTCCCATCTACGGCTGGGCTCACGCCCCTGCCAGCTCCGAGGGGCACAAGGGGAAGGGGGGCACAAGGGGAAGGGGGGCACAAGGGGTGTTTGGGCTCGGCTGTGCCTGTCTAGAGAGGGTCTCATGCTCCTACCCCAGGTTTGGGGTGCTCCCAGGGGGCTTGGGTTGTGGGTGCGACGGGGGGGAGGCAAACTGTGCTGGGGCTGCTTTGTCTGTGCAGGGATATGCCTGTCCCCAGCCGCCGAGGGTGACAGCCTGAGGAAGAGGAAGAAAAAGGCTGCAGGAGCCCTTGCTGCAGCTGGCGAGCACTGCCTGTTCCACCTCACAATTGTGCTGTGCGTCGCTGGCAGGGACCTGCTTTTCCATAAATTTGGGTGGAAGGGAGAGCTTGGCAGAGCCCTGGGCTGCAGGGAAGGATTTACAGCTGCTCTGGCTGCTCTGTGTTCTCCTTGCAGGGCTGGGGCTCCTGCAGAAATGCCCTGAGGGAGGAGGAGGAGATGGAGGAGGGAACCCGTGCTGGCATCCATCCAGGAAACAGGGTCCCAGCCAGTGCTGGATCAGGGGAGCTGGAGGAGGCAGGACAAACAGGGACATCCTTGGTTCACCCACGGATCTATGGCAATCCCGGGACTGGGAAAGCTGGGCCAGGGGCTATGGGGGGACCCCCATGCTGGGCTGGAGGTGGGTGATTCTGTCCAGAATGGGCACAGCTAGACTCTGAGATTTCCAGCAGTGGGGAATTGGTGGGGAGACACCTTGCCCACCTCTGGAAAGGTGCTGACATCTCCCAGTTCCAGCCTGGCCAAGTGCTGTGAGCCTCTGAAGCATCTCAGCCTCTGGGGAACTTCGGGGCACTTGAAGAACTTCATTCTGTGGAGCATCCTGGAGCACCTCATCCCTTGGGGTCACCTAGGGCACCTCATCTCCTGGAGCACCTCAAGGCTCCTAGGACACCTTCTTCCATGGAGCACCTCATCCCCTGGAGTCCCTCAGGCAAGGCTGCTGGCCACTGCCAGTCCCAGTGTTGAGCACCATCCTCCTCGAGCAGGTTTGCTGACAAGCCACCTCTTCCCACCACAGGCCATTGAGCCCTCCTGGCTGGCAGCCCGGCAGGGCCTTCTGGGCAGTCCCTTCAGCTCGGGCAGTGCCCATCCGTGTATCCCTCCCGGAAGACGTCGAGCCCAGGAAGTGTCTGGGCTGGGTCACGAGGATGGAAACACGCTCTGAGAGCTCCAGTTTGCTCTGGGTTATTCGAGGTGATGAGCTGTGCTGCCCCAGAGCGCTGGGAAAAGACCATTTTCCCTCTTTCCACTGAAGTCTGAGTTTTCCAGGCAGCCTTAAGCAGCGCTGGAGCTTTCCCAGAGATGCCTCGTGGCTCTTCATTCTTCCCGTCTCTCCTGCCTGCTCTCCTTAACTCAAAACAAGAGCCGCTTGAGGAGGGAGATGCATCCCAAGCGTCCCTCCTCTCTCCTTTGCAACGAGCACAAAATAGGTACCGGCCCCGTTTCCAGATGGAAACGTGAGGCCCGAGGATGGATAAAGAGTTTTCTAAGGCTTCGGAGCAAGGTGTGGACAGCGCTGAGAATAGCATCGCGAAATCTCAACTGCCAAGCCCTTAGCCTAACCAGAAGGTTATTCTTCTTCCCTTATGCTCATACATATCCATTAGGATGAGACCATATGTGTGAGATGTAGATGAATTTCTTTCCTCTTGACAAGTCCAGTTGGTCTTCCTAGGTAAGGAGATGGTGGTCTGTTCCCATCCAACTCCAGGCTGGCTCTTTGCCGTGATTTCTTTGGTTGTGTTTGCCCCGGAAGAAATGGAGCTACACGCCAGAGCTTCAGGCCTAACTCTTCTCCACACACCAGTTCTTTCGATGCCAGATGTCCCTGGGGGGCTGTGGAAGTACCCCGGAGCGTGGCGAGTGCAGGGAAGCTTTCAGCGAAGGAGAGCATGCAGGTGGGATGAGGCAGGGGGAAGGGCTGCTGGCCCAGCCCCAGCCAGGTCCCAGAGGGCTTCCTGGGGAAGAGGTGGCTTCTCTGATGGCAGGAGCAGAGGGTGAGTGCAGCCCTGCTCCTGCTCTTCAGCTGGCTGCACAGGAGACCTCGATGGGGCCCTTGCACATCTCAGCTCAGCCAAGAACTGGGTGCTGCCCTTGCAGCTGAACTCTAGTGTTGAAGGGTCCCTTGAAGATAACGTGAGGAGAGAGCTCTTGGAGGTTTTAGGTGGTTACAGATGTGATGTGAGACACATCCTGGTGTTGCCCAGCTCCAAAGCTTCCCATCAGGAGGAAGGGTGGCCTGGACATAACTGGTCCTTTTGACACGTCACAATCCATTAGAGGCTTCAGATGAGTGCAGGGCTGACATGGTGGATGGTGTTTGGGTGACCGAGGGGGGACAGCTTCTTACCCCCACAGAGTCAGGTCTGTCAGCCCCTTCCATAGCACTGACCTTGTGCTGCTGCTGACATCTGTTATGGGCACAGGGCAAGGGAGTGGGTTCTGGGCGCTGCTCCAGTGTGCGAAAGTCAGGGGGTGATTTCTTCTCAGAGTGGTGGAGCTGGGCTAAGGAGACCAGCCTGAACAGAGAAGGCAGCCTTTGAGAGTCACAGAATCATGCAGGCTGGAAAAGTCCTCTAAGGACAGCACTGTCCTACCATTGACCCCACTCCACTGTGTTCACCATGTCTCCCAGTGCCACATCCACGTGATTTTAACACTTCCAGGGATGGCAACTCCACCACTTCCCTGGGCAGCCTGTTGCAATGCCAAAGTCCTTTCTGCAAGACAAGGTAAGCACGGTTCACCTCCACAATGTCTCGGTCGAGGCTCAGCTGCAGCGGCGTTGATGGGAAGAGAGGATGTGGAATGGAGGGAAATGTGTCCAGGTGGGATCTCACAGGGGAGATACCAACCATGTGCTTGTTCTCATGACCATGGGAGGTGACAGGGCATCACCTCCTCCTCCTGTGGCCACAGCAGTGCTGGCTGCTGGCCCACATACAGCCGTAAGCCAGATTTTACGCTGCACATTCCAGGCTTCTCCGTAAACCACGGACATGCTCAGGTGGCTCTCTCCATCATCCTCAGGATCCCAAATTCACGCTGCCTGCTGAGGCTGTGCGCGCAACACCTGGGTGCAGGAGCGTGGGGGTGGGTGCTGTGCAGGGGGCAATGACCTGGCTGCCACAGTGGCCAGGAGGAGGCCAGCATGGTTTTCACCCTCATTTCTCCAGGGCTCCTGACTCAAGTATGCCCAAATTAGCTCTTGCCATAAGTAACTTTGATACTTCCAGTGGAAATCATGTAACTGGCACCTCTGATTTCAAAATCAGGGTTGCTCTGACCTTTCTGTCTCCTTGTTCGTGTGGACAGGCAGGAAAGGTTTGGAAAGCCCCATCTGGCTCTGCTGCCCTGGTGGTGAGGGCTCACGAGGAGGGACCACACTGGGCAGGTGTCCTCCCATCCCAGGTGCTGGGGCTGAAGGATCCTGTCCCACCGGGGGCTGGGGATGGATTTGAGATGACACCACAGGGCTGGCCAGGGGATGAACTGTGGGAGAACATGGGTGGAGCAGGAATAATTTTAATTCCCCCCTGGAGCCTGGCTTGCTCTGCATTTCAGCTCCCATGTGAAGGGCAACATTATCTGGTCTGAGAATGGCTGTTTTCACGTCACTGGTGTCTTCCCACAGCCAAAAATCTGCAGGCACTGGGAAAACCCCGGTGTTAATGTGAGCCGGGACCAGCGTCCCCTGCCTGGCCATGCACCACAGCACGTGCCTGTCCCTCTGTCCTCGGTACGGCTTGGGCAAGGCGACCGTGACCCCCGGCAGCAGCCGTAGGCAGCCGCGGGCAGGGAGGGGAAGGGATGGGATGGGATGGGAGTGTGCCGACGTGCCCCAGCCCCGCGGCTGCCCGCCCTGCCTGCGCAGGCAGATGGCTTTTGCAGGGCGCTCCGGATGTTGGAGCCAGGCTATTTTGGACCACGTGGGCGTCTGAATTCCAGGCGAATCCCCGGCTCAAAAAAAAAAAAAAAGAAAAGAAAAAAAAAAAAAAAAAAAAAAAAAAATTTCCCAACGCCTGCCAGGGTCCCCGGAGGTGGAAACGCTGCGGCTCGAGTGTCCTCGTGGTTCTCCTGCTGCCTGGCACGTAGGCGGGACTCTGGCTACAGCCCACCCGTCCCTGCGGCACAGACCCCCTGTGCCCGCTCTCCCTCCCCCTGGCAAAGGCTGGGACACCCGGATGGCCGTGGTGTCCCTTGGCACGGTGTGAGCAGCTCCTCAGCCCCCAGAAGGGCCGGTTTGGGTGGGGGTCTGGCTGTGCTTCCTTCCCTCGGGCTGGGGGATGCTTGCCAGTCCCCGGGGCTCTGCACAGCACGCTCCCCCCTTGCTCCGCTGTGCCTGGGTGGGAGAGGGCAGAGCGAAACCGGCTTCCTGCCCTTCTCCCAGCCGCCGGCGCGGCGTCTGTTTGCTTTGAGGCCCGGGTCCCTCCTGCCAGGACATTCCCGGGCAGCAGCCGCTGCCGTTTGCACAGCAGCCAGGGGGACATCCCGGACCCCCCCGGCCACAAAGGCCGGTGCCTCACGCACGCCCCGCACCCTCGAGCACCCCGGGAACCCACGCTGGGCTCCCACGAGGAACAGGAACCATCCGGTGACCCCGTGGGCAGCGGGGGCTCGTGTCACCCCCCCGTCCCAGCCCTTCCCCGGACGGGGTGGCCGGTCCCCGCGTGGCTGCAGCACGTCCCCGGCGAGCGGGGCCACCGCGCCCAGCGTCCGCCATGTGGGAGACAGCTGGGGTTAAAAATTAACACCGCAGACCTCAGTTACGGGGCAGTGGGGGCCGGCGGAGGGTGTGTGCTGCCCGCGGGACCCCCGTGCTGGGACTCCGGGCTTGTGTAACCAGGAAGGTGGCGACTCCCGCGGCCCTCCAGCCGGGGAACGAGGGGCTGCGGTGTCCCCTGGGCTTGGCTGGACACAGGCAGAGCCCTGTGCCGGGACAGCAGCCAGCGGAGCATGATGGTGGGTCACTCCGGCCCACTCCCTAGGAGGCTGACACCCAAAAAACACCAGCTGCTCCAGCTCTGCCTTCCAGCACCAGCAGGGCCAAGGGGTTTGTAGCACACTGACCCCAGCTTGCCAGAATTGGGGGGGGTGTGTGTGGGGGGTGTCTCCCAGCATAGCACCTGGAGGAGCTGGGGTCCCCATCCAGCCCCCTCCCCAAAATCAGTGATGTCACCAAGGTCTGGGGCTCCTGACACAGCATCTGGCTGGATTCGGGTCCCTTCCACCAGGAGACACCCAGCACCCCGCACGGAGGAGGTGACAAGGCAGTGCCAGCTCTGTAACCCACTTGGATGGCAGCGGCTGGGCTGGGGGAATTTGGGGTTGGGATTTTGGAGGCGTGTTTGTGCTCCGGAGACTGTTGGGACACGTCTCCCAGTCACGCAGCCTTGGCAGCCCTCCAGCCACTGCCTCATGGTGTCCCGCTGCCACCCTGGGGAGGGGGACATGGGCCTGCATGACCCCCCCTCACTGCTGCAGGGTCAGGCTGCTCTGTAACACCTCCATTTCCCACCCCCAGGTATTCCTGGCTCTTCTCCTGGAGCTGGGCAGAGCTCCTGGATTTGTTCCCCATCTGGGGAGGGGCCAGTGCAGACCCCACTGCCAGAGCCCGATGCCCAGCATTGGTGGGGGAGATTTTGGGGCTGGCTCTGGCAGGCAGCGAGCAGGGGCAGCGCTGCTGTTTGCTGATGGGTTTGTGCCCTGTCCCCTTGCCATCTGTCCCCATCCCCTGTCCCATCTTTCCCTGCGCCCTGTGTCCTCCATCCCTGGCACCATCATTCTCCTGTCTCTTTGTCCCTTCATCCCTGTCCCATTTGCCCTTCATTCCTGCCCCTGTTCTGCTCACCCTTCAGCCTTGTCCCACTTGCCTCCCAACCCTGGCCTCATCATTCTCCATCCTTGTCCTGTCACCCTCCCTTCCTCTCCCATTTGTTCGTCATCGTCATCCTCATCCTCATCATCCTCCATGTATGACCTACTCCCTCTCCACCACTGTCCCCCTTGCCCTCCATCTCTGCCCCCTCTGCCCTCCATCCTCATCCTCGTGTTCCCCACAGCCCCCAGCAGGCCACTGGAAAAGTCTCCAGTAGCGGATTGGAGGCTCAGGGGCTGTGTCCCTTGTCCCCGTGCTGTGGGGATGTACCTGTCTGGGAGCGCTGGGGGACCCTCCTCTGGGTTTGGGGGGCTGCCTGTGACTGGAGAGCTGGGGACTGGGCAATGGGAATGCTGGGGAGCCTGGAGGTTTGCTAGGGGGCACTGGGCTGAAGCCACAGCTTTGCTGCTGTCACTGTCAGGGAGTCCCAGCTTGGCTTTGTGCCTCAGTTTCCCTTCTCTTTGAGGATTCCAGACCTCAGAAAAGGTGATTTGCCCACATGCAAGTTTTCCAAAACTCTGAGAAGTGAAATGCTGCTGCATTTGGGGACCTTCAGTGGGTGGCAAACTCCAGGTGCCACTGCCACAGGCCCTGCCTTGGCAAAGGGGACATCAACACCCTGTGGTTCATGCTGGCATCAGGGGGTTGTGTCAGGCCCTTAAAAATAGCCAAAAAAGGGGCAAAGAAAATGTCCTTGGTGAAGCCCACGTGGGTGAGGTGGTGGTGTATGCTGGGCAGTGCCACCTGGAGTGGGATGCTGTCCCTTCTCCTGTGTCACCGGTGCCACCCGCATCCCGCGTGCCGGGCACGAGGCTCCTCTGCTCCTTTCTGGGGGGGCTGAGAGGCTGAACTGTGGAGGGAGGCAGGTTGGGAACACATTGAGGGGGCCAGCAGAGGAGCTGAAAGGGTGCCCAGGAGGATGGGACCGCGCTCCCCCATCACTGCCGCCCGGGAGGGAGATTTTTTGGGAAGCTGGAGCATCGTCACAGCACCGGCGGTTGCAAATCCCAGTGGCTAAATCTGCGAGAGGCGCATAATTAACGAGACGTGGATCAAATACAAACAGCGCATCCGCGCCGCTCGGCCCCCACCCCCCGCCCCATCGCAGATTTTTTTGTTTCATTTCGAGGCGGGAGCGGGGTGGGAAGAGATTTCGCATTCCTGTGAAAAAAAAAAAAAATCAACGGCAACACAAACCCAGTTTCATTTTTGTCAGGGTTTCTGCTTTTGAGAGGGTTTGGGTATTTTGCTGGCAACTGAAAAGGCTGCAGGAATTGGGGGTGGTGGGTTTTTTTTTGGGCTGTTTGTCCCTGGAAAGCTGCTCTCGGCTGAGGAGTGGGGATTTAAGGAGTTTTTTTTTTTTAAACTTCCAATATTTCAGTGCCCACAACTCCAAGGGGAGAAAAAAAAAAAAACAAAAAAAACAAGCCCAACAACAACTCTCCCCCTCAGCAGCAAAAAATTCTGGCAAAAAGTTAAGCAGGAAACTTCTGGGCCAAGAGTGTTATTCTCCCCCTCCCGCGCGGCCAAACCTCGGGATTTGTCCCCTCCCTCCGGCTGACTTATCGGACCATCGATTATTTGCTGTTTATTCAGGGGGATTTCAGCGATGTCCCGCTGTGAGACCGTGAGGTCCCTCCCGGTGGCGGCAGCAAGCCTGGGGCTCCGGGACTCTGGGACTGGGGCTCCTCCCCAGAGCGATCCTTGCTGTGCGCCCGGGTGTGTGCCTGGGTGGGGGGGCTATCAGTCTCTCAGTCCCCTCCGACGCACCTCGGCTACCGGGGGTGACTCTTTCTTCTGGGACCTTCTGCCACTGCACCCCACGGGGGGACACAGAGCTGGGAACACTGTGTGGACACCCCACGGAAGGGAAAACAGAGGGACTGGCAGCCCAGAGGGGATGCAGAGGGATGGGGGGCCTGCAGGGGGACACCCCGCACTGGGGACGAGGAGTGGAGCGCATGCAGAGGGGCGTCGCATGGGGGGAATGGACAGAGGGACGTGCACCCCACGGAGGGACAGACGGATGGGGAGCGTTCTGGGGATGGGGATGCACGCGAGGGTGGCACCCCTCGGGGAACAGCAGGGCGGGAGGAGGCACAGTTGGGTGACACCCCAGAGAGAGGATGGTGACATCCCACTGGGGATCGGTGGGGATTAGGGGGGGCACACTAAGGTGGATGGGACATGGGTGGCACCCATGGGTGCGGCTAGGACACGGGGTGCACAGTGGGGTGAAACCTGTGGGGGACAGGTGGGACACGGAGAGGGGTACGAACAAGATGACGTCCGTGGAGGCGGATGGGACACGGGAGACACACTCCAATCCCATCCGTGTGTGACATGAGGGGTTGGGACACCACGGTGACACTNNNAGCGGGGGCGCGGGGGGGGGGGGGGGGGGGGCAGCTGGGACACGGAGGGCGACACACCACGGCAACACCCGTGTCGGGTGAACAGCCCACGGACGGCACGGCACATCGACACCCATGAGGGCATC
>VZSE01005691.1:0-14057 GCA_013398275.1 Promerops cafer
GATGACTGCATCCAACTCACTGTGAGTCTGTTGAACTTTTTGAGCAAAAGTGGGTATCGAGTCTCGAAAAAGAAAGCACAGATTGACAGAGAAACAATAATTTACTTAGGGCTAAAAATTTTCTATGAACATTGACAACTCAACAAAAAACAACAAAAAAAAAAGCCATCTGCCATCTCCCAGAGCCCCACACCATGAGACAAATGCTAAGAATAGTAAGTGAATGTCACTTATAAATATCAAACTATGGACTACTGATAAAACCTCTGTATAAAACCCTTTAAACAACCGAAAAAGGAACCATCATGTGAACAAAGACTGCAAGAGCTACATTTAAACAACTGAAACATTCCTTGATGTCAGCCCCAGATCTGGGGCTGCCAGACTTAAGCCTTTTGAACTTTTTACATATGCACAACTGAATGTAACTCTGGGAATACTGGCGCAACACCTTAGAGACCAGCAAAAGACTGTGACCTACTTTTCAAAACTACTAGACAATGTTAGCCAAGGGTGGCCTAGGTGTTTAAAAACTGTGATGGCAACTGTCATTCTAATACAAGAAGCCCGTAAATTCACCCTTGGGCAGCACATTGTCATGTATGTCCCCCACATAGTGGTATCTGTGCTAAAACAAAAAGAGAGACACTGGCTATCCCCTAGCAAAATACTTAAATATCAATCTGTGTTGTTAGAACAAAGTGATGTTAGCCTAAAAACATCTGTAATAAACCCTGCAATGTTCTTATCATCTACATTACTTGACAATGTGCCTGAACATGATTGTTTACAGACAGTAGAAGAGACTTCTTCCAACAGACCAGACCTGAAGGATGTTCCTTTAGAGAACCCAGATTAAGAATTATGGACTCATAAGAGCAACTTAATAAAAAATGGTAAAAAAAAGACTATGCCGTAACCACTACAGATAAAATCATTCAGACAAAAGCCTTGCCTTTAAATATATCATCACAGAAGACTGAACTCATTGCACTGACAAGAACTCTAAAACTGAGGGAGAGAAAAAAAGTAAACATATGGACTGATTCCAAATATGCCTTCAGTGATGTTCATGCCCATAGAACTATTTAAAAAGAATGTGGCCTACTAACTACTCAAAGTAATGAAATTAAGCATGCTTAACAGATCCTTGCACTCCTGCAGAGTATTTGGAAACCTACAAAAATAACTATCATGCATTGAAGATATCATCAAAAAGAGAAAGCAGCCCCAGAACTGAGAAATTGCTTTACTGACGAAACAGCAAAAAGAATTACAAAAAAAAGCATTCTTGCAATAGAACCACAGAAAGAAATAGATTTGTCAGAATTTACCCCAAAATACGATCAAAGAGATTACAAATTAATCAAGTTTCTTAAAACTGAGATTAAAGAAGGTGAGTAGACTGTTACCCTGGCAAGATAAGTTGTAGTTCCACCCCTGCTCCTTCGAAAAATAGAGCAGCAAGAACATGAAAATACCCGTTAAAAACCAGAAAATTGTAGGAATGCATGCCCACTAGATTCCATATTAGGAAGGGCTTGAGTTTTACTCTTTGTTCCACTAATAAGGAAAAAAGCTAGAAAGTTCTTTCCCTATTTGGCTGTGTGCCAGCTCAAAGACACCTAATAGGATCTTCTGAACTTCACCTCAGACCTGTTGCTACCTTATTGGCAGAATGCCAGTGAACCCTGCCTCTGTCATTACTACAAAAGGGGACTGAACAAAGGGCCTCGTGGCATTTTTGGGGTGTTGTAGCAGGAGCATAAACTCTTATGCTCCTGGCACGGATTTTCTCTGAAAAGTTTGTTATTTTCATGTTTATTAAAACATTTCTCAGTTTCAAACTCTCCCACTGATGCTGTCCTGAGAATATTTTATGCCATTTGGGATTGCTGGACAAAACCCAGAAGTGATGGACNTGGGTATCGAGTCTCGAAAAAGAAAGCACAGATTGACAGAGAAACAATAATTTACTTAGGGCTAAAAATTTTCTATGAACATTGACAACTCAACAAAAAACAACAAAAAAAAAAGCCATCTGCCATCTCCCAGAGCCCCACACCATGAGACAAATGCTAAGAATAGTAAGTGAATGTCACTTATAAATATCAAACTATGGACTACTGATAAAACCTCTGTATAAAACCCTTTAAACAACCGAAAAAGGAACCATCATGTGAACAAAGACTGCAAGAGCTACATTTAAACAACTGAAACATTCCTTGATGTCAGCCCCAGATCTGGGGCTGCCAGACTTAAGCCTTTTGAACTTTTTACATATGCACAACTGAATGTAACTCTGGGAATACTGGCGCAACACCTTAGAGACCAGCAAAAGACTGTGACCTACTTTTCAAAACTACTAGACAATGTTAGCCAAGGGTGGCCTAGGTGTTTAAAAACTGTGATGGCAACTGTCATTCTAATACAAGAAGCCCGTAAATTCACCCTTGGGCAGCACATTGTCATGTATGTCCCCCACATAGTGGTATCTGTGCTAAAACAAAAAGAGAGACACTGGCTATCCCCTAGCAAAATACTTAAATATCAATCTGTGTTGTTAGAACAAAGTGATGTTAGCCTAAAAACATCTGTAATAAACCCTGCAATGTTCTTATCATCTACATTACTTGACAATGTGCCTGAACATGATTGTTTACAGACAGTAGAAGAGACTTCTTCCAACAGACCAGACCTGAAGGATGTTCCTTTAGAGAACCCAGATTAAGAATTATGGACTCATAAGAGCAACTTAATAAAAAATGGTAAAAAAAAGACTATGCCGTAACCACTACAGATAAAATCATTCAGACAAAAGCCTTGCCTTTAAATATATCATCACAGAAGACTGAACTCATTGCACTGACAAGAACTCTAAAACTGAGGGAGAGAAAAAAAGTAAACATATGGACTGATTCCAAATATGCCTTCAGTGATGTTCATGCCCATAGAACTATTTAAAAAGAATGTGGCCTACTAACTACTCAAAGTAATGAAATTAAGCATGCTTAACAGATCCTTGCACTCCTGCAGAGTATTTGGAAACCTACAAAAATAACTATCATGCATTGAAGATATCATCAAAAAGAGAAAGCAGCCCCAGAACTGAGAAATTGCTTTACTGACGAAACAGCAAAAAGAATTACAAAAAAAAGCATTCTTGCAATAGAACCACAGAAAGAAATAGATTTGTCAGAATTTACCCCAAAATACGATCAAAGAGATTACAAATTAATCAAGTTTCTTAAAACTGAGATTAAAGAAGGTGAGTAGACTGTTACCCTGGCAAGATAAGTTGTAGTTCCACCCCTGCTCCTTCGAAAAATAGAGCAGCAAGAACATGAAAATACCCGTTAAAAACCAGAAAATTGTAGGAATGCATGCCCACTAGATTCCATATTAGGAAGGGCTTGAGTTTTACTCTTTGTTCCACTAATAAGGAAAAAAGCTAGAAAGTTCTTTCCCTATTTGGCTGTGTGCCAGCTCAAAGACACCTAATAGGATCTTCTGAACTTCACCTCAGACCTGTTGCTACCTTATTGGCAGAATGCCAGTGAACCCTGCCTCTGTCATTACTACAAAAGGGGACTGAACAAAGGGCCTCGTGGCATTTTTGGGGTGTTGTAGCAGGAGCATAAACTCTTATGCTCCTGGCACGGATTTTCTCTGAAAAGTTTGTTATTTTCATGTTTATTAAAACATTTCTCAGTTTCAAACTCTCCCACTGATGCTGTCCTGAGAATATTTTATGCCATTTGGGATTGCTGGACAAAACCCAGAAGTGATGGACCTGCAGAGGGCTTATTAGACCTGGATCTCAGCGAATTCCATCAGAAAATCTTTTAAAACATCTGAAGAAACTAGTGATAAAGAGGAAAATTACTAATATCATACAATATTTCACAAACAAGTGTGAAACCTGTTGTAAGAACAACCCTGACATGAGCAAGAAAGTTGTGTTAAGAATAACAAAGACAAGAAATCTCCCAAGAGATTATTGACAAATAGATTTTACTAAAATACCACACAAAGAAAAAAATATAGCTATATACTAGTACTGGTTGATACTTTCAGTGAATGACCTGAAACTTACCTGCCGCACCAACACAGCAAAAGAAATGGTGAAAGTTTTACTCAATCATATAATTCTGAAGCTTAGAGTTCCTTTGAGAATGTCATCAAAAAAAAACCCCACATTTTGTTGCAATGGTGATCAGAGAAGTTAACAGAATTCTGGGACTTACCTGGGACCTGCATGCACCATACAGGCCCCAGGCAAGTTGCAAAGTTGAATGTATGAATAGAATCCTTAAAACCCAGATTAACAAAATCTGTCAAAAAACATCCATGACATGAGTCCAAGCCTTACCTATAGCCTTACTGAGAATCCGCATACAATCAAAGCAGAGACACAACATAAGTCCCTATGAAATATTATATGGCAAGCCATAACAAATTCCACATATCCTGGGAGAAATTAATATAAAAAGTAAAAGTTATTTACAGAAGTACTTAATGACTTTAAGTTCCACTTTACAGAAATTCCAGAAATTCGTCATTTTATCCAAAACCATAGGATTAGACACACCTGCTCATCTGTTCCAGCCCAGAAATTGGGTCTGTGGGGGCACAGCTGAGCCGTAGAGCAGAAAGTACTGCACAGTTGATGGATGATGTGGACATCTTGACCCTGGTGGGCCAGAAGCCCTGGGAACATCAAACAGAAATGTAAGGGAGGAAGCAAAGAGGAAATTGTGCTTTGTTTAAAGGAAGTCATGTAAGACTGCAGGTGCAAGACTGTGGTTAAGCAATGTAGCTAAGAAACATAAATAATGTGCTTACTGCTTGGCAGTGGAAAATTTTACTAAAGGCTGTAAGATTATATAAACTGAGCTGTAGAAACAATAAATGGCTTCTTGCTTGCACCAGGAGTCCCATCTCTCAATTGCCAACAGGGTCTATATCAAATGGTAAAACAATAACCCCTTACAAACTAAGTGAAAGAAACCGTTCCAAGTTTTACTGACCACCCTCACTGCAGTCAAAGTTACTGGCAAAAAACCGTAGATCCACTACTCCAAAGTAAACTTCTACTCCTGAAACCATCAAGAAAACAGAGAGTGATACAAATCAAGATGATGTAGTTTAAACTGTTCTTTACATGTCTATTGTCTGCCCAATTAGTAACCATGACTCAAGGTTCACCCCATGATTTGCATAGAACTGTAGTCCAAAATGTATCCAAAGTTCTTAATAAGAACAATTACTGGATCTGTAACCAGTTACTACCTCTAAATGGGGGTGGCAACTGGCCACTGATTGACATTTTAATGAAAAACACTGTACTGAAAGGTGAGAACCAATCAATAGTACCCTTCTACCTTCTATACCCCTGAGCAACCTAATAAAATGTAAAAATTATACAGTTCTCTACACAGTTGTAAATGCCAGAGAAAAAGCTATTCTTCCTTCATATTGCCATAAGAACAACTTCAAAGAAATAATGAACCCAAAAGTTATAACAAAAATAAAATTGACAAGATCGACACCAACTCTACCATTTAGGACAAGGTTATATTAAATATGTGACAATAAAGCCAAAAAGGTCCTGCCCATAAATAAAAATCAAACTTGTACCCTTGAAACTGTGGTTCTAAATATAACAATATTTATTCATCTTGAAAAACCAAATAAGAAAAAGAAAATATCTCTTAATCCCCTCACTGAACGTCCCACACTTTTCCATAATACAGTCAGAACTACCCTTCCCTCTTACAGAGTAATTGAACTGAAAACAATTGTTAACATCTCAATCGTTATTGAATGTATTAAACAACATACTGCAAATACAATTTCAGCCTTACAAAAAGAAATCAACAGTCTTTCCTGTGCAGTTATACAGAACAAAATAACTCTCAACTTAATACTTACCACACAAAGAAATGCATGTGCTATTGTTAATACCACTTATTGTTCTTATGTAGACCAGGGTGAGAAAATTAAGAAAAATTAAAATGAAATTTAGAAAGGAACTCAAATTTTACATGAAGTAGCTTCCAGAAATAACACCTTAAAGTTTGACCATATCTTCCACACCCTCACTTCATGGTTACCAAACTGAGCCTGAATAAAAAAAAATTATAATAGCTATAATTGTAATTATCATCTGTGTGATAACCAGTGAAATAGCCAGTTGTATAATCTGATACTATGGTTAATGCAAAATAAAAACTAGACAAAGTAGAGTCTTGTTAATCTCTAAAAAGAAAGAATGATGCCATGATAATTTTTTGCCTTTTATTTTTTATATACCTTTAGGTATCCTCAGTATTCTCAGCATACATACTTGTAATTCTTTAAGCCTGGTACCTTAACATAGTCCTGGTATTCTGCTAAGCTAGAAGACCAAACATCCTAAAGGCCTCACAGTTGGAAGCCAGAAAGCCTTAAGCTATTTTAAGAAACCAAGGTCCTCTCTAGAACATATTCCGNAGAACATATTCCGTAAACTAAGATTAAAGCCCTCTGAGGGGGAATACTTGAAAAAAGAAAAATATCACGCCATTCATTTAAACTTCTCATTAAAGAATCTTTGTAAAATATGCTAATTTACAAAGTCTATAAAATTTTATACGTGTGTCCTGGTTTAGGGCAAATTTAGGAGAAAAACCTCTAATGGAGTTCCTCTAGAAAGCAGATTCAATTGGCCCCTCCCCCAGTTGGTTCAGGAAAATATTTCCTTGGAGAAAAGTGGAAAAAAACTGTTTATTTAATGGGCAAAGCATTCACCAGCACAAAAAAACCCCCCAATATTAAACAATAGAACCTCTCGCCGCTCCAAAAGAGATGTCAGACTCAGAAAGTCCCTCCGTGGGCTGTAGCTCGGCTCGCTCAGTCTCCTCTCAGTCCCTCCAGCGCTGGAAATGCCACAGCCCAGGCCCAGTCCGGTGGGCCACAGGTGCGAGCTGCCGGTGCTCTGCTGGGTGTTCGGTCCAGAGCAGGTTTGAACAGTTCCAAGGAAAAGAAAAACCACAGTCCAGGGAACTTCTCTGCCTCAGCTAGCTAAAACTAACTAACTAACAGCAAAAGAGAGAGAGCTCTGTCCCGCTGTCTGTCCGTCCGTAGACAACACAGTCCAGGAGCCGGAATGTGGAGGAGTGAATGCAGTTTCTGATAACAAACTCGGTGCTTCTTCTCTGCCCGCCTTTACTCTCAGATGCAGTTTTAAAGGAGCAGAACTTATTTCTGGGTTAGGCAGATGAATGGGGATACAATTCAACATCACCCCAGGACAACGTGATATACCGTGAGTGTGCGTTTTGACATATTCCACCTTGACAGACTGTTGCACCATAAGGATCCTTATTAAATACCGAAGTAAAAACCCTTTTATCCCTTAACCATGTCTGGCTCTTAATTCTACGACCAGAGAAAAGGCATTATTGGGACCGGAGGGGAACAGTTGGGCTGCTGCTTCTGCTGGGAGAATTTGCTGCCACTGCGGAGTTCTGTCCTTCACTGCTTCTCCTACTGTGGGTGAGCCTTTGCTCGTAAGAGCGGCCGTTGAACTGGGAACTTTTCAACACCCAATCTCACTGGAAAGGACCCTCGCCATCTGCTTGGGTGCCTCAGGGGAAAACCTGGGATGCCCACCCCCTCCCCCTTCTGGAGGGAGCATCCCCTGATTGCCACTGCCCAGTGCCACTGTTTTTTGCCACTGCTTGGGGCTTTTTGCTACACTTTAATCCAACACCCTGTGCCTGCCTGGACACTCTATGGCTTCTGGCACGGCTCCAGAGTTTTTGCTGCACTTTGCCACCCCACGTGTGCTCGCTTCTGCTGTTCCAGCCTGCTGCTCTGAAGTGCCTGCTACAGTTCATTTCACCACCCGGAGGGGCACTGGGGCCAGCTGCTGCTCATGAGTTTGTAAAGGAAGCCCCTTGTCTATCTCTTCTGCCAGCTGAGAAGCCACTACCATGTGAAGAGGTGGCTGAGCTTGCACCACAGCGCCCCCTGCGGAAGGGGGGAGTCACTGCACCTGCCATGCCTGGCCAGGAACCAACAACGCCCCAGTTGGCTGTGGCCATAACTACCACCAAAGGGGTGGTTGCTTGATGGCCGAGAGAAGGCTGTTATTGGGTTTCTGTTCTTTTGTTTGTTGTTGCTGCTGTTGTTGTTTGTTTGCCTTGTTATTGTCTTGGTTTTGCCCGCCCTGGTTTTTGGTAGTGGGGGACCACAGAGGTGGCTTCTGTGAGAAGCTGCTAGAAGCTTCCACCATGACTGGCAGAGCCAATCCCTGATGGTTCTAAAAATGAACATGCCACTGGCCAAGACTGGGCCAATTAGAGATGTTGGCAGTGCCTCTGTGATAGCATATTTAAGAAAATCAAAACAAAAGGGGGCACAGCTTTTTTACAGGCAGAGAAGATGAGGAGGTGAGAACATGTGGGGAAACAACATGGAGACACCAAGGTCAGTGGAGAAGGAGGGGCAGGAAGTGGTCCAGGCACAGGAGTCAAAATTCTTCTGCAGGTCGTGGTGATGACCATAGTGAAGCAGACTGTCCCCCTGCAGCCCATGGGGTCCATGGGGGATGCAGAGATCCACCCACAGCCTGTGGGGGACATGCTCACACCAGAGCGGGTGGATGCCTGGAGGAGGTTGTGATCCAGTGGGAGACCAGGTGGAGAGAGGGGGCCCCTGCTTCCAGGCTGGAGTAGCCTGTCCTTGGAGAACTGCACCCCATGGAAGAGTAACTCACATCACAGCAGTTTTGGGAGGACTGCTGCTCGTGAGATTTGGAGCCATAGTGGAGAAGTTCATGGAGAACAGTCTCCCATGGGAGGGACCCCAGAGTGCAGCAGGGGAAGGACTCCTTTCCCTAAGCAGCGGGAGAAAATCCTCAGGTGACAAACTGACCAAAACCCTCATGCCCTGTCTCCCTGCACTGTTGGTTGGAAGGAGGGAGGGGTTGGGGGAAGAAAAGGTGTTTTAAGGGCTTATTTTACTTCTCATTATCCTCTTCTGATTTTGTTAATAAAATCAATTTGTACCTCTAAGTTGAGCCTGTCTTGCTCTTGGGGTGTTTTTCTCTTGGTCCTAATCTCAACTCATTAAGCCTTCATTAAATTTTTCTCTCCTCTGCCCAGCTGTGACAGAGTGAGTGACTTTCATGAGTGCCTGGAATTTGGCCAGTGTCAAACCACAACAGTTTTTTTGGTAGAGAATGCAGGCAGTCATGAGGACTCTCAGATAAAGATATTAATTGGGAGAAATAATGGGCAAAACAAGTATTGAATCATATTATTAAGTAGAATGAAAGTGGGAAATTTGTGTCGTAATTGTAGTGAAGGGTCCAGGGGTGGATTTTTTGGTAGTTTGTTCATTTTTGTTCTGTATTGTGATGATGTTATTTTTGGATTCGGTGTGGGGAACTTTTTTCTTTTCATTCTGTTTAGTTTCATTTTTTTGTTGTTGTTCTAAGTGAAGATTTGTGTTAGTTTAACACAAGCTGGCTTTTGGTTTGGAATTGGTCAGTGAGTGGGGAGCAATTGTATTGTGCACCACTTTTTTTTCTTGAATTATTATTATTATCATTATCATTATCATTATCATTATCATTATCATTATCATTATCATTATTTTACTTTGTTTCAATTATTAAACTGTTCTTATCTCAACTCACAAGTTCTATTTTTGATTCTCCTCCCCATCTCACTGAGGTGCAGGGGGGAAGCGAGTGAGTTGCTGGCGTGGTGCTTAGTTGCCAGCTGGGCTTAAACCAGGACAGTCCTTTTTGACACACAATATGGGGCACAAAGGGTTGAGATAATGACAGATCTGACCAGAGTGTGTTAAAAGAAATTTGTTAAAAGCATTGATTGCATTGGTTTAATAGTTGCTGCTTACAGTGTTGATTTATTTGCTCTCACAGTTGTTGCACTTGTTCTCAGGATTGTGTTCTGTAATACTGGTAATACATTGTGTTGCCTGTGGTGATGTTTATCATCCTTTGGGCCTGGGCTAAGACTATCATTGTGGGGTACTTGGTAGTATTATCTTATAATACCATGGTGTTGCTGGTCAGGAAACTAATCTGGTGTATGTATTCTGTATTGCAGGCATCTCTGTACTTTGCGAGTCATCTACTGGGAATCATTAATAATCACACCTTTGTTTTTTTCTTCTCAAGCAACCTAGGGGGAAGATACCTTCCTACATCTTCCTTCCTTTCTTCTTTCCTTCCTTGTCCTCCAGGCCGATTACAGTAGCATTTGGGAATTTTAAAGATTTTAAATATCCTTTAAATACCTTTGAAACCAACCTGATCCTTTTGCTAGGAGCCAGCATGTTGCTGAATATGGTTCAGGTCTTGTTTAAGGTTAAACAACTATTTAAGAACATCACCCAGAGGTGATCTGCCCCAAGGCTGGATAGTTATGACTGGTGGGGTGCGTGGGATAGTATGAGCAAATACATAGAGCAGTGGGCACCACCAGTCGGTTTGAACCTCACCCCTGAACAAGTGCAGAATCCAGAAAAACTAGTAAAATATTTTAAAAAGGTGTGCTGTCACCATGGCAATTCCAGAGAGACACAAATCACTGCAACGTGCTGGGGCCTGGCCCAGGCCTATCAAGCCCTATTCAACACTGCTTGGTAACCTCAGGAGGAAAAGGTCTCTGGATCTGATAATAGGATGACAGGCCCTGCAGCTACTCCAATCCTGGTGACAGACATTGACGCTGAAGCAGAGAATAAACATGTGCCAGTGTCAGTTGCCCCTGTACAGAAGCAGAAGTTACCTTGTAAAAGAGGTTTAGTAAAGAAGGACAAGAAGGTCAAGAAGGAACAGGAGGGCAGAGAGAGCAAAGCAGATGAAGCAGCAAAACCATCACAGGAGCCATCACAGGAAAAGAAGGAAGACACAGAAGAGGTAACCTCCACTCGATCCCTATTCCTGAGTGAGTTGCGAGAGATTCAAAAATATTTTAGACATCATCCAAGTGAGCATATTACTGATAGCCTGGCTGGTCCAATGCTGGCACAATGGGGCTAGCAGTTTGGAATTAGAGGGTAAGGAAGCCAAGCAGGTAGGATTGCAGGCACTGACAAAGCGATAGGAAAAAAGACACAAGCCTTTAGCCTCTGGAGGCTACTTCTCTCAAGTGGGAGGGAAAGGTGTCCCTACAAGTAATATATTCCATGTCACCCAGGATTGTAGGAATGTTACCTAGGTATGACAGGAAAGCTTCAGAGATGGAAAGAGGCTGTATGAAATCCCCTATGATGAGGTGCAGAAACTGCTGAAGGAGATGAAAGCCATCCAGTTGGCCTTAGACATTGCTCAACTAGAAAGATGGCCAATACTTTATACTGATTCACGAACAGTGGCAAATGCCCTGTGGGGGTAATTGCAACAATAGAAGCAGAATAACTGGCGTTGTAGGGGTAAACCCATTTGGGCTGCTGCATTGTGGCAAGATATTGCTGCCCCGGTGGAGAACATAGTTGTGAAGGTACATCACGTAGATGCTCATGTACCCAAGAGTTGGGCCACTGAAGAACATCAGAACAATGGACAGGTGGATCAAGCTGCTAGGATTGAAGTGGCTCAGGTGGATTTGGATTGGTAACACAAGGGTAAATTATTTTTAGCTCAGTGGGCCCATGACACCTTGGGACATCAAGGAAGAGATCTAACATATAGATGGGCTCATGATCAAGGGGTAGACTTAACCATGGACACCATTGCACAGATTATCCATGAATGTGAAACATGCACTGGAATTGAGCAGGACAAGTGGGTAAAGCCTCTTTGGCATGGGGAATGATGACTGAAATATAAGTAGGGGAGGCCTGGCAGATTGACTATATCACACTCCCCCAAACTTGCCTAGGCAAGTGCCATGTGCTTACGATGGTGGAAGCAACTACTGAATGGTTGGAAACGTATCCTCTGCCCCCTGCCACCTCCTGGAACACTATCCTGGGCATTGAAAAGCAAGTTTTATGGTGACACAGTACTCCAGAAAGAATTGAATCAGACCATGGAACTAATTTCTGAAACAACCTCATAGATATTTGGGTCAAAGAACATGGCATTGAGTGGGTATATTGAAGCGATACACGGAATAAATAGACTCCACAACCTGATGTAGTTATGAAGTGGGTATGTATTGTCAGCCCCCGGCACAAGTGAGATCGCTCTCCTGAAAACTTGTGCCCCGAGCCCTGGTCTGAGTTACATATTTATTCACAAAGGTGTTCCATATACTTTACATTGAGCAACTTCCTTATGCATATTCAACCCCTGGCCCTGCCTGTCCTTGCCTCGCATGGTAATTAGATCCACGCCCTTCTGAGCATGCGTCGTTCATGGTGGTGGTCGCATGGGTTGTACGTCATGTAATTTGATCTTATTAACTGGTGGGATATGACTGGTGCTGAATATACAAAGTCACACCCAGTAATCTTAATAAAGTTGCAAATACAAAAGTTTGAATGACTCTTAACAGGTAAGGATACCTTGCCCTTATCAATTTCTATGAAATCACACACAGTTCTTAAACATACACAGCCATCCCCTATATACACAAGTACAGTCCGTTGGTTGGTACCCAGGTGGCAGATGCCTTGGTCAGTGTCAAGGCATATGTCCTGAGCACCAATTGAATTACTCTCACAGATGAATCCCGGTTGTTCTCGAGCAATGCAAGGCTCCAAGTTCACGGTTTGCCATCTCCCCTGGATTTTCCAGGCCCATACCCTATGTTCTGAGGGGTATAATACCGTCTCCTCGTGACTTAACCCTAAAGCAACAATGGGGTGAATAGCATGAACTGTGGCATTACGTATAGTGAGCACAAAGGCAGTAGCTGTGTTAGTGGTGGGATTATACGTAAAATTTACCATGGTCCACCAAGACTGGAACTTCCTCTCAAAGTCTACAGCATTGTCCCAGACAACCTTTCAAACTTCAGTCAGGAACACCCCCTCACCTCCTTCTCTTATGATTAAAGCAGCTGTAGACTGTACCCATAATTGTGTTTCTATACAGCTAAGGGCTAAAGATATGTTATCCTGCACCCCCTTTAATGTGTCTGCTGGTAAGCTATGGTCTTGATCTTCAATTTCTCCCTATTTTGGCAGCACCCTTGAGACTTGCCACTGACTATTCCCTAATGCCAATAGAGATGATTGTAAAGGCTGTTTTAATTTTATCAGATTGCTAGCTGCTACAGCTAATTTATTTATTAATATTTCTGAGTCAATCCCATTCAAAACCCCTAACCCAGTCCCTAACATCCCAGTTAAATCTCTTCGCATTCTGTCTCTGAAGTGTACTTGTTTTTGTAGCCATCTTGTCCATTCCTCGAAGGATGACCTTAGGAAGGGGGAACAAGCTGGCTGAACTGTCGAGATATTAGTCTGCATTAGCAGTTCGACAGGTTTAAGGGACCATTCTGGATTAAATAGCAGTTGTTGTTGACCCGTATTCCTTATTACATATGGGCCGATTTCATAAACCTTAGGTTCAAGCTTAAATGGCATGTTTTGGGTTTGTGTCTGACTGCTGGGATAGGTTGTAACGGGCTTAGCTATAGCATTTATTTTAAATTTGAAAGACAGCCCAATGGTGTTATGAGCCCAGAGGCAAACCATGTTGACAGTCTGTAATAATGTGAAGTTGCACCAACAGTCTAATTAATCTGGACAATTGCAAATCTCCCGATGCTTATTTACACTAATTTGTGTTGCTTTATTATGGGTAGTCTCATTCATCATTTGACACCCTGTCTTAATTACCTCTCCTATGGTCCCTTGAAGTGACCACAACCTCTGTTTTTGCCACTCCTGCCTTTTATATATTTGATTTTCATGCATAACCACAGTTCCTAGGTTTAAACCTTTTATATCGGAGGGTTTTCCTATGTATCCGGTGTATCGAGTAAAGGCTTGGGACCAAGGCCACTCAGCATTGCTCTGGCTAGTAGTACTTTCTAATTCATGAATTACAATGATGACTGCAAACAATACCTCAACGAAAATCC
>VZSE01005694.1:0-24873 GCA_013398275.1 Promerops cafer
ATAGAATAGAACAGAACATCCTGAGTTGTGTGGGGCCCACAAGGATCATTAAACTGAACTCTTCAGACATCCTGGTTGAATGGCTTCTGGTTTACTGGCCCAGAAGAAGCATGTGTATGGTTGAAAGGAGAGGGGAAGGAAGCCAGTATGACTGTTGGGCTGAACTTGATTCTTCCAGCACAGAAATTTTACATCCCAGAGTTTCTCTCTTGGGAAGACATTATTAATTATGATTATTATTATAGTCTTGTAGTAACATATGAATACTAATTTTTTTTTTCTTTGAGGTAGGTTGACTTCTCTCTTCATTTCTTTTCCTAAATTATAACTCTCCAGTAGGTCGTGGTACTAATTAGCTGAATTGGAAGTCGCATAGAAAAAATTCTAGACATTATGATGTGAACATACCATTTAATGAGGACTATGAAACTAAAAATGACATTTTTCCCTATAATTAAAAGTAATTTTTATTCAGTCATATTTCTTACTTTTGAAAGACCTTCGAACAGTCTGACTTACTAAATATATTTGAAATTTTTGAGGTTTATACATAAAATTCATCTGTAATTAAAACAATTTTTCTGCAATAGTCAACTCAAAAAAGTTCCACATCCCTTGTATCTAGTAGTAGATTCAAAGCAGTTCATATATAATATAGGATGTTATGGGGATGCATGTAAAGTGGCTAAATCCCTGATAAGTTCAACGTTTTTTTAGAAACTGGTAGGGGAAATGGTTAATTTTGCCCTGCCTCTGATCAATCCTCAATTATTTTAACCTTGCTGATAGAAAATGTATTAAATATAATGTCAAAGGTCTCCGTGTATGGCTTATAAGACAATATGAGGCTGTATCAAAAAATCATGAAAGAAATGGAAATCGCTGTGTACTCGTTAGGTATAGGGTCTAGTGCACTTCATATTTGTCTTTGTCATAAGCCTTGGCCAGTCGAAGTACATAAGGTTCATACATGAAATATCATGACCTTTGTTTCTATTTCTGTCTTTGAATTGTTGAGGTCTTATGTGTATGGGTCTGTTTGTGGTTTTTTGGTTTGGTGTCATGATCCTCTCCCCCCAGAAAATGTTTCTTATATCTCTGAGAGTTGTCAATAATATTACAGCTCACAAGTGATACAATCCATAGTGAAAAGTGAGTGGACCTGAACTGGAAATAAAACTAAGGTTATTTATAAACTGCTTCCTTATGTGTTGATTCAGATTATTTGTAAACACAAAAACATTCAATTTGTCTCAAAATGAAGCAAATAGACAGCAGAATAAATAATAAGCATTCAAATAATTAGAAGAAAAAATATCTTCGAGGATATATGTCCATTTTGTAGAAATACTGCAGTAGTTCTGATTGGGTTTACTACATGAGTGGCGATATTTTTATTTTCATTTTTGACCCTTATAGCTTCTGCTTTGGTTATTAAAAGCTAAATGTTGCTTGCTTAGAGACATCTTCCTTGTTAAAAACTTAAGACTGACCTTTTCCTAAGAGAGCAGTGGTGGGTGCCCGGGTGGGGGTACAGTGCTGCAGGGTGCAGTGCAGCTGTACGGGCACGGGGGTCAGCTCTGCTGGGCTGCGCTGGAAGGGGAGTGGGCATCGATGCACCCCATGCTCTCATCTTAGCTGGGAAACACACTGTAAGCTGTTGGGAGCAATGGCGATGGGCATGGGGAGGAGGTTCACCCATGGGAGATGCTCCTTGCTGGCCTCAGGGGCTGCCACAGTGTCACCCTGCCCACTCATGTCCTGCCTTGCCTGGGCCATGCACTCCTGTTGTGCTCCCCGAAGGCGCTGGTTCCAGCCCTCAAAGCCAGACAGCCACACGGCGTAGGCACAGACACTGCGACTGCCTGGCACTTTGCTCGCACCAGTGCTGTGCAAGGTTTTTGCCTGCTGACCCCCTCCTAAAGCAGCTCCAGTGCACCTCCACCTGACCAGGACGTGGCACAGATGCTGCTGTGCTGTCCCCCTGACAGCAGGCCCATCTGAAACCTTGCTGACAAAATGTGCATTAGTTTTGTACTCTATCAAAGCATGAACCTCCATTGTAAAGGTTACAGAACGTGCTACTCATTTGAACGTGCCTTATGGAATATTCTAAGATACTTGGAACCTAATGAAACTGTGAGTTTTATTCCAAATGTCGTATCTCAGTGACGTGGCCCTCACTTGCTTTCAGCTTTATTTGTATTTAACTCCTCACTATTTCACAAAGTGTTAGACAATGACCTCAGCATGCTGCCTTCCCAGGGGACAAAGTAATGTCTGGGGAGAAGGACGGGAGGAGAATCTGCAGCTTTTGCTTTGAGTCTTTACCCCCACATCTTGGCTAAAGCTTATAAAAATAATCCGAGGGAGTTTCATGGCTACATATGGAAGTAGACCATGGCTATTTTCTTCTGACATGGGTATGACTCACATGTCAAAAACATAAGGCCCTAGTTTTGCAAATTTCACAGTTCAGGTATCCTCTTCTTTTAACATGAGTTGCTCAAAATACAGAAATGCAGAAATCTTGATTCAAAATGTAGAAGAAGGGCCCCAGTTGTTAAATTCTGTGTTGTAAATACACATTTACTCTTGAAGGGTTTTCCAGGAGCTTTTAACATAAAGCAGAACATTTTAAAGAGATTTTCTGCTTGTTTCACTTGGAATCCTAAGGAACAGTGCATTTTTAGTGGCATTTGTGAGATACACTAAAAAAAATAATATGTAGCTCAAGCCTTAGAAACTAAATTTCAGTAAAACAATGTTTGCATTGGGATCCTTTACAAAAAAAACCCAAAACACAAAACCAATAAAAAACACCACCCCTCTGTTTGGGACTAGTATAAGGGGAAATTGCCATTAATGTTCCTGTCAAATACAACATACACAGTCAAACCTGTGAAGTTTCCCTGAGTTCAGACTGGTTATCTCACAAATCTGTGCAAAGCTCTGGTGAATAATTTATACCAGGCTTGAGGTGACAAGTTAAACACACCCATTTTGTCTAAAATGCTATGAAGGCATCAAGATGGAGCCAAGCTGCAGGGTGAGTAGAGCTCGGTTGATGGGAATCTGAGCATGTCGAGAAGGGGGGATGCTGCTGTAAAGAAAGTGAAATGTAATGAGATACTTTTTCATGCATAATTCATGGATGAAAACATGACTGCATAAAAAGCCATGGATTTTAACAAGGCAGAGCTGCAATCATACACATTATCTTCCCAGAGGAACTTTATATAATATTGGCGAAAAAGAGAGGATTCTGAATACCAGTACAAAATAAAGCTGACGTTTTCAAATGCAGTAGAATTTACTTTAATGTACAATGGCTGTAAAGGAAACAATTTATATTTAAACCTCAAAATAGTTCCTAGAAAAAAAAATTACTTTAAAACATATGCCTGCATTTTCCAACTTAAGGAAAAAAATAAGATGAGGAATGAGAAAAATACCTCATCTGGATAAAAAAAAATTTAAAATGCATAAGCAGTATTTTGTTGAGTGTGTTGTTAGGATTGTGCTTTGAAATCTTTTGCAAGCATTTTCACTTTTTAGAAGCAAAACTTTTGATAGGAATGACTGCTGTGAACAGGCTTTAAAAAAGATAAAATGTTAGCTATTGTCACCATAAAATTTAATTTGGTTGCATTTGCAAAAGCAAATACTGTAATTCAGCTTTCAAGAACAGTTTAGTGGCTAGCACATGACTGTTTGAAATGGTGTTTAACGCTTGGGGTATTTAGTTGAAGGGATTAAAAATGGAATGTTGATTAAAGCTTGGGATGTCTTAAATTTATCACCACAAAATCCTAATGACAGACTTAGCTGGAAGGAACAGGGGTGCCTCCTTTAGCTGTTCACTTAGTACGAGCATACAGAAAGGCACCAGAACAAGTCACAGAGAGCTTCAGAATCACACAAGCTGAAGGACTCTGTGAAGTTATTTGTTTAGTTTACACTGCACAATTTCAATATTTTTGAGGAAAGTAAAATAGCCATTTTGCATCCAGTTATGGTTTTATAGTCTTGACAGTTGGGTGAAGAAAGCATTAAGGGTTCAAAATGATTGATATTTCAAAGTGTTCACCTTCTATGGGATATTTTTTCCCATCTTAGTTGTACAGTGTGAGAAGCAGAGAGACACTACAAAGAGAAGCAGGTTGAGTTGGTACAGTCACTAAACAATCTCAGCCATTTAAATAAAATTATGTTATTAACCCCTGATAACAAGAAATACAGATACCTTCAGGTTTTGACAGTAAAAAAAAAATATGGTCTCTTTTTTGACCTTGGTAATAATTTAATATCTCATACAGAATTTTATCAGTTCACAGCTTTTATAGCAATACAAGCTAAAAGAAACATATAGGTTCCATTTGCTGTCTTAGACCAGCAGTGAAATAGTGTTTTTGTCTATGATCTCTGACTGTGTCTCTTCACAAAAGGCTTTCCTTCTCATCTATTGTCTGCATTTTTAATTTTTCTTAGTGTCGTCTCAATAGAAAACATTGCTTCTCTGCAGTTTTTCCAGACATTGCTTCTCCTTTAAAGAGCATGACAATGATCTGTCTCACATTCTCCTTAGTGAAATCTGATTATCTATTAGTTTATTCCAGGACTGATTTGTCATACTTGCTCACCTCCCATGTAGAAGACTTTAGAACTTGAGCTCATCCTGGTCTTAGAACAGCTAATTTTCTGTAATGGTTTCCCTGCTTTTAGTTAAGGGGGACAAGTAAAGGAGGAAGAGGACATGAGGATCCCTCAGTTAAAGCACAGAACATCTCACAGTTCCTGCTGTAGAATTTGAAAAGGGCTTTTTTCCATCTGCTCCCCTCTACTTCTTAGAAGTTGTGCCATCCTCCCTACATTCACACTGGCTTTGACTGAGTATTTAGCCTCAGTGATACAGCCATTTCCAAGTATGGAAAAGGTTTGTTAGCTTAGGTACCTGTTCTCCACGTGATGAAGTTTTCTCCTGTCTTCACCAGGCTGAATGGCTAGCTGAATACTTGGAAATGTAAAGCATCTGAAATGGGAATCAAATGACAATATTATTGAAATCTCCCTCAAGGCACCATGTGACGCAGGCTGTGCAGTTAGGAGGATGCAGCTATGCTGAGCTCACATAACTGGGGTTTGTTTTCTGTCTATTTTCTTCTTAACTTTGAAGAGAGCCCCTCAAAGGTTATGTGATAGGATTGTGCCAGATATGTGCAGGGTCAGGGACTCCATGGTTTTCTATCAATGAATTCTGCTTTCAGTCTTAGTGATTTGAGCCTGTCTGTGTCTTGGTGTAAAGGGAAGTATTACTTGTTTGATTTTCTAAGGCACTGGAAACATTATAAAACCACCCCAAATTCTGACCAGTATTCTCAGAAAAAGAAGTCAAAAAAATCTTTAGAATAAAACTGCTAGAAAAATATTGATATGGACCCCAATACTACAGCATGGTTATGTGAAAAAGCCTGACATGAAATGACTGTCAATAAGTATAAAATTTTAGATGAGGGTCATTAATTAATGATCTCTGAAGCAGTTTAAATATTTCAGTCAGTCGGACAAGGTGTGGAAAAAGCTGTTACCTGGGACACAAAAATCCTTAATTCTGATACTTGTTCTAAAACTGATTGCTCCATGGATTTTGGCAAAGTACTTAATCTCTTACTTCTATCTCTAAAATAGCAGTGACAGTAATAGTGGGAATGGTAATAATATTCTAAATAAGGTTGAACATTAACTTGTTGCTAAAATATTTTACATATGCTATAAATTTTAAGGTTTATGGTATAGATATGAAGGTGTATCTAGTCCTTGGTGTTAGACCTTGCTAGGAATTCATGCTCAGCATTGTGTCTTCTTAAATAAATGTTATTCAAGCTAAGCCATTGACATTATACTACCAGAAAAATTGTACATTCAACAGCAAGAAGGTAGGCCTGTCAGAAGGCTGGAGGCAGCCAGAAGAAAAGAGAGTTTCTCTTAACACAAATCATCACCAAGGTTACTAAGAATATCCACATCATACATATTCTACACTCTTGCTTTTAAAGATGTGAAAATGAGACATATGCAGCAGTGCTTTAATTTAGATAATAATTTTCTATCTTTGGCAGCAAAATAATAGAACTGAAGAAAAAGACTTCTATCAATGCATTTTCCTGCAAAATGGCACTAAGGATGAAGTGATAAAGATAAACTATACTATATTTACCCATACCTATGGTCTTGTAAGGTCATAGGTGAAGTGTTATCAACATTAGGAAAGAAAAGGAACAAGGAACAAAAGTGTAAGTGAGAATTTTCATACCTTGTGTGCTAGCCAGAGTTCAAAGTAGCTGGTATGTGAGACTGGTTTGTCTTGCTTTCTTGTTCTTTGGACTCCAAAAACCTGACTGGGAAAATGCCTTGTTGCAGGGCAGCACCCTCACAGATATGCAGAAGTTTTTTTCGTTCCTGTCCTTCCTTCAACCTCAAAAAAAAATCTTTTCAGATATGTCTGGTCAATCTTATCAGTTTATTTTAACATCTTTTTAATTTTTTTTTTTTGGAAAGGCAGTAACTTCATGTGTCCTTGCACACTGCAAGCAAGGTTTCCCTCCTGAAGGAGAGGTTGCCAGGGCCCTACCTCTTCAATATATTCCTGAATTGCATTCTGTTTCTTTTTTGGACATGGTGACAGAAACAGAAGAAATTATAGTAGAATTAATTAATTTCTTTGGTACAGGACTACCTCATTTATGGTACAGATGTGATTCAACAGGTCTAGAGTAGTGTTTTAGGAATATTCTCAGGGGAACCAACCATTCTCATTTAGCATCAGTCTCCAAACGAATGAATCCAAGTCACAAGAAGCAACTCTACCTATTCCCTACAATAAATATAGACAATGGTGAGGGGCAAGATACTCTGAAGACCTTAAGATAGCAGTTGAGTCTGTCCAATTTCAGTATTCCAATTCTGCACAGTCCTTCAAGGTAATATAGATACCTTCCTGAGAGAGAGACAGTTTACTAAGAACCTTAACTTTTCTTTGGTAAAATAATTAATCAATATATATAGCAAATATTAGATCCACCCAGGATCCACTCCACTTGGAGTCATTACAGGATGGATATGAAGTGGTCCACTTACAGAATGTATCTGGTCCAGCAAAAAAAAGGGAGAGACTGCAATTTCATTTGCTGTGATCTGCTACAGTTCCAGGATTGCGCCCCTAATGAAACCTATACTACTCCTAGCAAATACCTCATATTTTATCAACTTTGCTCATTGTATATTCATGAAACTGTTCAACCTTTCAACCTCAAGACACAACAAAACAGCTTATTTACCAAAGGTTTTTTTGTTTTTTTCTAATGCAGTAGCTCCATGTAGTCCATAAAGAGATTTTGTGACAAAGTGTTGACTCCACAACAAAATAAATGAATCCCGGTGTTCAGATCTCCTTGAGTTCATCTAAATTAACTGAAACACACAAAACTGTAGTGGGCAACCATATGACTACACATGAGCAGACCAGGTGATTTCATCTTCACTGCACCTCTTGGGCACGGAGATCTTGTTGCATAAGCCTTTTCAGGAATATCATATGCATAATGACCTACAGTGTAGGCTGTACACATTGGTGTGCAGCAGTGACTTCAGCAAGGTCAGATCTTATTATTTTGACAGATCATCTCTCTGAGATATGCCCTTGAACTATGATCTTTTATTTTTGAACCACATTTCTCCTATCAGTTTGGGATATCAATTTTGAACACAGAACTGAGTGTTACCACTGTGAGTTAAAGCTGATTGGTGTTTTCCTATCTGGTTAGAATGAGAATACAGAACCCTGAACCTGCACTACTTCTAAAAAAGACCACACCCAATTTGGAATCCAGCTTTTCCTTACCGTTTGCATAAAATCATCACATTTTATGTAATAAGAATGAATTGTGAACAGATGGACACCAACACACACTACTATGTCACAATATATAGTATGTCCATTATTGATTTTTAAGGTAGGGAGCAACAAGAATTCCATGGGTAATCAAGAGAGACTTCAGGGCCTTGGGATGAATGTTCAAGGGATCAGGAGCCCAAGTAGTGTTTTCCTCTGTCCTTCAAGCTGTAGAGAATGATAATAGAAGAAACAGCAAGAGCCATTATATGAATACGTGGCTCCTAGCCCAGTGTCACCATCAGAATTTTGTGGTTTTGATCACAGATCAGTTTACATGACACAGACCTGCTGCAACAGACAGGGTACACCTGTCTCAAAGTGGGGAAAGGACCTCTGCACAGGAGTTAGCAGGATGTCATGTTTAACCCCAGCCAATAACCAAATACCACACAGCCAGTTGCTCACTCCCCTATCAGCAGGATTGGGGTTGGAATCAGAAGGGTAAAGGGTGAAAAACTCATATGTTGAGATGAAGATAGTTTAATGGGGAAATTAAAAGGCACCCACACAAACAAAGCAAACCAAGGAATTAATTCACTGCTTCCCAGGGACAGGCAACTGTTCAGCCATCTCCTGGAGAGCAGGGCACCATCATGAATAACAGTTATTTGGAAAGACAAATGACATCACTCCAAATGTCATCCCCTTCTTTCTTATATCCCCCGGTTTATAGACTGAGCATGAAGTCATATTGTATTGAATATCCCTTTGGTCAGGTTGGGTCACCTGTCCTTGCTGTGTCTCCTCACAGCATCTCAAGCAAACCCACACTCCTTGCTAGCATGGAAGTATGAAGCACAGAAAAGGCCTTGGATCTGTGCAAGCTCTGCTCAGCAAACGAAAAACATCACTATATTATCATCACTGTGTTTAGCACAAATGCTCTGATTTCTATTTGGAGATCCATGCAGCAGCAAAGCTGCAAAATGTTATTATGTGTTAGAAACCACAGAAGCGTCTGAGAAGGATCCCAGAGGAATTAGGGCCTCACCCCCCCAAAAAAGTGGTGGGATTAATAGCCCAGCTGAAGTGCAGCTACACCAATGCATGCAGCATGGGAAACAACCAAGAGCTAGAAGCCATAGTGCAGCAGGAAAACTATACCATAGCTGACATCATGGAAACAGGGTGACATATCACAGAAACTGGACAGCTGCAACAGATGGCTATAAAATCTTCAGAAGGTATAGACAAGGAAGGAGAGGTGTGGGGTAGTCCTGTATATCAGGGAGAGTTTCAGTTTTCTAGAACTTAATGATGGCAACAATAGGGTTGAATGCTTATGGATGAGACATGGGAGAAGGCCAACAAAGTAGATATCACAGTGGGAGCTTTTTAAGACCAACTAACCATGAGAAAGAGGCAGACAATATGTTCTGTAAGCAGTTGAGAGAAGTCTCAAAATTGCTAGCACTTCTTGTGGGGAACTTCAATTTACCAGATTGCTGTGAATAGAGTATAACAGAGCAGAAGGCTTCTAGAAGGATCCTAGAGTGTGCTCAAGATAAATTCCTGACACAGCTGGTGAGTTAGACAATGAGGAAAGGTGCACTGCTGGACTTGTTGCTTGTGAACAGAGAAGGACATGAGGGTAATGTGATGGAGGGGGGCCGGCCTGGGCATAGCAATCATGGAATGACATAGTTTCCAATGCTGGGAGAATCAAGGAGGAGGGCCATAAGAACTGCCACTTTGGACAATCACAGGGCAGATTTTAGCCTTTTTAAGAGACTCTTTGAGAGGCTTCCTTGGCAGGCAGTCCTTAATATCTGTCCTGTCTGACAGAAAAGGACGTGGGGGTACTGGTCAACAGCCAGCTGAACATGATTTCTCAGCAGATTGCTCAGGTGGCCAAGAAAGCCAATGAAATCCTGACTGAGATCAGAAATAGTGTGGCCAGCAGGACCAGGGCTGTGATCAACCCCCCTTTCCCGGTACTTGGCTCTGGTGAGGCTTCACCTTGACTCCTGTGTTCACTTTTGGGCCCCTCACTATCACAGTAGCATGTCCAGAGAAGAGCAGCAAATCTGGGGAAGAATCTGGAAAACAAGTCATATGAAGAGCACTGAGGGAGCTGGGGTTGTTTAGCCTGGAGAAAAGCAAGATATGAGGAGACCTCATCACTCTCTACCTGAAAGGAGATTCTAGTAGGATGGAGGTTGGTCTCTTCTCCCCAGTAGCAATCAAGACAAAGAGGAAATGGCTTCAAGTTGCATCAGGGGAGATTTAGATTGAATATTAGAAAATATTTATTCACTGAAAGGGTCATGAAGCATTGGAATAGGCTGCCCATGAAAGTGGTTGTGTCACCATCCCTGGAGATGTCTACACATTTGAAAGATGTGTAGATGTGGCACTTCGAGACATGGTTTAGGGGTGGGTTTGGCAGTGTTTGGTTTACAATTGGAGCTGATAAGCTGAAAGGTCTTTTCCAATCTAAACTATTGTAATTCTTTCTAGGATTCATTGTGTATATACAAAGTGACCTTTGCCAAATATAATCCTAAACAATACAACAATTTTTACATAAAAAAACCCAAGTCCTATATCAAAGTGCAATGTTACCCATCTTGGATTTGATTGTGCTCTCAAGCTACCAGCAGAACTCTGGGTGATGTCTAAAAATTTTCATGCAGATTAAAGGTACAGCATAGTCTTAAAAATTTAGAAAAAAAACTAGTTTACTGACTAGATATCTTCCAATTTAAGGTAATCAAGACTTTGGACTGTGGATGATCTATAATTTTGAGTAAGACAAGGTGATCATCAAAGTGAAAGGCAAAGCAGAGTTAAGGAGTTTATCATTAGAGGCTGTCACTCTTCAGATATTATAAACTCCAAGTCTGTAGAGGAAAAAAATGTTTTCTGATCAATAGCTGATATAATATAGTATTACTATGGTGGTGTCCATGCTATAGGCATAGAGAATGCTACACATATGGCCTTCATATGATTTCTTCTTGCTGTATCTGTGTAATACAGATAGTGACAGTAACTAGCTGACAATTTTAAGTAGCAAAGTATTTATATCCACCAACATGATTTTGCAAAAAACATGCCTAATCAACCTAATTTAGTGTTTTTTTTTAAATAATAAACTTCTCTGATGAAGTAAACTACATTAATATAAATTTATAAAATGTTTTTAAAAGCATTCTGCATTACAGAAAAAAAATCTGTTTGCATTGATGCTGCCTATAGTGGATGGACAAAAGTGGGTGGCTTACAAAAGAAAATTTTTTAAAAGAGATGAAATAATGGCTTAACAGAATCTTATACAGGTATATGTTTCGACCAATCTGTTAAACATAGTTACCAGAAGGAGGATACAAAATCAGTAATGACAAAAAGTGCCGATGGTTCAAAAAATATTTGAGTGAGAGCTAGTGACAGAAAGAGATCTATAAGAAGTGTTGATTTGTAAGGTGGGATCCTTTTCCCAATGTATTTTAGCAAACATGACACCCAGGAATAAAGCATGTTGGTCACACTTAAAAGGTGACATTCTGGAAGTCATTGACTTGTAGGCCATCCTAATCTTCTTCCTGTGATGGAGAATGTGTTCCTTGAATACATAAAACAAAGAACACAACATGAAGGAAAAGATAGCACTACATTTTTAAATAAACAACATTGTATTTAGGTTATTGTTCTATAATTTCAGAAAAAGTTGAGTAAAAATTATTGGACTGATTCAAGTTGAGCATAAAAAGAACTTAGTCAATTTACATTTGCAGAAGAAGCCTGAGCCCAGTCTTGATGACAAGGTCCTGGTAAAGTAGAATTTTTTTTAATAGAACTAAATTTAATTTAGAAGAAAAAAAGCTTTTTTTTTTTTTTTTTTTTTTTCTCTTAGTAGCAGTAGTTTACAGTTAGGCAAATTCAGCTGAGAAATAAAGTGCACATTTTTTTAGCACTGAGAGTAATGAAGCATTAGAACAATTTACCTGTGAAAGTAATGGATTTTCTATCACCTCCAATCTCTAAATTAAGACTGCATGTCTTTTTGGAAGATGTACTATATCTCAAACCAAAGTTATGGGTTTGATTTCAAAATTACAGACTGACTTTTTTTTCCCTTTTCTATAGTAAGAGGTCAGGCTAGATGATAGTAATGGTCTCTTCTGGCCCTGAAATCTATGAATCTAAGTTGTAGCTTAGCTTAATGAACATCACAGCATAAAACAGTGCCTGTAATTCCTCACATCTTCATCAGCCTGCCTTCACTGCCTAAAAGCACAGGTGACCTAAATGATATAAAATGTAGCAACTTTAAGAAATCTAATATAAACATTTCTTGCTGTAAATGCAAGACCTCTGTGATTTTAAGCTAACTGCTTTGATATAATTTGGTATAAAGAAGGCAGAGAAGCTCAAAAGCTGTTGTTTTGTACTTTTAGAACAAGTGTAGTTGACCATTAAGTCTGTCTCTCTTTCTTTTTTTTACAGGCTCTCTGATGTCTCAAACCCAAAGAAATCTTTACTGATGCTCTTGTGGTGAATTAGGTGCTGTTTTCTTAAAGAATTAATGAAAATATTTTTAATGGTAGTATTACAACATTTTTATAGTATTAATGTAAATAATGTCAGGACACACTGTAAACCTGTTTTTTAACAGGCTGCATTTAAGTAGTTTTTGTCATCTTGCTGACTGTTCCCATATGTTATGGTACTATGCTTTCCACTTACATGCTTGCTTGAACAAGCACCTTTCTGGATATTTTCATGATACCTTTCTTTCGTAGATAATAATTAAGTTGAACACACAAATGGGAGGCATCCAGGAAAGTTTTGGTTCCACTGCCTGAAAAATGTAGCGGTGTTTCCATTCATTTATTTTACCACACTACTTTTAACTTAGGTTTAAAATAATTTACCTTTTGTATGTCTCTTTATTATTCGTATAACATAAGTTGCTTTTTCATATTATAATTAGTATGAATATAGATCTTCAGTTATAACAAGGTAATGGTGGTTCTTCTTTAATTCCACCTTTGCTGAAATTTTGATGGTCACCGTGGTCGTGGTCTGTGGTCTGTGCTTCAGATTCATGTACATATTGCTATCTTTTTTCAAAAGAGTCACATGTTCAGATATAGACATGTTAATTTGCTCCAGACATGAAATAATGATAAGACTTCACTAAAAATACAGCTATGATGTCACAAGCTTGTGGGGAAATGAAACTCCTCTACATACTCTTTTTATAGCCTTCTTTAGTCTTTTTATAGCTTCTTTAGTCTTTGCCACTTGACCGATCTATTGGTATCTACAAATGGAAGGATTACATCCTAGAGCAAAAGAGATTTTTTTTTCTCTTAATCATTTCTTGGGCTTAAGGTCTACCGTACTAACCACACAGGGAAATTAGAATAAGCTATTAGAAAATGAAGGCTTTAATTCATACATAAAGACCGAACACATCATTTCCAGGGTATTCTTGCATATTTCATTTTAATCTGCTAAGTGCATTTTTTTTCTCCTTTGTACAGTATTGGATACTGGATGAGATTCATTATCCTTTTTCTTGCCTGGGTGCATGCAGTCCTTTCTTTGTGACCCAGATAAAAAAAATCTAAATCCAAAACATGGGGTGATACTTAGACAATTAGAAGGGGCATAGACATTTTTAACTTTCTCAGTATCTATGTATTCATTGAGTACAACAGATATGAGGAAAAAATATTCCCTTGAACAGAAAAAGGAATGTATCTTGGAGTTTAAAGAGCTATTTTTACATGTTCATTCAATTAAAGAATGTCTTCATTGTAAAAAGAAATAAGTATATTCCCTTAGCTCTCTTGAAAAGTGTTGATGTGAGTCCCTGAGAGAAAGGGAAAAGAAAAAATCCACTGGTCAGGAGAAGTTTGTCTCAGCAACTATCTTCTGACATTTCACTATGGTGGTAAAACAGACATATTCTGGAGAGGCTAGGAGCTCAATTTTATGGTGCAAATTTTAAGAACCAAAGCAGTTCAGAGCAGAACTCAGACTCCGACTTCATCAGTGTATTAATACTGGACATAAGCAGAATATTGATGAATTTCAGTATTCATTAACAAGCACCATATATTGACTTTTTTAGTCAGTTAGCATGTGTGAACAGCAAATCTAGGAATGAGTTGGTAAAGGTTTTATCATTATTACTCTTTTATTACATATTTTTTATAAGCAGGAATGGAAAGATTGTTTTTTTGGGAAGACAAATTCAAATAATTCAAACATAAATGGAAAGAATCCTTATACAACATTCAGCCAAAGACCAGTTCTTATTACAAATTTATAATACGAGTCAAGCAAGAGGTAGAAGCTAAGAGAAAGTAGCATAAATGTAATCAAAGAGTGGTAAATTAGGATAAAAATGAGACATCCTGAAGATCCTGAAGATATAATTGACTTCTGCATTAAAAAAAAAAAAAAAAAAAAAAAAGGAAAGTTTTACATTAGACCAAGTCTTGATAGCATATACATGGCAACTTTCTACCTTAGAATGTAGAAAATGGTGCTTTTTTAAAACCTAATTTGGCTGTCTCCTTATGACCTGTGAGGTATAAGTATCTAAAAGTTGCCAGGATGTTGAAATTAACCACTTTGCAAATGTGTGAAGAACTTTGGGTCATTATTTGCCTTGGGTGTTAATAATTAGTGTTGTCATATAATATTTTGTTAAAATACAATAAGAAATAAAATACAGAGGGAAGACCTGGTTTGTAAATACCTGTAGCACTAAAGTAGTACTAACATAGCAATAACTACAAATAGTCAGAACTGTTGAAATAGCAGACTATCTTGAAAAAAATGAAGCAGAGCCTTTTCTAATTCTTTAAGAACTAGTAGTTCTTTTACTTCTGTTGCCAATCCCTTACTTCTTGGTGCCATGAAGGAGTAGAAGCACAATGATAAATAATAATAAAAAAAATATTTTCTAATTCTGGGAACAAAAGTCTCCACTTAAAAACATTGAATACTTTCCTCTTTATTTGAAAATAAGAAAAAATCTGAAAAATTAAGGAATTCCTTATCATTAACCTTTGAGATATTTATTGTGTTGTTATCTAAAAGAAAAGGGAAGGGAATAATATGGATAATACCACAAGCAAGAACTTAAAAGTACTTTAACAAGAAACTGAAGCAAAAATTTCCTTCTCTGAAGTACCACTCTTATGTTTTAAAGAATTTTCCAGTGAACCTGGAAAAACACAAGATGCTGGAGTTGAGACTTTTAAAGGTGTATCAGATAATACATAGGTCTATACGGTCTCCATGTGCTTTAAATCAGACTGTAAGCTTGCAGCTGAGCCTAAGAACATTTTTCAACTCACCCATCATAAGTTTTACAGTGCTTCATCACCAGCTTGGCAGAGCATTTATTTTACTACTTTGGGAGCCTTCAGGTAGGCAAGAGATAACAGCAGCACTGAAGTCCTGCCAGTTATTTCTAAGACTGCGTATGGTAGTGGTAACCTGTTCCTGGCGAAACCTGAATTGCTGAAATGTCTACCTGTGAAGGAATGCCAGGCATTTTGCTCCTGGTGTGCATATCTAAGTCAGTTCAATATATTGCCATCTGATTTCTTTTCCAGCATTATGTTTATTCCCAATTACAGTAGATGCTTCAGCATGCTATTGCATGGGAGTATGTACTTTAGTGTGTCTTCAGCATTTCCAAGTAATTTATATTGGAGTCCCAGACCACCTTAGTGAAAAGTTGAGGAGGGCATTTAGATCTTGACCTGTAAGGGCTTACTTTTACGGGATTCATGGCTCTCTGTTGAGTAGAAACCATTTCACGTTTTCTTGCTGACTTTATTAGGAAATACCTGAGCAGGTTTCAACAATGTTGCTGCTGGCACTGATTTATTGTTGGTCAGTTAATACTGTATCTGAAGTGCTTTAAAAAGTCTTCACTATGTCGTATGCCAAGATAACAAGAGTGAGGCCTTATCCTTGTCTCAACAATCTGGGACATCAATGTAGAGAGCAGAGACCAGTTTTAGAGGTATTGGCAAGATGCGCTGCAACATTTGGCCTGATTAAAGCTCCTAAAGGCACATGGCTTCATGCTAAGCAGTATTACAGAATCACAGAATATGCTGAGTTGTAAAGGACCCACAAGAATCAAGTCCAACCCCTGGACTGGCACAGGACCATCCCCAAGAATCACACCATGTGACTGAGATTGTTGTCCAAACACTTGAACTCTGTCAGACTTGGTGTCGTGACCACTTCCCTGGGGAGCCTGTTCCAGTGCCCAACAAAGCTTTGGGTGAAGAACTTACGTTTTTCCAATATCCAACCTAAACTTCCCCTGACACAACTTCAGACCATTCCCTCGGGGCCTGTCACTGGTCACCACAGAGAAGAGATCAGTGTTTGTCCCTCATCTTGTCCTCACAATGAGGTCTCCCCTCAGTCTCCTCTTCTCCAGACTGCATAAACCCAGGGGCCTCAGCTGCTCCTCATGTGGCTTCCCCTCAAGGCCTTTTGCCATCTTTATTGCCTTTGGATGCCCTCTAACTGCTGTTTATATCTTTCTTGTATTGTGGTGCCCAAAACTGCACACAGGACTTGAGGTGAGGCCGCCCCAGTGCAGAACAGAGCAGGACAATCCCCTCCCTTGCCCAGCTGGTGATGCTGTGCCTGATGCCCCCCAGGACACAGGTGACCCTCCTGGCTGCCAGGGCACTGCTGACTCATACTCAGCATTCACCAGGGTCCAGTCAGCGGGGACCTCTCTGGATTCCCAAGATTGCTCAAAAATCATCAAAAGTTGTTTTGCTATGACATCAGCCAGATCTTTGAGGATTCTTGGATGAATCCCATTAGGCCCCATAGATTTGTAGGGATCCAGCTGGAGCAGCAGAGCCTGCACAATTTCAGGGTTGACTTAGAATTGACCATTCTCACAGTCATGGTCTTCCAGCTCAGGACACTAAGACTCCTTTTGTCCCTCGTTCACGTTGAAGACAAAGGCAAAGAATGAGTTAAACATCTCTGCCTTGTCTCTGTCCCTGTTTGTGAGGTGACCATCCTCACTCTGAAATGGACCAATGTTATTTTTACACTGTCTATTGCCATTAATTTATATGAAAACACCTCTTTTTATTGTCACCCACATTTCTGGCCCACTTCAACTCCAGCTGAGCTTTGGCTGCATGAGTATTCTCAGTACACTGGCAAGCAACATCACTGTATTCTTCCCACATTACCTGACCTTGCTTTCACTGGGTATACACTGTTCTTTCTTGCCCTATTTCCAAGAGAACATTCCTGTTCTGACAGGCCTTTTGCCTCACCTGCTTGACTTCCTAATTTGAGAATTGCCTGCTCCTGTGCCATTAGGAGGTGACATTTAAAAACTGATCAGCACCGATGGACCCCAGCAAAAATATTTTCTCAAGGGACCTTACTTACTAATTTTTTGAGCAGTCTGAAGTCTACTTTCCTCATGTCCAGAGCTGAGGTTTTGCAGGCACTTTTCCTTCTGTCAACAGGGATTTTAAACTCGATCACTTCAAGGCTGCTGTGGCCAGCATGGCTGCCAATCTCCACTTTGCTCATGAGATCCACTCTGCTAAGACACAGGAGATCAAGGAAGGAATCTTTCCAAGTCAGCTCTTTTATGACCTGTTCTATAAAGCTGTCATCCAGGTTTTTCAAGAAATCTTCTGGCCCAGGATTTACCAGCTGTGTGATGTTCCCAGTTAATTTCTGATGAGTTGAAGTCTCCCATAAGGACAAGGGCAGTTGACTTGAAAATGTCTTTTAGTTCCTCAAAGAACTGGCATCACTGTCTTGGGTAGAAGGTCTATAGTAGACTCCCACAATGACATCCACATTATTTGTTTGCCACTTGATCCAGAGGCTCTCAACTGTACCACTGTCAGCTGTGAACTCCATACATTCTAACCCTTTTATTATGTACAATCTTGCCCCCTGCTTTTGCTTTGCCTATCCCTCCTGAGAAGCCTGTAACCATCCAACAGAGCACTCCAGACTTCCAGACTGAGACTGTAGCATTCTTGAAAATAGCCCATTAATCTCTTGTTCATTTACTTGTATACTACTTAGCCTGTTCACTTCTTGCTGTAGCTCCTTCACCTGGCAACACAGCTCTTCAACCACAGCACACCTGCAAAACAACTGTCTGTTGACTCAGCCATGCAAAGAGGCACCAGGCACTCCTGGTGACCTGTGACCTAGAGAGATACATCTACCAGCAGCAGGTCTGTCTGGCCAGAGGCCCTGACCTGGCTGCTTCAGTGACTCCCTCAGCTACAGCGGATTGAGCTTGACTGCATGCCAACACCATAACCAAGGAAGCTTAAATTAGTACACTAATACGACTGCTGCTAAAATTATCTGTTTGCTCTTATGAGCTACCTAGTTTGTTTGTTGTTTCTATTGGCTCCTTCTGAGTGAGCAAAGAGGAGCCATTCTTGCACACTCTGCTAGGTGAACTGCTGTGCAAACTGAGGTGCCACACCCTCACTGTCATGCCACCCTCTGGGGCTCTTTTGGTCCCTGGAGGCATTTTAACCTCCTTCAGTTGCTCCCAGGACCACCTGGTTGGCTCCAGGAGCTTCTGGGTCATGATGAGTCTTGGAGCTGCTGCACAGGTTCCTGAACAATAGCCTGAGATCATGGTTGATTTTTTTTTTTTTTTCCAATGGCATGAAGCCTCTAAGGCCTTCTATCAGAAAGAGTAGAAATGCTTAATAATACATGCTGCTATTGAGATTTAAATATTAATGTTTCAATACATGCATATTCTCAGACTGCTTTGTATAAAAATGTTGTCCTTTATTAACTCACTGAGCTTTTGTAGGAAGCATGTATGGTGAAGTAAGAGGTTTATGGATCCCTGTTACTGTTTATCCTTTCTTATGCAAATAATTTTATCCATCATTACTGAGGTTATTCCTCTCTCATTAGTAACCCATTTTTCCCTTAGAATTAAAAGAGAAAAAACATGCTAAAATTTTTTTAATGAAACAAATATATGTAAGAAAATTTTAAAATATGTTTAACTTGTTAGACAGCCTGATTTTCCCCAAATTATTATTTTTTACAACAAAACAGTGTTGTTAAGTTTGGTTGTTATGCTCAGCATAGCTTCAGAGCTGGAATCTCAGATTCTTTACAAAACTAAATGTTGTAAAGTGCTTTGACTAATGTAATTGTTAGATGTTCCCTGACTAGCTAATGACTACATACTCGTATTGATATTATGGGATGGTCCCTTCGGGGAAAGCCTCATATTGTTTCCTGTCAGCGTGAGTCAGTTTGCCTGCTGAAATGAAGTGCTACAGGCAATTCAGAGTGTTCAAGAATAAAGTCTGATTAGTTGATGCTGAGGTGTACATGGCAAATAAAACACTAAGTATGAGCTAATAATCCAAATGGTTCCCTAAAAAGAAGCATTAAGACACCACAAAGTCATTTTTCATAAATAACAGTTAAGTGGGTGATTTTTTTCACATTTCCATGTGGGATCTTAAAATACATATAGATGAAATTTTTTTTGCTTTCTAGTTGCAAAGGTCTAGTCGTAAGTGAAGAAAATATCATGGAAAATGAAGAAGAAATTTCCTGGTTTATTCTAGTTTGAAGTTTTGCAGAAATAAAATTTCTCCTCATATGTTTTTCATATTCCCTGCATTACTAGGTAAAACAGGTTGATTTTTCTGATTAAATTATCTATTTAAGGGTCAGTATCTAACAATTTCTTTGAGATGCAGATTAAGAAAGTGATGTTTCTAAAGCTGAAGGTCTTAGTGGAGTTCAATAGATGTAGAAATCAATCTAAAGCATTATGATGGGTTTCACTGACTTGGTCTCTGGTCAAAATCATATATATGCCCAGACCCTAAGCCAGATACTTAAGATAGTGTATGAAAATAGTATACATAACATGCTGTCCCAGTTTAAAAGACAGGTGTCTGCCAAGGAAGGTGGGAACCTTCCTGGAATGCAAAAAATTACCCCCTCCCTCCAAATTATTATAACTTTGAAGTTATAGGGCTTTCAGGCAAAGATATGGGAATATATATTATGTGTGTATACACACACACACACACCCACACACACACACACACACATGTATAACAAGACATACAAACAACAACAAGAGCAACAACAACAACAAAAAACAGTAAAAAAAAAAAGACAGACATTTCTTGCCCTTCAAGCAATTTCCCCTTCAGTGTAGTTGGGACCACAACTGGCAGAGGTGCTGGTGGCTCGTGTGGAGGCCAAGGGGGTGCGGTGACTCCCCTGCGGCTGCAGCGATGCTGTTGGCTCAGGTGGCCTCGGAGGGCAGCCAAAGTGAGCAGGGGCTGCAGGAGTCATCTGCCTCTCACGTGTCTGGAGCAGTGTCCTGGCCATGGCAGCAGCAGCCAAGGTCAGCAGCTGGGAGGTGCTCCCTCCAGAGGGAGGGAGGAGGTGGGGGCACAGTTTTTCCCTGAAGCACCCATGCAGATGTCAAGGGTAGGTGCTGAAAAAGTCCCAGTCCACCAGCTGCTCCCGTGAGCAGCTAGCCCACTAATGGTAAGGAAGGATCCTCTGTCACAGCGAGTCCCCCTGGGCAGGAAAAGTCCAGCACCAGACACCTCAATCATCTGCCCTCCAAGCTGGGGAAAGACTGCCCACCCCCCAGCTAAGATCTGCCAAAACCACCGTGCTTCCCCCATCTCTCAGAACCTTTCCAATGGTATGCCAAGGCACTCGGCCACATCTTTTGTTAACTCAATTACCTGCTATTCATCCTCCCCAGGCATCACCCCCTTCTCCCAGCATCTTTTGCAGATGACAGATGGGAAGAAATTCCCCTGAAAAACCCAACACAGAACACATACCCTGCTTTACTGATACCTACTAGGAGAATTAAATTCTAAAAGTGAGAAGATGGTGACTGGTTGCTACTGTTTCCCTACATAACTTTCCAGTTGAATATCAGAGTTTTCAAAAGCTTATCCAGTCCATGTCTCAGGTCCGAGCTCAGCAGCAGTATTGCGAATATCCCAGCCTTTAGAATACAGCACATCACCTTTTAGCCTAGTAGTCACCCACAAGCACACAAAGAGGAAGAAAGAGCTCAGAGGTAGGAAATTTTGGCAGTTATCCTGCTAGTCTCAAGGAAGCAAAAGAAGACAAATCCATTATTTATTTTCTCTATGAGGTACGCAGATGGTAGTCAGGATGCAAACATGCATAACAACCATAGTGGAATCCTATGGTGGATTAATACCCTATCACACATATTAGAAAAGGTTTCATTGTATAAGGACCGACAGAGTAAAGCAAGAATGTTCAAGGTGCTTTAATGAATAAAAAAATGGTTTTAGATGTGATAGTTCCTGTAATATCATTTATGTGCTTTGAGTTGCTTAATCTATTGAGATGCATATTAAATTATCTTAAATTGTTTAACTGCTGGTGCATTTGCCACAAGGTTTTTTTTCAGTTTGAGCATCTTCCAAGAGAGGGCATGAACACACTCCAACAAAACACCTGCCCTCAGGACCCCAGGTGAGGGGAAGGACAATCAAAACCTTCAAGAAGGGGAGAGGAAACAACATGAAATAAAACACCTTGTTGAGGCTCAGGCCAGCCTGCACTCATTGAAAAAAGCCACTTTCTACTACAGGCTCAGGAAGAGTGGTCTGATGTTCAGAGAGTGGTTGGAATAGTTGGAAGGTGTAGTACAGGATATGTCAAACTGATAGTAAAGGAAAAACCTGCCATTAAAGGCTGCAATCTTCACTTAGAACTTTGCCAAACTAAGCCTGCAGGATAATTTTTTTTTAATTACAAATATCAGTTTTGCATTCAAATTCTATTAAACAATCAGCACAATCTATTTGAGTGATGTTCAGAATAAAGTTGGCGAAAACATGATAGATTCATACATTAAAAGCTACAATTTTTCCACTAAGGATGTCCATATATATGTGTAGTACCTGTATTTCTGAGAAAATAATTTAAATTTAGGATAGAAGGATTTGCTGTCCATAATATATCTTTTCTGAAGGCAAGTAAAGCTCACTTTACACATGGTCAGCAGGACTTGCTAGACTATCTGCAAAATTCTCTGGAAATATGGTTTGTAATGGTCAGACTCTACCTTGCGATTGCAAGATGGAATAAATGTCCTGGCAACTTGTTCCACATTGCTGGGAGCTATTAAGACACTGAGACTCAGAAGTAAGAGTAAATGCAACATCTCTTCTATATCTACCTTGCTAGATTTCCAGAGATTTGAAAAAGAAAAGATTCTCACTAAGAAATGGAAAGAGAAAACAAAAAGAAACCACAGTTTGTTGAAGAAAATGGAAAAAAAGGAAATGAAGTAAGGGGATTTTAGGATGAGAATGAACATAACACAAGGCAAAGGTTGGAACAACACAAGACTGGAACAGTCAAAAGAGGAAAAGAGTCCTAGAAAAGGAAAACCATGGAGCACTGGCACTAGTGTTTGGGATAACAATCTGATGTCCCTGCTGAAGCCAGGAACCTGCTATGGTAGCTGGCCCTGAAATGACCACTGGCTGGCGGAAGGATGGTCAAGACCAGAAAGTGGACAGGCTGGAGAGAAACAAGGAGCTACTGAGTCAGTTCTGAGCTGCAAGATGGAGGAAAGAAATTGCTCATTGAACCACAAACTGCAATCCCCATATTGTGAAACATGGCAAAGTAAATACCAGTTCTCTGCAGGAATCGCTTCATGAAGGAGAGCCTGATCATACACTGCTGCTCGTGGTTATGTACTTTAAGTCAAACGACAGATAACAGTGCTCATGTCATCTGAAAGATCTCTGGGCTGATGAACTCTGTGCATGCTAACACAACATAAATTTCTATTTGGAAATGTAGCAGGAAATTACATTTCTTTACGAAAAATTACGAATAGGTTTTTTACACTCACAGCATTAACAGGAATGCCAGAGTTAAATCAGCCTACGAAATGGCATTTCCAGTATTTCCAGTCCTTCATTTGTTTCCATTTACAACCTCAAAGTTTGTTAACAGAGGGAAGTGTGCGAGAGTTTGTAGCTGTTTGCAGACAATGTAGACTGTAGAAGAAATGTTTCATGCTTCTGTAGCCTTCCCATTGCTGACAATGAAATCTAATTATCCAGGAGCAACAATCAGTTGCCTTCACCAAAGACTATTAACCTCCTCCCATAGATTTGCTGGGTTCCTAAATATGTGCTTACAACATAATCTTGATTCATCCCTAAAGCCTGATCAATCCTGATCTCTCAATGAGGCAATGACTGCTTGTGAAAAGAAAGTATGTGATTGTGAGGCTAATTAAAGTCTTTAACTTTGGTATTGGATAGCTGTTGGTTCTGTGATTGTACTATTTTCTTAATGTAAGGGTTTTGTTACAATTATCTTAGACCGTCCTTTTAGGAAGGAAAATGTGGGTGTTGCTTGGTGATAGATATTTTTATAACAAATTGCTTGACTTTGGGTTAACTAAGCCTTTTTTAAAAATTACAATGCAGATTGATTTTATGAAGACAGAAACACTGATCTTTGGAATTCCTTAGTGTGTCATTTTTGGCCTACTAAAGGAAAGGAAGAAACCACAATTTCATATTTTTTATTTTTTCCAAAGACTCACAATCTTTTCACAAATAGACTGGGTGTCAATCCATATGCATATGTCTCAAGAGTTACCTATAAATTATTTTCTTGCATTATTAATCACATCTGTTTTATTATACAATGACTGCTACGACTGGTTCCACCTACATCTGTAGAAATACATGAAAGATTTTAGTAATGCAGATTTTTGCTGTCTCCTTTAGCAACCTATATTTAATGCTTTAAGGATTAGTAGCATGATATGACAAGTGCTTTCCACTGTTTCTTTGTTAAAGTGTGCCTGCCTCTAGGTCCATAGCTTTCAGATGCAACTCTCTTTCCCACCTTCTTGTCAAACCAAAGAGGGATAGTCACTGGGCAACATAATTTTCTCTCTTTTCCAGTTTCTCGTGCACATATTTTCTCTTGAACTCTGTCCAGGTGCAATCAGGTCCAGTAAGCAGCAGGAAATTAGAACAAGTAAATATTAGGGGTGAATAATTTTATTAGCAATTTTTCATCAGTAATTTTGTCTCATCAAATGCTGCATTGTTGGTAGTTTTCCCCTGAAATTAAATGCTTTCCACCAGGAAAATAATTCCTTGGAATGGAGTTACACCCTAACTTTGTTTGAAAGAATAAGAATAAGAATAAGAATAAGAATAAGAATAAGAATAAGAATAAGAATAAGAATAAGAATAAGAATAAGAATAAGAATAAGAATAAGAATAAGAATAAGAATAAGAATAAGAAAGAATAAGGGAAAAATGGGAGCATACAATTCTCCTGTTTTCTTCATATGCTTAACATGCAAAGATATCTATCTCCTGCCAGAACCTGATGAAAAACCACAAGAAATCAAATGGAGCCCTTCCACTCATCATTGACTTTTGTGGATTTTGGACCAAATCCTCTATGCACAGCTAGCAAAGTAAATTTTCTGATCCTTCGCATAAACAAATATGAAGAAATGGTCATTATATTTATTTTTCTTTGTGCTATCTTTGACTGCAAAGTTATATTTATATGCAGGATCCATTGAAATTATCACTGATTTTGGTTGGCTTTGCATTATCCATGATGTTAGTTTAGTAGAGCAGTAAGAGAAACTCATACTTTTCTAATCACAGAAAAAATTTCCCTTAAATTAACTATGTTCTCAAAGAAGGGTAGAGTAGACATAGGAAAGAGGTGTGAAGCCTCTACAGAAGGGGTCTCACTACCTGCAGGTTTATATACGCTTCAGGACTATTTTTTTGTTGTTGCTTTATTTATTTATTTATTTATTTAAAAGAAAACTTAAAAATTTTTTGGGGGGGGTTAAA
>VZSE01005694.1:25073-185073 GCA_013398275.1 Promerops cafer
AGAGGAGAGGAGAGGAGAGGAGAGGAGAGGAGAGGAGAAGAAAACTAGCAGAAAATAAATTCTTCAAAATTACAAGCTTAAAAAAGAAAAATATACTTAGAAGCACTTTTTATACCATCTGGTACATTTGTGAATGACTAGGTTTATCAGAAAACAGTAGGGGACTATGTCATTCAAAGGGATACAAGATTTTTTTTATCAAGGCTGTGAATGATATGAAATCTCTCTTTTAAAATCTGCAGCTATATCAACTACACTTGTAGCAGAAGTTAAAGTAACTATAAACAGTAATGTTTTCGACTAATAATATCTTGAATAGTTTTTCTTTTTTTTTTTTTATCTTGTAATAGGTAAGTTCAGATCACCCCATAACCAGAGTGTAATGAAATTGTCAACATTTTCTTCATTTCTTCTTTTCCTGACAAATGGTGTGAACATATCACCTTTTTCTCTTAATGGAAAACCTAACTGGAATACATCAAAATGCTATTAGGTTTTTCATTTTCTACCACAATTTAATGCTGGGGAATGCATGCAACCTTCATCTGCACACGACTGTAAAATATTCCCTGTCCCTGATAAAATGACTGCAATGGAAAATCAAGCAGAATTGTTCTCTGTTTTGTATTGCTATTCCTTTGTTACAGTCTCTCCCTGACTGTGTGTAGGAGGATTATCAGGGCTGTACAAATACACATGGGTTATATTTCCTAAAATGTGCTAAAATGGCTTAAATAGAATGTTAATGTGTAAACATGTTTAATTAAATGGCCTTCATCTTTGGCATTACCTTGCTTCATATTACATTTTTTCAAAAATAAAAATATTGAGGCAAACAATGCATTTGTCATGTTTCAGGAGATGTTGATTTTAATATTATGTAGAAAATAGAGAAAAAGATCAAATACCCTCATCCCGAGGGAAATATCTGTAACCTATTCGTTGTTTAATTCATTTTGTCATGAGCTAAACCAATAGTGAAGTATAAAATAAATCTAGGCTTGCATACATAATATAAGTCAACACAGATCCTAAAAATGAAATCCTTCATCTATAATATTACATCTTACAAGATCAAATCATGTTCCTTTTTGAGGCAATTTCTTTAAATGGAAGCAGAATTGGGCCCTTGCATCGGATTCCTCAAAGAGAAAATCCATGCCACTGTTCATAAAAAATCACTAGCGTAATCTAAGTGCAAAATGAACCGTTATTATAGCAAATTTCTTTAATAATGTAATGTACTAAATATCTTAGAATCACATGTTTATTTTAAAATTAAAAAGTAAATTAAATGTTTTGCTTATGTAGCAATTATTTTTGTGTCTAAAGCAGTTATAGTAAGTATAATGGAACTTCACCAATTTTTATGAATAAATAAATTCATTATTGAAAGACCATCAACATTATTAACTTGCCTTTGTCTAAATACATGGATTGTTTGCTCATAATTATCTCTGGTAATTTAATCATTGATATATGTGTATGTGTATATAGTCAAATATTCATATCAGACTAAATCTTTCTATTAACAGAAGTTAAGGAATAAAATAGGAAGGGAATAATGTAAAATTCTGTTTCATCTAGAAAATTTCATCCAGAGATTTTACAAAGAATGAAGAAATAAAATGAGAAATATTTTCACTTTTACTTCCTAAATCAATACATTATGTGCAGAAGAAATCAAAAGTTCTGGAATAGTTGTTTCAATGTAAAATTATGTAAATTATTTTAATTCGTTGTTGGTTANGCCATTTTGATTTAAGGTGATGTTGATTTAAAGGGTGACTTCTTAGCAGTGATCCCACTGTCAGTTAGCAGCACCTAGATCTGGTCCACTGAGGCTGCAGAGGCAGCTGTAGACAGGTGTCCTGCCCTTCTCCATGCTCATCAGCGGGCTGCGGCTATTGTCTCAGCCAGAGACATTGTCAGCCCCTAGGAAAACCAGAGATCAAATGTAGAGGTCATTAGCTCGCACCTTTTGGTCTTGCTATAATAACATCCCGATTGCATACATGGCAATTTACATAGCATTACCCATTATGCTTTGTGCTGCAATTTTGCTTTTGGAGGTCACTCTAACTTGATTAACTCTCTCTTAAGAGTGGCTTTCCAAAGCATCAAAGCCCTGCATTTACACATTTTGCTCTATTCCTTGTTGGCAGTTTCTTTGAAACTAAGGTGCTGTGTGGAATTGTACTGGGAGTCCTGAAAATATAACCATAAAAAAAATCCATAAGGCAAGACCCAAACCCTTCAATAACAAAATGTCCAATTAAAGCCAGCTAGGTGGCCTTGGTAGGCTTACAGCCTTTCTGAATCTGCAAACCTCAGTAGATACTTATAATTGCTTTTTCTGTATTATTTATTTGTTTTATCTGTAATTAGATACACAGACTATCTGCCTCTCTTGTTCATTTTCTTCAGCATTAGCTGTTCACAGTGGATGTTCCTTCCACTAGGTACCTGTCAGAATTTTGGATTCCATACCCATTATCAAGATTGATAGCAGTTATCAAACCTCAAAATACGCGTGTGTTTTTTAAATATTAGCTGTCACAGCGAGATAAGTTGTGCTGGATTGTATGTTGCATAGTGTAGCACAGAGCCCAGTGGGGCTCACTTTTAAAGAACAACGTACTGAACTCGATGGCAAGTGCACAGAAGCAGCATAAACACACAGACAGAGACACACAGGCACACATCCACAACTGGTTTTCAATATTTGATGGAAATCTATAAAAAGTGTCCAACATCCTTATCTTTTGTTTTCCAACATAGTTACACGAGTAAAATGGATATTTTGGGTTTACATCTGATAGACTGAATATAATTTGTTGTAAATTTTAAATAATTGGTTAAACAGAACATACATAAAGGTTAACATATTGCAGAGAAATGCAAAATACAGGAAAGAACAAGTGCAAATTGACTGGTATTATATAGGAGGGAGTGGGTAATCGTGGTCTGTTATGCATTTTACTGGGTAGCAATATACCAAAGCATTAGGAGATGTCTGGAAAATGTGATCCCTAACACATCTACTGAATCACTGTGAAATCCTTATTATTTTGGAATTTTAAATAATTCCTTTCTTCTCAGGATAACTTTAAAAAAAGCAATCATGAGAATTTTATTACACTTTTTTTTTTTAATATAGCAGCAAAAATGAGTGTTGTTAGTGCTTTAGAGGCAACATACATATACGCATCTGTATGTGCAAAATAGCATCTTTGTAGCCCATGAGTCCAGTCTTTCTTTTACACTCCTAAATAATCTCAAAACATTTTACACATTCTTTTCTGCGTAAATTTGCATATTAATACAGTCTAATTGGCTACTTTTGTAGCCTTTAATGTTATCTGCAGTATTCAGATACCTTTAATAAAGAAGCTGTAGAACAGTTTTTGGCTCTTTAATGGGGACTTTAAAAGTATATAATTATCCCTTTGTGCATAGAAACTAACAGAAACACTCTTATACTGACAGAGGATTGCCACTATTATTTATTTTTTTATTTCTTTAAAAGGTAGTGGTGAAGACTTCCCTTCTAGTGAGCTAAAATGTGGTATTTTAATTAAGTGGAAAACTTGAAAAGGGAAGCTTTTTGCAGAGGGGGCTCAATTGCTTCTTACAACCTTTCTGAAAAGGGCAGAGTGTTAAAACAAACCTCCCACTTTTATTTTCAAAAGGAAAAAAAAATCAGAAGCTAAAGATAATCTCTCCATTAGTATTATTAAAAGTGTTCGGCTTTCTTCACATGCTTTAGAAGCAGACAGACTTGTCATGAGCATCACATTTGCAAGCACTGTCACAGCTACTGAAGGCTCTGGTAAAAGCACAGGAGTGCGTTAACAGTGACTGCAAGCAGCCTTTGGGGAACAATAGGCTTACCTATACTGTGCCTAGCTATTCAAAAAAACAAGTTGCTTTATTATACTCCATACTCGCTTTAGTGCTCATATAGTGCTTGACCCAGCCTCATTTTTTGAAGCACTGTCACTAGTTCTAAACACCTTTCTCCTTCCCTTTGGGTTAGCTAATTTGGCTCTTACAGCATTCACCAAAATAACGCTGAATCCAGCGTGCAACATCCGATATGTTTACTCTGCTAGAGAGAGAAACCATCCTTCAAAGTTTCTTCCATATTTTTCTGTGCACACACACATTTGATCATTTGCCTTCTAAAGGGAAGAAAGGAAGAGAGAATGATCTAAAATTTATTTAATTATCTTGACAGATACATGTTGAAAATAATTATATATAAAAAGTCTTTGGTATTAAGACAATAGGAAAAAAAGTAACTCAAGATTTGCAGAACAACTGTAATAGTATCATTAGTGCCATAAAACTTCTCAAGCATGTCAGAATCTCTCAGCAAGAACAATGTGGGCCACTGTTTGAAAAGCCTTATCTAACTAGGGAGTAATTTCTGTTTGGATTTCACTGTGTTGTTCTGGCAATTAATCTGCTGCATGTTGGCTGCATTGTTGAATAAAAGTATGTTTTAGCTTGCTGGGTGGATGCCATAGGGTGATGGAAAGTGGGCTAAATTTGCATGACCATACTTTGTCTGCTGTAATAAAGCTGTGGCTGCAGTATAATCAAGCTGAATCAGTAAATAGCTAGAATAGTGTTTTCAGATCTTTTTTTCTGTAGGTCAAGTAAGTCCCTAACTGACACACTTTTATAGGATTAGGCAAGATCTAACCAGGTTTGGCATCTAATCTGTTTTAGACAGTGGTTCATTTTTTCTATCATTTCTATCCATAGGGAGGCAAGGTCACACAATATGTAGACAGAATAGACTGTACTTCTGCATGAAAAATAAAACCAGGGTAACACGGGCCATTTTGAAAGAGTCTGAAACTGTATTCCATTTCAAGCATTGTGAAAAAAAATCAGTCTATTGCCAAATGGTGAAATAGACTTTCTATCAGCAAAAAGTTACATGCAGGTCTTGGTAGGTGGCATAGATATCCAGAAATGCCATAGTATTTGAAACATTTTTGACTTGCTGAAGCATAGAAATGACAGTCATTGCTTCTGTTTCTTTTAAAAAAATTCACCTCCTGGACTTCAAAAAGCAAGAAGCTAAAACCACTTGAGCTCATATATGTTTCAGGTGACCAAATAGCCAAACCAATGTGTTTCAGGTGACCAATAAGCAAAAGGTGAAAATATCAGAAATTGATTAAAATGTATCTCTGAACACGCTGCCTAATTCTTCTTTCTCAGCTATAAAAGTAGATGCAGAAGTATCTAGTCCAGTAACAGAAATAAAATACAATCAATAATTTTNTTAATACAGTCTAATTGGCTACTTTTGTAGCCTTTAATGTTATCTGCAGTATTCAGATACCTTTAATAAAGAAGCTGTAGAACAGTTTTTGGCTCTTTAATGGGGACTTTAAAAGTATATAATTATCCCTTTGTGCATAGAAACTAACAGAAACACTCTTATACTGACAGAGGATTGCCACTATTATTTATTTTTTTATTTCTTTAAAAGGTAGTGGTGAAGACTTCCCTTCTAGTGAGCTAAAATGTGGTATTTTAATTAAGTGGAAAACTTGAAAAGGGAAGCTTTTTGCAGAGGGGGCTCAATTGCTTCTTACAACCTTTCTGAAAAGGGCAGAGTGTTAAAACAAACCTCCCACTTTTATTTTCAAAAGGAAAAAAAAATCAGAAGCTAAAGATAATCTCTCCATTAGTATTATTAAAAGTGTTCGGCTTTCTTCACATGCTTTAGAAGCAGACAGACTTGTCATGAGCATCACATTTGCAAGCACTGTCACAGCTACTGAAGGCTCTGGTAAAAGCACAGGAGTGCGTTAACAGTGACTGCAAGCAGCCTTTGGGGAACAATAGGCTTACCTATACTGTGCCTAGCTATTCAAAAAAACAAGTTGCTTTATTATACTCCATACTCGCTTTAGTGCTCATATAGTGCTTGACCCAGCCTCATTTTTTGAAGCACTGTCACTAGTTCTAAACACCTTTCTCCTTCCCTTTGGGTTAGCTAATTTGGCTCTTACAGCATTCACCAAAATAACGCTGAATCCAGCGTGCAACATCCGATATGTTTACTCTGCTAGAGAGAGAAACCATCCTTCAAAGTTTCTTCCATATTTTTCTGTGCACACACACATTTGATCATTTGCCTTCTAAAGGGAAGAAAGGAAGAGAGAATGATCTAAAATTTATTTAATTATCTTGACAGATACATGTTGAAAATAATTATATATAAAAAGTCTTTGGTATTAAGACAATAGGAAAAAAAGTAACTCAAGATTTGCAGAACAACTGTAATAGTATCATTAGTGCCATAAAACTTCTCAAGCATGTCAGAATCTCTCAGCAAGAACAATGTGGGCCACTGTTTGAAAAGCCTTATCTAACTAGGGAGTAATTTCTGTTTGGATTTCACTGTGTTGTTCTGGCAATTAATCTGCTGCATGTTGGCTGCATTGTTGAATAAAAGTATGTTTTAGCTTGCTGGGTGGATGCCATAGGGTGATGGAAAGTGGGCTAAATTTGCATGACCATACTTTGTCTGCTGTAATAAAGCTGTGGCTGCAGTATAATCAAGCTGAATCAGTAAATAGCTAGAATAGTGTTTTCAGATCTTTTTTTCTGTAGGTCAAGTAAGTCCCTAACTGACACACTTTTATAGGATTAGGCAAGATCTAACCAGGTTTGGCATCTAATCTGTTTTAGACAGTGGTTCATTTTTTCTATCATTTCTATCCATAGGGAGGCAAGGTCACACAATATGTAGACAGAATAGACTGTACTTCTGCATGAAAAATAAAACCAGGGTAACACGGGCCATTTTGAAAGAGTCTGAAACTGTATTCCATTTCAAGCATTGTGAAAAAAAATCAGTCTATTGCCAAATGGTGAAATAGACTTTCTATCAGCAAAAAGTTACATGCAGGTCTTGGTAGGTGGCATAGATATCCAGAAATGCCATAGTATTTGAAACATTTTTGACTTGCTGAAGCATAGAAATGACAGTCATTGCTTCTGTTTCTTTTAAAAAAATTCACCTCCTGGACTTCAAAAAGCAAGAAGCTAAAACCACTTGAGCTCATATATGTTTCAGGTGACCAAATAGCCAAACCAATGTGTTTCAGGTGACCAATAAGCAAAAGGTGAAAATATCAGAAATTGATTAAAATGTATCTCTGAACACGCTGCCTAATTCTTCTTTCTCAGCTATAAAAGTAGATGCAGAAGTATCTAGTCCAGTAACAGAAATAAAATACAATCAATAATTTTAGTTTCTTGGAGGTATTCTGTTAAAGGAATTCTTACCCACAAACAAACAAACAAACAAACAAACAAACAAACAAACAATAAAACAAACAAAAAATAATGGACATCTTCAGGATCCCCATCGACTCTTCAATTACAATAAAAATAATTATTGTTCAAGACAGGTTTTATATAACATATGAGAATTAAGATTTCCTCACTAGTTATTCACAACTGAATCTTCCTTAAAGAAAACCTGGATGTGCATCCTGGCAGGAATATTGAAAAAGTTACAACATTTTTCTGTTCATTATAGTAATTTCCACTTATAAAGAAACCCAGACAAACACCTAAGCATCCAGGGCCACTGATTAAAACCAGATTTTTACCCAAAGAAGATATTTCTTTAGAAGTGCAGCAGAACAGAAGTGAAACAAAATGTCAATCCAGTTTCTGCCTCCCCTGGAAAACAATCCATATAAATTATATGGAATAAAATTTCCGATATAGTGTGATCAAGTACTTTTATATGAAAAAAGTCTGAGATTTAATATGCTGGAATTTTGTATTTCCTCTTGCCATGGCCACTGGAGAATGTGGCTCCCTCCAGCTCACTGCTGTGAGTTACTTATGGAAAATAAAGTGCAAAGAATGCAATTCTCCCTCTCACATGCTACACCTGGCTTGTGGATAAAGATAACGGGCTCAATGTCCCTGTTGCTTCCAGTTCTTCTTTTCTTCAGATGGCTTAATTCATCACAAGCAAGGAAAGCAATAAAATATATGGGAGAAGCAAGTGCAGCAGCATGAACATAAAATGTGCCTTTTATAAATTCAAATTCATATCCAGTTGTAGGAAATATTCATGACTAATATTAAACTAAGCCCAGAATTAGGCAAAATGCAACAGACATATATTGAAGTGAGCATTTTATTATGTGCTATGTCAGTCAGATTAAAGAAAAGAGTGCATGACACCGACAGGATATTGCATGTATATCAAGCAATCTATTTATATATGACAGGGAGGGTTTGATTTCTGGAAGGAGTGACAACCCAATGAAATAACTGCTCGCCTTCAAAATTACTATAGTCTAAATGTATACCCTTTAGAATACGATTTTAAATTACAATTAACAAAATGTAGATAAATATATTTGAGAATCAATTCTGACATGCAGAATCAAGAAAGAAGAAATAATCTCTAAAGATAGAAAGAGGTTTCTGAGTGGCATCAGCACCCTGACTCTGAAAAACTGTATGAAGGAAGCACAAGATATTTCTCTGAGAATCTCAGAGAAGGTAATTTAATAAAATGGCTGATTCATTTGATGCCAAAAAGGCCTTGAAGTGGGGGTGGAAAGTTATATTGAGCTTTTTTTTTGTTCTGACAAGACCAACATGTAAATTGCAGAAGTGGATCTGCTGTGATTAAAAATATCTGATCAAGGTATAAGCATATTTGTAATAATAAATGTTGTGTCTCATGTGCTTCAGTGCTGTTCTAGGCAAGTTAAAGCTTTTGTTTATCGCTTCAGTGTTTTTGGTCAATTGCTTCCTGCTCTGGTCTAACATGGAGTAAATATCTGCAAAGACAGAAACTTTGATGCTAGAAAAGAGATAATCACTGCACCATTTTTAAGTGGCCTTTCCTTGTAGAAAAAAAAAAAATCAAAACAACACAAAATCCCATAAAGAACTAAAGCTGAACCCACTAACTTCATTGCCTGTAAAGCTAAAGGGCATTGAAACAGAAATTCTTTGAGTTCACAATCATTACACTTGGATGCTTATATAAGAGAGGAGGATAAAGGAAGAAAAAGAACTATCAATGGTCAATTTACTTTATTTCTTTTTCTAGAATTATAATTTGCATGACTGTTACATGTTTCCAGGGTTATCTGGGCAGAACACATACAGCACATCTGACACACAGTCTATAAAGTCGGCTTGCATGAGAAAAGCAGATATTCCATTTGAGACACATCAACCAGCATTCTAAGCAGTAATGACAATCACTGTAGTCAAATCTCTTGCTCTTATTTTCATGAGGTTTCAGCAATATCCGTTTGGTGCATTTGGGGGAGCTATAGGACAGATGCAATCACGTATGGCTTTACACATCAATAATTTCAAACTGTATATTCTCATAACCTTTCCTTCTTTGTTCAAAAAGGGACTTCCATTTTAAATTGTAATCTATGACTTTTGAAACGGATTTTAAAGTGTCTTGCCGACAAATTCTTCTGGTTGGTTTTCTTCTCTCTTTCTTCTTCTCCTTCTTGCTGTTTTGAAAAGCCATCATGGTAGCATTATGTGAAGGTGAAAGGTACTAGACTGTAAGGCGACAATTAAGCTCCCATTTTTTAGTAGGATTGCTATGGGGATTATGTATTTAGGAGATTCTAATCAAAGTTGCACACTGATGTTAAAATTCAGCATATATTAGCTACTTATAACCAGAGATTAAACCATTTCCATAACACACTGCTAACATCTTAGTCTGAATATTTTCTACTTCCAAATCTCACTCTACATTAAGCTTGATTACTTGTGGCTTCGTAATGCATTTGCTAATATCATCTTAATCCTTCAGTGGCATTATGCTGTATAACAATGAATAACGACCCAGATACAGGAGCTGCTGTATCACAAGATCCAAGTAAGATTTACTGCAAAGAAGCAAAATTATCTGAGGTTGTCATGCTTAAATAATAATTATTAACATGGGCTAAGAAAAGCCTGGTCTATGATTGGATAAAAGCTCTAAAAGCCAGGGTGATCTTTACTTTTTCATCTCCAGCTTGAACTTCTGCTAAAAGCAGGTGCTTGCTGTACCAGACCTCACCCTGGGCACCACCATGGCTGCAGATTTGTATGTTCTTGCACCCTAAAGTAAAATTAAAGCAGTTTCTTAGAAACACTTAAAAAATGAAAGTGCTCTAACAACAACGTATATGATTAAACAACCATTTTGTGATACAAACAGTGCATTTTGAAAATGTCAATGCTTTCTTATTTTTTGTTGAAAAAATAAAGTGCATTTCTGATTGAAACTAAAGTGCCTTTGTGATTAAAAGTGAAGGCAAAATTTCACTATCATGCACCAGCTGCATGGATAGGGAAACCAAGGCCACATAAAAGGAACACATCTTAACTATATTCATGAATCAGAGAGCACTTTTTCAGCTGGGCGTAATATCCTTCTTTACTGCCTATCCTCAACTATTGTTTAGAGTTGCACATTTCTTGTACTGTGTTGCAGAAGTAGCTGTATTTCATTTCATTTAACTAATTCTCTCTACACAGAAAAATGGGTCTTTTGGAATGAACAGCTTGATACGGATATAAATGTTCACTACCACATTTTCATTCTTATCAGAGTTTGGAAAGTTTCTGAATGCGGTATGAGAATTTTGGATTTGGGAGAACCAATTTTTCTTAATTCTGTTATGTAATCAAGCTTGAGATCCTCTCACATGTGCCTAGGAGATAACAGAATCACATAATTGTTAGGGTTGGAAGGAACTTCTGGAGATCTAGTTCAACTCCCCTGCCAAGGCAGGGTCATAAGGAGCAGGTTACACAGGAACTCATCCAAGTGGGTTTTGAATGTCTCCAGAGAGGGAGACTCCATGACGTCCCCGGACAGCCTGTTCCCTGTTCTCTGCTTCCATCAGTATAAAGAAGTTCATCCTCATGTTGAGGTGGAACTTCTTGTATTTATTTTACAGCCATTACTCTTCTTTCTGTCACTGAGCACCACTTAAAACAATCTGGCACCATCCTCCTGACACCTGTCTTGGAGGTTTTTATATGTATTGATGAGATTCCTCTCAGTCTTCTCCAGACTAAACAGGCCCAGCTCCCACAGTGTCTCTTCATAAGAGAAGCTCCAGACCCCTCATCACCCTTGTGGCCTCTGCCAGACCCTCTCCAGTAGCTCCTTGTCTTCCTTGTACCGAGGAGCCCCAAAATGGCCACAGCACTCCAGATGTGGCCTCGCTAGGGCTGAGCAGGTCACCTCCTTTGGCCTGCTGGCCACACTCTTCCTGAGCCACCCCAGGACAGCACTGGCCCTCCTGGCCACACGAATACGCTGCCAGCTGATGGCTAACTTGTCATCCAAGGCTCTCAGGCCCTTCTCCTCAGAGCTGCTCTCTGGCAGGTCAGCCACCAGCCTGTGCTGGTACTTGGGGTTCTTCCTCTCCTGGTGCAGTACCAAACACCTGCCCTTGTTGGACCTCTTTAAGTTTTCTTCTGCCCAATTCTCCAGTGTGTCAAGGTCCTGCTGAATGTCAGAACAGCCTTCAGGTGTATCAGACACTCCCCCAGTTTCATATCATCAGCAAACCTGCTGAGGGTTCATTCTGTACCTTCATCCAAGTCATTGATAGACAGGTTGAATAAGGCTGGACCTGGTATTGATCCCCGAGGAACACCACTGACTACAGACCTCCAAGTGGATTCTGCTTTGCTGATCATGACGCCCTGAGCTCTGCCATTCAGCCAGTTCTTCATCCACCTCACTGAACAGTCATCTGACCCACATTTCCTGAGCTTACCTAGAAGGATGTTATGGGTGACAGTGTCAAAACTTTGCTGAAGTTGAAGGAGACAACATCCACTGTTCCTCTCTTGTCTATCCATCCTGCCATCGTAGGAGGCCATCAGATTGGTCAAGCATGATTTCCCCTTGGTGAACCAATGCTGACTACTTCTGGTGGCTTTCCTTTTTTCTACATGCTTGGTGAAGACCTCCAGAATGATCTGTTCCATCTCCGCTCCAGGGATGGATGTGAGGCAGACTGGCCAATGGTCTCCTGGGGCCTTGTTCTCGACCTTTTTGAAGAGGGAGTAACATTGTCCTTCCTCCAGTCAACAGGCATCTCTTCCATTCTTCATGATTTTTCAAAGATGACAGAGTGTGGCTTAGCAATAGTATCTGGCCACTCCCTAAGCACCTCTGGGTGCATCCCATCAGGGCTCATGGATTTATGGGTTTTATGTCTGTCTAGCTGATCTCTAACCAAATCCTCTATGACCAAAGGGAAGTCTTCCTTTCTTCAGCCCTCCTCTCTTGCCTCAGGGGTCTTGGACTCCTGAAAGTCATCCCCAGCAGTACAAACTGAGGCAAAGAAGGCATTCAGTAGTTCCATCTTCTCTGTGTCTTCTGTCACCAGGACACCCATCTGATTCAGCATCAGCCCTGCATTTTTCCTAATCTTACTTTTGCTGCTGATGTGCTTTTAGAAGCCCTTCTTGTTGTCCTTGATATCCCTTGATAGACTCAATTCCAAGTGGGCCTTTGCCTTCCTATTCATCTCCCTATATGCTCTGATGATGTTCCCATAGTCCTTCTATGTGGCTTGTCCCTTTTCCCACATGCCATAAATTTCTTTCCTCAATTTGAGACTTACTCAAAGCTCCCTGCTCATCCATGCAGGTGTCTTGTCCCCTTTGCCTGATTTCTTCATCATGGGGATACAATGGTTTTGAGTTTGAAGGAAATGATTCTTGAATATTGGGCCACCACCTTGGGTCCCCTTCTTTTCTAGAGCTCTAAGCCATGGGATTCCCCTAAGTAGATCTTTTAGAGGCCAAACCAGCTCTCCTGAAGTTTAGGGTCCTAGTCCTGTTTACTGCTTTGCTTCGTCCATGCAGGGTCCGGAGTTCCACCATCTCATGGTCACTACAGCCAAGGCTGTCCCCAAGCCTTATGTCTTTAACCAGTCCCTCCTGGTTCATTAATATGAGTCCAGCAACATACCTCTCCTTGTTGGCTCCTCCAGCACTTATAAAGTCTGCAGGAACTTCCTGGACAATGTGTGCCGAGCAGTGTTGTCTCTCCAACAAATACTAAGGTGGTTGAAGTCCTCCAGGAGAACCAGGGCCTGTGACCATGAGGTTATTTCCAGCTGTCCAGAGAAACCTTCATCAACTTCTTCCTCCTGATCAGGTGGCCTCTAGTAAATACTCACAACAGTGTCACATATGTAAGCCTGTCCCTTTAATTCTTACCCTTAAACTCCCAACTGGTTGAGACAAGATACATTCTCTCTGGGTGGAGCTTGATACCTTCTAGTCCCTCTTGCAGCACTCTCCCTGCGCACCCTGACTGCACTGCCATTTGTAGGACGTGTCTGGATGTTTTTAGGAGCTTATCAATTGCCCCTCTGACAATGAAGGCAAACATCCATGCTCTGAGCTGTAGCTGGTGTTTGGTGAAGAAAGACCAGCACAGGTTTCAATAGGCACCAGCAGGACACTCAGAAGTTTAGTATTACGCCAAATAAAATGGGCAAAATTATGTACAGACTGTTTCTTTGAAGCAATGGTGTAGATGAACCATTGGAGGGACAGCAGAGCTCCAGTCCTTTCCACAACAGCTCTGTTCTCCCTTAAGGTTCAAGATACACCAAACCTAGCAAGCTTTCTGTCTCCTCTAAAAAGGATGATGCATGGGTATTGTGCATATGATGCCAAGTCCCTAATATAAAAGGAAGCTCTTGTTGCAGTCTAGACTCTCAGGTAGCTGAAGACTAAAGAGAAAATTACAGTCTTAGTCATTCCCTGCCTCAATTTATCTATTCATGTAATTTGTAAAAGAGAGAAGTGGACTGTGATTGTTCCACCGACCAAGTAGTTATTTTCTTTGATGGTACTTTGGCCAAGAAGAGTGCAGGGACAACAAAGGACACAGGGGAATTTTATCTATTTCACCTTTTAAAAATTCTGGTAAGGAAGTTATTTCAGGTTCTTTTGTTTCTCTGCATGTCTGACAGTGCACAGGGAGAGGAAGGAATTAGCCTGTTCTGCTTCGTTTGTACCAAGGGACTCTGGCTACTTACAACTGAATCCAACTTCTCTCTGCTTCCTAGCAGAGGACCTTCTTTTCTTTTGTTCCTCCCTTTTCTCCCCTTCTCCCAGATGATTTTCCCATTATTATTGTATTCTTTGATTTTCCTGTCTGTGGAAAATAAGCTTGTGCAAAGAGTGCACTGTATGGGTTTGATAGTACTTCTAAGTCAGTGATAGCATTTTAATGTCTTGTTTTTACTGGCTATTGAGTTTGGCAGCCTTAGACAGTAAAGAGGAAGGAAAGAGACTCTAGACAGCCTGCCATCCTTCTACCATGTTCCTACCATGTGCAGTTCTGTCTGATAATGTATTTATTCCCAGATTCTTGATAAGTAACATTTCACTTGAACAGTGGAAAGGGAGGTACACTTAAGAGTTCTCATTTGAATTCTTCAGATGAGAAATTATGTCCAGAAATTAATGATTCCACTGAATTCAGAGTCAGTAAATGCATAAATGAATGGATAAATAAATGCAGATAGTAGTGGATCATCTCACAGGAGGAGAAGATCTGTCAGATCTCATGCTGTAGACATCTGACAACTGAGACATTCCCAGGCCCATGCCATGGCCCAGGGCCAGGCACAGCTGATGGGCTCACCAGCTGGCTGCATCTGACACCCAGAGCTCTGCTGGTGCTGCAGTGCTCGGAGCTCTGAATTTGAGCCCTTCCTAGATACAGCCTGAAACTGTAGCCTTGCCTTTCTTCCCAAGACTGCCTCCCACCATACAGCCCCTGTCCCATAACTTCTCCCCTTCTCATGTCACATGTCCAAAATATGGAGACTTAAAGACTGGGTTAAGAAATAGAAGGGCCTGGAAATGCAACTAAAATCTCAAAGCTTTGCTATTTCATGGGATTTCAGGATTTCATGGGAAGAATTGTAAGAAACGTGGCTCCATCTTTGCCTATGAGGTAATTCTAAAGACTTTATCACATTCCTGAAAGATACTTTCCCTGTATGCCCAAGATTTTCAGTCAATAGACATCCTTTTATACATTAGAAGTCCATTTATAGAATCCATTTCATGTTCTCATTATTGAGTGCTTATACTACTTTGTAGGTCAGTGAAAAAGAGTCCTCTAGCGTAATTTATAGGAAAAGTATACAGTAAGCTGATTCTATTCAGTGTTTTACTTGTTAACTAGGGCAGGGTAATGGTAAACATTAAGTGGAATATATAGGCCACATACACTAAAGGGTAAATTATATTTATAATAAATTGCCTTACTCTCTGTATTGCACATATGGAAATCTAGACAGTGAGAGTAGTGAAATTTGCTTTACAGTTAACTATTTTTTCTGTTTAGTTGTGATAAAAATTGAAGCACATTAGACTGTATGCAGACATTCATTAATACCTGGAACCCAAAAATTTCTTATTGTAGACAAATCTGTTAGTTCCCACAAAATAGAAGATGCCTGGATTCTGCAACTGTGGAAAAAATGAACCTATCTGTGGATCAGGCTCTCTCTTACACAGTAAAAATAAAAATGAAAAAATGGTGAGAGTAGAAAATTAAGAGGGGAAAATAGGTGATAAGGTTTGGATCCAGAATTAATAGTAAAACAATATTTTTTTTCAGAGAAAGAGGATGTGGTCAATGAGTTAATATATGACACTGTAAAAGCCTGGTTTGTGAGCCTTTAATAATGATTTCTTGGTATTTTGGGGAAAAAATATAAAAATATTTAGCACTTTATTCCAAGGTTGTTTTCTTGAGGAAATGCTCCCCAGATCTCTTATAAAACCTAAACCAGGGAACATTTTGCTTACATCTACTGTGCCAAAGAAGAAGCCTCTTTTATAGACAAAACTAAAGAACTACATGGTTTTTATGTAAGATGTTTAACTTATTCAACTAATATATCTAAAATGAAGATATAAAGGGTTCACGGAACAGAAGCTGAAGTAAATAATATCACAATTTTCCCTTTCAAAATTAATTAAGCTCTTGATGTCAGTATGAATTCAAACAAAGCAACTTTCTGTAGTATCTTCTCTTTTAACCTCTTCTCTCTCCTCATCTGATATTACATACAATTTGGCATCTCTATCAGCTATAATACCCCAGGTTTTCCCTACACCTGTCAGCAGGCCTGACATATGCACAATTCTGCTATATGACCCTCCTTGACCCTGGTCAGTTGGCTACTTTGCCATTCTTCTTTGTAAGGCTGTCTGCTCCCTCAAGTCTTTCTCAGTGTAGTTGATGCTCACAGTCCTTAATCATCAGGAGCCTCAGAAAAACTTATTAAAGTCAAAGGCAAACTAGCCCTGACTTTTGTGATTTAATAATTGACACACTTTTAAATTAAGATTAAAAATGTTCTTAACTGTACTAATTTTTCCTCCAAGAAGGAATTACCTTGAACAAAATATCCAAATTCAACTTGTAAATCAGGCAGTTATGAAGGACTCTTTAAAATATGTGCAATGCAGTTAGTATGAAAGTTTATTTTCAAATTTATATAAAGAATCTTTCAGAAATGTGTGGTTATAACCTCATTTACAGGAGCATGTTTATACACACCTATTATGAATGTCAGAACCACTGTGTTCAAGTTTCTGATCTCCTTTCTCTTTCCACAGACCTGGTTAGGTTAGCTCTACATCAAAACAGAATAAATTAGCTGGCATTCTACACTCTTATCACTCTTGGAGAAAGTTTATTGTAGCTTAGTTCAGATTTCTATTGCATGCTGGAAAATTGTCAAACTTTCATTTACTTCTTTGTTCTGCTTTTATCTAAGCCCAGAACCTGAGCTGATTTTAGGAAAACTTTTGACTGGAATTTTGATTAGACAATTTTTACATATTTATAAGGGCACAGTCCTTTTCCATATGGACAGAGGACTCATCCTTACCATGTAAGGATAGAGGATTTTTTTCTTTTTCTAAATGAGTACTCAGCAGTTTAAAACTGGAAATTATGAAACACAATTTATGTGCTGATTCTTTAGCTACCCAGAACGATTCCTGTTAACAATCTCTCTGCATTTTCACTTTCTCTGTGTTAGGATTAATTTCAGGCTCAAATATTTGGTTTTGTTTCATGAGCGTATGATAGACGGATGTAATCCTCCCAATCTCTGTTTTTAGTATCATGACTACTGATGAGGGAACCCTTAGAATTTGCTATACAAAAAGACATATTTGTGTACTGGAAACCCTGGGCTGCTCTTTAATCTCCTGTATTAATACTACTGTTTCTGTTAGTTAAGGCAGAGCACCTCCTGAATGTGGATTTTGCAACCTGCAAAAAATCTTTAGCTTATCTAGTCTCAGATTTCTACCCAGTTGCCCCCATAGAAAGCATGATAATTTCTCCCCGAGTACAGCTTGTTTCAAAATACTCAAGATGAACAGATGGAGAATGTGGCTTATTCTTACTGTTTAAAATCTGTGCCTTAATTCCAATTTCGAGGTGGGTGGCTTCAGTTTCCAATTATTGATTCCTGTTTGGTTAGAACATTTCTCTCCCAAATTGAAAGGTACACTATCACCTGGCTTATGTTGCCCAGGACTGTAGTATTCTATGACCTGGAATTTTCTCCTCAGGACTGTAATTATTTAGCTAACCAAGTCAGGCCCTCATATCCTTTTTGATAAGAGTTCTTTCTGCATCTGCTTCTTCAAGTCAGAAACTTGATACCCTCCTGATTGCCAAGAAAATATGTTCTGTGTTCTTTTTGCCAAGCAATTCAAACAACAAAGGTACATTTTATTCAGATGCCAAAATTTCCCCTAAGAGCTTCCATTTTGCCATATGTATAGATAGACTTTAAATTCTGAAGGGGAACATAAAAAAATAAGTATTCATGTAAAATTTTAAGGGATACTCTAATGTCAGATGTGGAAATAAATTCAGAAAGCAGAACAAGGAAGTTTTCTAAGAGTATGACATGTTACTACCTTGTTTTTACTATTCTATTGGGACATACATGTATCATATCAAAATATGAATACTGATGATATGAATACTGATGAATACTGATGCCTTATTCTATATTTAGTCTTGAAAAGAAGAATCAATACCTGTGAGGTGACATTAAATATTGGAAATTTTGCTCAGTTAAGTATGATCATTTAGTCATTAAAACAGCAAATGTGAAAAGACAAAGTTCAGGAAGTTAGCCTTGAGATATGTCTTGAGAGCATAGTGAAAAAAGATTTTTTCATAGTAAAGTTATTAGAATTCAGTAAATCCACCATTATTTTAGGTCATCAAAAGAATTATGAAGACTTATTTTTTGAGGAGTCTGTAAAAGTTGGGAAGTGGATAGACTGGATATCAACAAATGGCAAAGAAGTGCATGTTAAAGTAGGGACCTTGCCTTTGTTCATGTTAATACAGTGCACAGCACAGAAAAATTCTTGGGCCAAAAAAAATACAATTATCAGTAAGTACCAATGATCTGTACTACTCCTGTGAGGCATTTTCTGGGCAGGGTATGCTTAGTGATTCAGGTTGTTTGGCCTTTACAACTGCTACTCCCTTAGGTCCTGGAAATTTAGGAAGATTAGCTTAGGTGACAGAGCACTGAAAGAAGCATGGATCCTATCCCATCATAGGCCAGTCACAGACTAAAGGAACTTTGCCAAGCTTTTTAGTCAACTGCATGTCTCAGTTCCCAGTCTGAAAAATGGGGTCAACTCCGTCTGACTGGTTGCAAGGATAAAATGTAAGGAGGTGCTCAGCCCCTAAGGTGCTCAGACACAATAATAGTTAGTACCAGAACAGTTACTAGCTAAGAGGAAATGATGAATCTAGCTCAACCATTTTGCAAAGATTATGAAAAATTCTCTTCATGACTATTATACAGAAAGACAAAATGGAGGGGTAGCATGGACATAATATTTTTTTAAAGCGAGTGCTTCCCCCAAAGTTCTTGCATGTTCCAGTGTGAAGTATTAAGTTCAGCCATTTCTGTAAGACATACACAGATGGAAGTAAAATGTTAAATGTTTCAGCCAGCAGGCTTGAAAGCTTCTGACCAAAACATTGTATTTCTTTACTTCCAGCTGTGCGTGTCTAATAACATATTTCATGATGTTTAAATACCAACTGCATCACTCTACTCCTTGATACTGAGTGCAAGAAAAATGACTTAATTTGTTGATGAGCAGCGTGTTACAGGCTGGCAGTAATGGCAGTGGTGATTTTACTGGCTCAGTACTCTTACCCCTGCTGTACAATCCTTCCCCCCTCTCTGAACTTGGATGCCTATAGCCCATAGCACACCACTGTCTGTGTTCCCTGGTTCAGGATTTCATTTCACTAGATCATAAGCTACTAACACAACCTTGTCATTGCAATTTGCCACACTTTTTTGTGTGCTCTATATCCGACTGAATTCTCATCTCCCCAGCCCATAGGCTACTAGTCTGGAACAAATCTCTGAAACATAATGGAAAAGGATGAAAAAAAAATCCCAAACCTAAAAAGGAGACCCAGTTGACACCTCTTCTCCTGAGAGAAGCAGACACATAATCATGGGCAATAGTTGTTTCTACTGGCTTTCTGTTGTATCAGATCAGGCAACACTGGCTGTCAGAAACATATCCTGGTACTTGCTGCCCCCTTGCCATGTGCCAGGGCTGCTGTTCAGGGTGCCCCAGGGCCAGCATGGTGCACCTTCTGAAGAACAGCTTGGCTTCTCCAGGACTTAAAATTCTTTTGCTCTCTTTATCTTCTGGTCTTCCCTCTTAAGCAAATATGCAAAATGTTGTGGAGGAAATTCTTAAGGATCAACTGTGCTGCCTTTCAAGCTAAGCAGCATTTGGAAAGGGAGAAGGCACATACCTCCAGGCTTTGAAGAAAACAGAGGGAAAAGAACCAGCTGCCATAATCAATAGATAAGTGACCACAGGAGCAAAGCATTGTGGCCCTATTTTGACCCAAGTAGATACCTCAGGCTTTAGTGTTGGTGATGTGGTTTGAATTTGTTTTAAATAACATTGCTTGAGCTTGTTACTGTGACCTCAAGCAGGTCATTTTGACTCATATGTCACTTGCTCATTGAAATTAATACATTTTCATCTGTTTCTATGAGAAAAAAAAAAAACACTGACAACCCCCAGACTCAGAGGTGTTTTAAAGAATTTCCATGAGTGTGCATCAAGCATTTCTGTGCTCACTGTAATTCCTGACAACAAAATAAGGATTTTTTCCTGACCAACCTGACAGAAATAGAGACCACAACAAAATCAACTCCGTAATAATGACACAGATCAAGATTTCAAATTTTAATTTGTTCCTCTGGTACAACCTATGATGTCCATGCCCTTCATCCAATATATAACATCAGAAAAGGAGGACAAAAAAAGCTACATGTATGTGCAACATGACTCAGATAATACTACTAGAAGAACCCTGACCTGAAGTGGTTGTAGTTGCATTAAATCTCACATTATTTTTTTTTTTTTATGTGATATGTATTTTTGACACTGCGGATCCACAACAACTATGCAATACATTGTGCTTTCTTTATACTCAAGGAAAACCACAGAAGAAAAGAAACAGTAGTGCTCTTAAGCAAATTTCTCCCTCCTGCTCTGCTTGTCTCTGCTTGCCTTTACATTTACTGTGTTTATTTCTTTGCTGCTTTTTTTTTTTTTTTTTTTTTTTTTAACATCTACAGCCTTGTTGACAGGATTGGATTCCCTATCAATGTGACATGCTATTTTGTCAAATGTCAGCTAGTCATATTCAGGTAATTAATTTACATGCTGTACATCTGACCTGATTTTCTTTGTTAATTGGTAGGTCAGACAACTCTATCACCCACAAGTAATTTACTTTTTCTATCATCTGATAAGTATTTCTAAATAGACAGTTTCTAACTAAAAAGAGAATTTGTGCTTAGTTGCTAACTGCTGTACTTTTTTCTAAGCTTGTCAATCACATTTGCAAATATGCTGCATGCAATAAAAGAGACATCAGCTCCTCCTGTTTGTAAGTGAATCAAAACCATCAGATCTCATCATGGTCCAAAATTCTCCATGTGTTTTGCTCTCTTATATTTTTAGCGTAAAGTAACTTTTTAAATGAAAAATCACATTGTAGTCCTGCACTGTATACTGCACGTGAATTGTTGATAATGTTTTTCTAGCAACGGTTATATCCATGCTGAGCCATTTTTGCCATATTCAAACTGGGTAAGAGTAAGTCAACACAACTAGAGCAAGTGTGTGTCCACATCACAGAGCTGCCTCACCCAAGTGAGTCATTCTCAGAAGTCTAGGACACACCAGGATTAGGCAGCTATAAGGACTCCAGGGACAGTTTCACAATCCTTTAGCATGTTCTGTGCAGTGAAATAGAGACTCTCGCCAACCTCTAATGAGGCCCTGTTCACACAGCAAAGATATATCCAAAGAAACCTGTCTTATGTCAGAATGATTTTTCACACGGGTGGTGGCCACTCATCATTTTGGACTTCCAAGGTTGCACTAGTGTGTATTCACTAGAATGGATCTGAGCTACATAACTAGCAGGTACATCGCTAGCATGCAGAGTTCAAATACATTTTTATGCAAGAAAAGCAGGCCCAATAGAGTGAAGACCTTTACAAATTTAATTCTGGATATAGACCTTCAAGTTCAAGGGAAAGGTAACCTCTTTTTTATGTGATTTTTTAGCAAAAATTAAATTTGATATATTACTTTCAAATGTAATGCAGCATTTCCAGCTCACAGAGTGGCATGTAAAAGGTGAATTCAAACTAACAAATATGTCAATAAATAATACTCTACTCATTTGAGAAGTTTCCACCTAGAATGAAATTTTCACTTGATTTCACATATTTTGTGATAGATTTACTTCTCCGTTAAGAGGAAATGCTTCAAATGAGAAACTGAACCTGCTCTACTAGAAAAAGTTTTGCATGGGGCACTGGCAGTTAATGTAGCTAGTTTCTGTATTATCTTAAAACTGTGTATAATTTAGTGAAGAATTTATAGTTCATTTCTTGCTGATGTTTTGATATGTAGGAAAGCAGTGTATGAGGGGTAAAAACACATTAATCTTCATATTCTTGCTATTATATCTCCCTGATTTTCACCAAGTGTGCTTTCTGATTTGAAGGAAGTGTAGAACCTAAGAAAATTCTGTGACACCGTGTAGTAGGAGTGCTGAAATAGCATACTTGTTTGTGCTTCATTGATGTAAATTTAGTAAAGGTTTACAAAACCTAAGCTCAGTCTGGAAGATTTTTAATGAAGTTGCAATAAGATCAAGTATTTGTTGGGTGATTAAGCTGAATTAAACTTTTTTTTTTTCACCAGCCCGTTTAGCCACCTTTAAAACAGAAGTATCACAGAGTGGTACAAGACCTGCCTCCTAGCTTTATTACTGGTAAAAATTGCCTGAGAGAGATGCAGTATTCAAGGAATTTCCTGTGACATGAACATGACTGCAGAAATAATTTTCAACATTAAATTTGAACTGCTGAACTTTGTTAATATTTTTTGCAGTGTTCAATTATTTTAATAAATTGCACAGCACTAGCAGTGGAATGAAGTCCAAAGTCTGAAGACAGAAAGCCTGAACAGGTCAGAGAAAAAAAAAAGGTTGGATTGCAATCTTGAGCTTGTTAAAATACTAACTAGAAAATTAGACAGGAAAAACAGTTACAAAAATATTGAGGGTATCTTTGATCAGCTGGCTGAAAAGAAGTAATATGACAAACAGGAAATTACAAAGAATAACTATTTTGACTGTAGTGGAAATAGCGACTTAGGTAGCTGTAGTTCAAACTAGATACTGAATATTTTCCTGGAATTTAAAGGAAAGGTATCCAGATGTCTAAACATTCTGCTCAATGTGGCTTTTATTTCAAGTTTGGCAAGCCTTCAGAAAACTGGTAGACAAGTTTAGCTGGAAGACGTTTTCCAGTGTATTTACATAATTTCATACATATTTTATGCTTCTGCATTACATCTTTTAGCAGTGGTCACATTTAATTTTAGGATTCTTTTAAAAAATTACATATAATTGTATGAATTCATTCATTATTGTACGTCAAAATGCTTTGCATATTAAACAAGCCTTTAAACCTGTGAACAGCTATAGCAGACATAAGTGAAGATAAACTATGGAGAAAGACATTACAGAGAATTCTGCAAAGCATCTCCAAGTAATTGCAACACACTTCAAGAATGAACTGTGGTGGAAGAAAATTGTTTCTGCTATACATACAATCACCTTTTTGGTGCTGTGTATTTTAATAGTAAAATCTCATGTAAACATGCATTGAAAATTCAATAAAAATGGATGCAAAGCATTCTGCTTGGCGTCTAGCAAAGGCAAGTAATAGAATTTCACTAAGACACAGTATATCTACGCCATTAACTACATAGAGATGTGAAATGTAGCAGGTGGGATCAGCTGTGTGCTCTTGAAGCTGCATCTCTTAGCAGCTGCTCTTTGATGAACAAAAAGCATACAATACATTATAGCTAATCCTGCAAGATGCTGGGTGTCCTCTAATCACACCAGTATCAGGTTGTATAGGCATCAGCATCTCCCTACTTGTGGTTACCATCTCATCCCAGGGCTCCAGAGAGAACCTGCTGGAGATGCCTTCACTTAGGGCTATGAGTGTTTATCTTTCCAGTTTTAGCTATCTTTTTATGCAACAGGAGTGGGATGTCTGCTTTTGTTTTCCCTTTTGTTTCAGGAACATTTCTGTGGTTGAACTCAAATGATATTATTCTAAAAAAAATGAAAGTTTTTCAACCAGAGAGCCTGTGTCTGATTCTGCCTATGAAAGCAAAGACTTCTGGTTTTTGGGGAAATGTTTTTTTTTTCATTTTTTGCATACAATGTTTTTAATTTAAAATGTTGACAGAATTGCTTATACATTGCAGGTATATGCAATTAATGGAAAAAAGTTCCTTTCTACCACAATCAGCTGGGAGATAGCAAAATTCTTATTCTGTATCCTATTCAGAATTCAAAACAACTCAGAAGAGTAAAGCAGCAGATACAAATGAAAAGAAACTCTCTTTTTTTGTTGTTTCTGAGAAACCGAAAAATCCAACATGTTTACACAGAAATAATGATAACTTTTAATTGCACTTCATTATGAAGGTACAATTCACACACAGTGCTAGCTGTTTGATTATTTCTGCATATTTTGTAAATACTAGTTAACTTAATGTCATTAAGATATGTACTGTTTGCTTTGCTCATATAAGAAATCTGTTGGGATGGAGAGCTGCAGACCAGATTTTAGTTTTTCATTTTCCAACACTCCTTGGGTGTTGGATGACCAGCATTTTGTATATCAGGCTCAAATTGGCTCAAGGTATTACAAAACCTGTGAGGTATTAAAATTCAGTGACTGTGATTTAGAGCACATTTCTGTTGACTAGATGCAAATAAACAATTCCTTTGGCACAGCACTGTGGCCAAGCTCTGTTCTGGAAAGCACGTTGCATTAGGATGACACCAACAGAAGGGCATGTTAGTTCAAGTTGGATGGGAATACAGCTAAATGGCTTCCAGACCACAGCTGACTCAGATCCAGAGTCGATGGTCGATGGAGAGGGTATGTGTAGACATGGAGTAATATGAAGAACTCACATTCTTTTCTATGCCTCTCCTTGTGCTTTACAGCTTCTGCACAGTCTTTCCTCTTTTAAAATATGTGCATGCAAAATAATAATAAAACCTGGTGTCCTCATAAGTATATGAGAAACATCATATGTCCAAAAGCATATTTGATTCAATTTTAGTTGATAGGACAGTTTTGTGATACCATTCATATGTCACTGTCTCTTTTCTTCATTACTGCTTAATGATGTAGAAAGGTGTGCCCCCAGGTACAAAAGGGTTAAATATGATATATTGAAAATAATCACCGAAATGTTGGTATGGAGGTGACCTCCTACAAGACAGGTAGTCCCTTTCTCTGCTTTGGGGGAAGACCAAGAGTGGCTAGATACAGACCTTTGTATTTTCTGTTCTAGAAACCCTTTATGACCTGTATTTCATTCCAACAATTATCTAATCTTATATTGGAAAACACTTCTTGATATCAAATAGAGATTTTCTGGGGGTGAGAAAATGAAACAAAGATAGTCCTCCTTCCTCCATGGATGTGGAGTGAATTTGCTGATGTTAGAAGAAATAACTAAAATGTAGGTAGTAGCCCACAACAAGCCCAAAGTACTAGAAAAAGGAAGCATGCTAAGAGAAGAATCAAGTCAACCATTTGACTTATGTAGGGTTATCTCAAACCAAAGGACTAGGTTAAATCATAGTATAAACCAGACTGTAGTCAGAGAACAAATAATTTGGTAACGTCAGGATGAACAGTGATGTAACACTGCAGAAGTGCAGGACAAAAAATCTGGTGCTGGGAAACGGCAGGAGTAGGAGTCAAATACAGGAAGAAATTATACACAGAGATTGGAGAGCCACAGTCAAGACTGGCAGGATCACATGGGACTGCATCACAGAGCTGACACAGCAGCCAGGATCACTGGCTAGTCCTTACCTCTTCCCCACTTTGGCCATGTCTACTGAATGCCTAAGGAGACTGGTAACCAACAAGTCAGTGAGGAAATAGAAGAGACACACACACATCATGTAGCACCCTATTCAATCCACTTCCCAGGATGAGTCAAAACTACACATGAATTGCTTCAGGGATTCCAGGTATGGAGCCTTTCAAGTTCCTGAATTAGCCTAGGCCCCAGACCGGCAGGATCAGCTCCATAGCAGGCTGTCATTCAAGGCAGCTGAGGCTCACAGCTCTGTGCAGTAGCTGCAAGGGAGAGAACCCCTCACCTCAAGTTTCAAACATGGCACTCATTCTGTGCAATATTGACATGATGTGTTCTGAAAAAAAAGCAGATGTGTTGCAATGCAGCACATAAACTGGAGTAGATATCCAAGAGGAAATGGTAGTCAGTGGCTCTCAGAGCTGTTTGGAAACCCAAATGAATCACAAAGTCATTAATTCTTTTGCTCTTATGCTGTGAAACGAATGTTCTATGTGTACATTGCATTATAGCTCAGCATCGCCATGGCTATCCCCATTTTCCAAAATCCCCTTCAGAAAGAAGAAAGATTGGCTCATTAATATAATTCTTTGCATTTAAAACAGGCATGCTGTCAACAAGAAAATAAAAAGAGAGTCTGTAACTATGAAACAAATACATTCAAAAGCCTCCAGAGCAGGAAGTCCAATTTCTTTCAAAGCTATTTTGACTTGGAACTGTGATTGATGTTCACAAAACACCCTGAAAGTGAGAAACAATGTGTTAAAAGGGAGAAATTAACAAACTGAGTAATAAAAATTATCTTCCTTTAATTTCTGTCTTGGTCTGAATTGTTAATTTTTCACCTAATTTAAAAACTGAACTATTGTATTTGTGTTTTACTTAGAAATGATATCATGTTTTATCAGCATGCAAACAAAACTTGGACATTTGTCTAAGAAATAGTAGTTATTCTCCTAATTCCTTTATCAATTTTTCCCAGGCTACACAACACTTAGAAATGGCTGAAGGCACAGGTATACTCATTTCCCTTAATTTCACCACAAGGTGAGGATTCTGCACACCTCTGAAAAGTTTATAGTAATGAGTAACAGAATCTTTTCTCCATACTACAGGTGACTAAATGAGCTGAAAAAAAAAGAAATTTTATACACGGACAGAGAGACATGCAAGCACAAGGAGTATGCTGTACATCTATGTGCATTCAAGGTCTATCATTCTCAAGTATTTCTTCTGGGCAGAAATTTAGCACATGTTTTTCCAGACATGAATCTTGTCCAATTCAGAGTATGGTACTTGGTAAAACTTCATGTCTAACCTGCAAGACCTACACCAGAATCCTGTGCCTTTCTGCAAGTGCAGAAACCAGATGCACATCCTCCCAGGAGTTCAAAACCTCTTGGTGAAATGATAAGACCACATCAAACATGCATAGAGCCAAATGCACTATATTCACTTCTCCAAGAAGTACTTGGTGCATGACTGCACCTTAGTAGACTGTGAACACATTGACTGTCATTCAAGTAGTATCTCAGAGGGAAGACAGAAAATTCTCATGTTGGAGGTCCCTGTGCTTATATCTCTCTTGACCCCACTCTCAGAGTAAGGGAAAAATCTGCAATATTATATGGTCTGGATTTTGCCACTAAGAATTCTGAGTTCCTAGGTCCAGTTATGCTGCTGACTTTTGCTACTGTTGAACAACTAATCTGTGTGCCACATGTAAACAGAGAAAAGAGTGCTTGCTAATATTTGTGAAATGTTTGTTACTGTGAATGTCAATGAATGTCATTGGGAAATGCTGTTAATGGTCTGACATAAACAGTATTATAAAAATATTATCATATTTCTTTAGTCCTCCATGGAGCAATCTTTCAAAATTAACAGTTGCACGAGGTATGATTCTTGGCCTTATTTTATTCTTTTCATTTGCTCTCCATATATAGATTTTTTTTTTCCTGACAGAAGGATCTGAAGGCACTTCTTAAAAACAGCAGACTGTGAATGGATTTAGGTAATTTATTTTTTAATTTTGCATGTAACTTCTACCTTTCGGAAAGATTTCATTTATCTATCCTGAAATTCAAAAATGTGATTGCTCTGTGTCATTATAAGTCTTAACCTCTCAGTCATATGGCAAGATCAGAGAATTGTTGATTGAGTTGGGATTATTTTTTAAGTTTTTTTGCAACTCTTTTCAATACAAATAAACACCTGCAAGTAAGATTCAAGGGTAAATAATGTGTATATCTGAGGACAAGAATCTCTGATGCTGTAGCCAGAATGGTGTGAACTTCTCCATTAGGCATAATTACAGAATACTGAACTACCACAGGAAAGGAGAGTGACAGAAAATTTGTTTGAGAAGCAATAGAAGTAGGGATCATCTGTCTCTCATTTGGAGGGGTCTCATGAAGAGCTTTGGATAGTTTTCATTGAACCGTGGATACTGAATTAAGAAGGCCTTGAGCTCATGTTTCAAGGCAACTGAATAGAACTGAAATAATTTTTTGGTTTGAGAGTACAGTTCTCATCTGCCGTAACAATTTATTTTAAGTAAGTACCTCTATTCCAAATTACATGCATTTTATTTTTGCAAGGGGCTATGGACTATGAATGGATAGAAAATAATTATCCTGCAGTCTGTGTTCTTCTAAGTTTTTCATATCCCAATCTTGAGTGCAATAATGAAGGAGAACTTTGTTGTGAGTTAAGTAGTTTCACAGTAAGGATTGTACTGAATTGTTGCAGACATATGTGAGTCAACAGATTGGAAAAAAACATATGGTCATGTATGACTGTACTGGTTTGTGAGGCTAGGTTTTGGTAGTAGGGAAGGTAATGGGGGCAATGTGTGCTCTTTTGGGACACGTTGTTACAAGCTTCCCCCATGTCCAATAGAGCCAATGCCAGCTGATTCCAAGATGGAGCCACCACTGGCCAAGGTCGAGGCCATGAGTGACTGTGGCAGTACCTCTGGGATAACACATTTAAGAAGGGGAGTGCTTAACTGATTTAAGAGACGAGTGAGATGTGTGAAAGAAGCAACTCTGCAGACAACAAAGTCAGTGAAGAAGAAGGGAGAGGAGATGCTTCAGGCACCAGAGCAGAGACCCCCGCAGCCCATGGCAGCCTATGTGAAGCAGATATTTACCTCCAACCCGTGGAGGACCCTGCTCTGGAAGAAGTGGATGCCTAAAGAAGGTTTTGACCCTGTGGGAAGCCCATGCTGGAGCAATCTGTTCCTGAGACTGTGTCCCATGGGAGGAACCCCATCCTGGAGCCAGAGAAGAGAGTGAGGAGTCCTCCCCTGAGGAAGAAAGAGCAGAAAAGACAACGTGTGATGAACTGACCACAACCCCCATTCCTTGTGCTGCAGAGGAAGAGGATGGACAGAATTCCAGAGTTAAGTTAAGCCCAGGAAGAAGGGAGGGGCAGAGGGAAGGTGCTTTTAAGATTTAGTTTTATTTCTCATTATCCTACTGGGATTTGATTGTTAATAAATTCAAGTTGAGACAGTTTTGCCCATGACTGTATCTGGTGAGTGATTTCCTCCCTGCCTTTATCACACAACCCGTGAGCGTTGGTTGTATTCATTCTCCTCGTTCAGCTGAGGAGCAGAATAATAGAGTGGCTTTGGTACATGGCACGTGGCATCCAGCCAGGATCAACCCAGCACAATAACATAGGTTGTACAAGCTCCAAGCATGTAGGAAGACTGCAATCGTACTTCAACCCATTATATTAGTGACTAAAAATAGCCAATTATTTCTCCTTTATCTTCTCCAAAGCTGGAGAAAGAAATAACATTTTCATGAGTCGTGAAAGAGCCTCAGAATTGGAAACTGAAAGATATATTTAAAAACAGTAAGCATTATTTCATCTAAGAGTTGCTTCTGTAAAACAGTGATGTCCATAAAAATTGGAGTTCCTCTGCATTTTACAGGATCAATCGTTGAAATTCCTTCCACAATCCAAATTGACAGCATTTTAGAACAATTGTTTTTCATTATGGGTACTTTAATTCCCCTGCTTCTAAATGAAATCATTTTTGTTTATATACGAAGTGTCAACAGATACTGTACATATTGAACTCATAAAAGTCTTGTGTAACACACAGCTAAGTAAAGAGAAGAAAAGAACGGAGGCATATACCATAATGCTAGTCAAAACTATTAAATTGTACTTTTAAGGGTCCCACTGCAGAGAAAAGCTTCCTGTTTACTCACTCAAAGTAGTGGCAGTTAACATGAATGCATTAAAAAAAGATAAGTGATAACGCTTCTAATCCTCATTTCTGCTTTTTCTCTGTGACCAGAAGCTATTTTGTCATGAAAGCTCCAAGACTTCAGCAGTTTACATTTTAAAAAAACTCTTTTTCCCTTCTGAGCTTTTAGAATATGCAACAGCTACTATCTGGAGTTTTTGCTATAGAATTAAGTTTTTTCTTTTTTTTCCCCTTTTTTAAAATTTATTTTAGTCTTCAAGATCAGGAAAAATATAAGGTTTGTTTTGCATAAACTCTTTGAAAAGAAATCGCTTTGATTTTAATATTTTTTGAGTACTATTGATGTAAGATCAAACCTCCTTTAAATGGTTAGGGATAAAATATTGAAGTAATACAATACAGCAGTTTTGGGACAAGAACTGCATAAATCAGCTAAAGGCTCTTTAAAGCACATAACTGGCTGGCAAAAGCAGACCCATTTCAAAACTGTCATAACACCAGCTTGTTTTTCAATTCTATAACTCAGAATGTCTGGATTTCAATAACTTTTTTTTTTCCTTCAGGGTGCAACGCAAATACTGTAACGAAAACCACTATACATTTTGAGTGTGTCTGAGTCTAGCCATTGTATACAGACCAGATCATCCTTGTCTCTTTTCTATAGGCAATACATATGTACAGCCATTTAATATTTATTTCCCCTAGTAGTCAGAATGTACAAAGTAGCCACAAAACGCAGAGACTCTATCTCAGGCTGTTAAAATCTATGCCTGACCCTGCCATGAGTCTAGGCGGAAGGGGTTCCTGTGGAGCCCCATTGGTTCCTGCCTGCCTGTGCAGAGCTCACTGCAGGGTCACAGATTAAGTTACTACTGTAAGCTCTGGTATTTAAGGCCCAGTCACAAACACCTTAAGATGCATAAGAACTGTGCTTTTTAAACGTGGGTAAGTGAGCTTCAGGAACGTGTATAATAATTTGCGAGCACTACAGCTGCAATCTAGTGTCTATGCCACTGTATTTCCTCTGTGCTAGCAGACCTGGTCTCACATAGCTGGGACATACCTTTTAAATTAATTGGAATGTTTAACTCATGCATATGATATAATTCATTTTACTGGTTACTGAGGATTTTTTTTCAAACTATAGTTGCTTTTGGATTTACCATGACAACCATCCAAAAAAAGGCCAAAATTTCCTGCAGGGTCATCATGGAGAACTAGAGTTTGGAATAGGCATATGCGTTAATATTATGTTCTCATAAAAATAAAATTTGTTAGAATTCCTCAATAATACGGTTATCCACACTGTCTCAAACAACTCTGCATAATGTTACTGTATATCCTATGACACCCTAATGCATTGTGTTAGAGTAACAAAAGGAGGAAATCAATGGTCAAAGAAAAACAAATATCATGAAATCAGAAAAAATTAAAAATAAAATAATTTTTCTTTAAAATTAATTAATGTCATTAATGTGAGCCTACACAAGGGAAAAGGTGTCAAGCATGAGCTATTTACAAAATCAATTTTATGAAAAATATATTTTTCATAAATCTAGAATAAAATTTTTTGCAGCAACAACTCACTATAAATTTTTTGAACAATATATAAATATCAAGACAATTATGAATCAGTCATGAAAAATTCAGAAAAGGAGAGAGGATATTTGTCAGCTAAATTATTCATAGTAAAGCTTTGCTTAGTTAGTTCCACTGATTATTTAATTAGTAATTTCATTAGCAAGTTTAGCACCTATAGGATTCCCTCCCAGAGCGGAAGTGGCAGCAGGGGCAGTGGGCTTTGGGAGGAAAGATTTCCTGCATTTTGCTATGGATCTGACCACCTGAGCTTGCATCCAACTGCAGGGCCCTGCTGAAGAGCCCAGTCCAGCTGTGCAGCACTGCTCCTTCATCTCCCTAAAGACACAAGTTCCGTGGATGAAGTACTGGTTGTTGCAAGCCAATGACCAGAGGTACTGGCAGGGTCTATTGAGACCAAAAAGTGATCAATGGAATATATAATGAGAACATATCTGGTAGGAAAAAAAAATACCCTCAAAATCTGAAGAATTGAGTTCTTTTAATTAGCATAGTACTAAAATGACAAAATTTGCATGCTTATCTCTCCTGCTGACCATATCATTCTCAGCTGACTGACTACAATTTTTTTTTCAGTTCTGACATGGTAAACACATTCACCTTAAAAAAACTATTTATATGTCTTCTATATATGTCAAATATTCTCCTGCTACATTGATGCAACTTGCATTACAGTTATTGCAATGGGAATTGTAGTGATATTACATGAGAGTTGGCTCAAGGTGATTACTTATTATATTTTCAGTGAAGAGAAATCTGGTCTTCAAGTTCTAATTATTCTGGTAAAAATTGTCACTGACACAGTGCCCAGGAATCCAGTTAAGTTACACCAGAGATTAATTTTTCTCATTATGATTTTTTAATTGTAAAAAGAAGCACAATAAACTTTATTTAAATTTTACAGTATTCCCCTTTAAAAGGTCAGTTTAATATTTAATTTTAAATCAAATAAAATTTGTGCATGTGTGTGTGGGTGACAAAGTAATGTTTAAACAATCAGACCTGACAGATGCTGACAGATACTGTCTAATATCCCTGCATGCAGATTGCATTGTGAGTCACAAGGCTCAAGGTCATGCATCTATAACCACCCAGAAGGCTTTCTTCTCCACTTGATGCACAAATTTAAGTTCCATTAAGGCTAATGTAAGATACAGATGCTTACTGGAAGGAGAATAGACCAATCTTCCAAAATGCTATATAATCGGTAGTGATGTGATTCATAGCCATCGTTCCTATACTTGGTAAATTATTTTTCAGTGATTAAATAAAGCAGTCATGCAACAATAAACCTGTTATCTTATCACATCTGAAAAAAAATCTATTGGGGATATGATAGTAGAACCAGCTATAAAAATGAGGAGAGGATTGTCTAGCTAGCCCCTGTCTTCCAAACACAGGTAATATTTTTTTAATTTTTTCAGACTCTATGAAAACATTGACTTTCCATAAAATAATTTAGTCTAAAAAAACCCAGTATTTTGATTAATATTACCATAGTAATATCACATGAGAGATTCAGTTCAGGTACAGGTTTTTGTTTCCCTTAAGTACATCAAGAGCACCACAGCTGATAGGACACTCACTCCATGCCTCTTTCTCTTCACTCCCCAAGGATATCCATTTGCAGGGATATCAGCTGCTGAAGTTCTCCTTGGTATTCTGTGAAAAATTCTATTATGTTTTCCTTCCTTCCTTCCTTCCTTCCTTCCTTCCTTCCTTCCTTCCTTCCTTCCTTCCTTCCTTTCCTTCCTTTCTGGTAGCTACAGGACTCACAACATTAATACCTAATTTGGTCTTTTCTCCGAAGCAAAATGAACAAAGCCCTGGAAATTTTTGTGCATATGGGAAGGTTCATTACAGTACATGGCCATTCCACCTAGACCTAACACATTCCAGTTGGACAGCTCTTCAGATCCTTTCTTGGGGTGCACTGTGAAGTCATGAGAACCTCTCCCATACAAAAGAATTTGAAGGATGACTTGGTGAAATTTCCCGAGTCACCAACTGAGAAGTACTAGGGAAAGCACATGACCTTATCTAACCATAGGTTTGAAAGAAAGTCTATGTGTGTTTCTGTTTCTGAAACATTTTTTTTCCGCTGATTGTTCACTGAACTTTTTATTAGAGAAAGTTGAGTCTTGAAATAACTTTTTGATTCCAGCCTCAGGGAAATGGGTTTGGGTGGGATGTGTGGTATATTTACAAAAATCCCGGTCATATATTTGCAGAAATATTAATGTGATTTTGGAGTTTGTTGCTGACTCTCTCTATGCCTGTAACTGATCCTAGCTTAGAGTTACCACAAATCTTGCAAGATATTTGGTAGGGGCAGAAACATGATTTTTTGAGAATCCCGGGCTCATTTTATGGTAAAAAATCCCCATGTATGCCATACCAAGTAGGTGAGCTCTGTGGATCTTTTCATCTTTTTCTCCCTGCCCAAGGTGGATTTTGGGTGCCTGTCCCTTTTGACTTTGCTTGTCCGCTTATATCAACATTTTATCTCGTTTCTAGAAAGGGAAAAAAGGTAGTGACTTACTTTTATTTTTCACTCCATGAAAGCAGAGTTTCTCTTTACATTTCAAGAGGGCCCCTTCAATTTACTCTTTAAGGAATTCAAAGATCAACTCTTCCTCTAATCACGGAAAACACATCAGAGTAATCAGCATGCTGGGAAAGGAAAGGCAGAAAAATTATGGGACAATTTAATGGTGATTTATTGAAAATTGGTAACTGGCAGCATCACTTTATGGAGGAATCTCTGGATCAGCTTTACATTTTATGCCTACTGTGGTTATGAAAGAAGAAAATAAATGGAATCTGATCCCTAACTGAAATGGAAACCTCTTCCTACTCACTGCCTTTGGGACATTGGCCTTTCCCACAGCAAAACCTGCTATTTTCCTGAAACATACCTCCAGTTTTTTAAGGGGTACATGGTATTTATAGGAAATCAGGACAGAGTGAAGGATTTATAGTAACCACTGCTTTGCATCTTCAATTTGTGCGCTGGTTTAGTGTTTGCAAATGAGATGTCCTGGTCCGCAACAAATGCTCACAAAGACATCGTGCAGCCATTTCTCCTGTGGCTTGGCCAATGCACCTCAATCTTGACCCACAACAGCTCCACTATTTTGGTCCCGAAGCTCTTTTTAGCAGAAATTGGCAGTCATGTGAAATAGTGCCATCATTTCTCCATGTGCTCAAATGGGGACTAGGATGAAAGCGACAAACTTGTTTTCACTTGTGACCCAAACTAGTAAACTCTAGTCATGAGGGGCAGAATATCTACCGTTCCTAAGAAAAACATAGTTAGGATAAGAAAGTCTGACAGTTAAAGAACACCTGTGCATTAGTGCTAATAATTCCCATCTAAAACGGCCTATTCAATATAAAATACATATTAGCAACAGTACTGAAGACCTGAGGATATTGATAATGACGAGTAGGGTCAGGAGAAGTGAGAAAACGAAGTATAATGAAGAGATTACAATCAGAAAGGGTGTTAAAGGAAACCTTGCTTAATGAAGCTATTGGCACCAAACTACATTATTCATAGGGACTTCTGATTAGAGACAAATGTCAAATGTAACATACATTTCTGGGTGGCAAGTCTTCATTTGCATTTCAAATAACATTGTTGGCTCCTGGTTTTAGTGCAGCAAATGGTACATTTAGTTTTGAGGAAGTTTTTTATACTCACAAAACACCTTTAAATCAATATTCCAAAAGATGAAGTAGGGCTTTTGAACATAAAAATACATTTAGACTTAGGAGTCATACAAAATCCCATGCATTTAATGTTCACCAGTATTTCTAAGAACAGGACCAATAGGAGGTATACAAGCCAGTACCAATTTCTCCATTCTCCAGTTTTCTTACTCTCTTCTTTCCCAGTGTTTGTCTGTGTTCCAACCAAAAGTGCCTTCATCTTTAAAACTCTATGGCTCTACCACTTGAGGGCAGTGGATGGCTTTCTGTACTGAATTAGAATAGGCATTTTTTCTTTTATTTCAATACATATGTACTTTTCTTTCTAATCTGGGCATCAGTTCTCTATTTTTCTCTGGTCTTTCTCAAAACCTCCACCCTTTCGTGCTTTTTAAAATTCTGCAGTATTTCAGTTTACCCACTTCACACAATGGACATTTCCCTTCATTTTAGATGTTCCTTTCAAGGTGCGCTTCTTAATCTCAATGTACCAACAAAGAAAAAACCAAAAGAGAATTAAGTCAGATTGGGCTTTCGAGAGTTGTTTAATAAAGCAAGTTGTTTTAAGCTTCATTTTAGCAGCTTGTGATACATCTTCACAGAGATAACTTTGATGTTCTCTTAAGTATGTCAGCAGAAATCTGTGCAATTTGTCAAAAATTATTCTTAGAACACCTCAGTCTATACAGTAAACAAAATCAACATAAATCCTCCTTTTTGCAATGAATACTTAAAGTATGTCATCAGCACTATCATAATTTGATTAAAATAAAAGTTTTGTGAATAAGAGATATTAATTAGTGCTGTAGTTTTAATTGAGCAGTGTGTGTGTGATGTAATTTATTCAAGTTCTGATGAACTGCATGTCCTAAATGTTTGGCAACACTTTGTCAAGAGTGATATAATTACTGTTATTTTCTTTAGTACTCATTATTGGAACATGAATAAAACTGAATTATTTTGGTATTCATGTGGGTCAAAAATACTGCAATACTACAGATATCCTATTGTAATTTTCCAAGACATTAATTAGTGTTACTATACAAATATGAACAAATAAGTTACATAAGGAAACTGAAAGAGCCATGAATTTAACTTCCTAATTAAAGAAATTTCACTTTTGATGCTTAAGAGTGGCTGCACATATGTAAGGAATATATCAAACATCTGCATTGTTCAGTAGGACAAATAAAAGCACTTCTATTTGACTCTATTTACAATTTGTACTGTAAGCACATGTTGAGGAATACATCTGGTGCAGGTAGCTCAGTTTGCAAGGTGCAGATTGAGATGCAGAATGAGGTCTGGGTAATCCCAAAATAAGAGGCAGTGAACTGACTACCCTTTGGTTAACAACAGGCAGGAAGACCTGTGGCTCCAGTCAGGGGATGGACACTGTGAGACATAGCAGGAGTGCAGGACTTAGGAGAAAAAGCAATACTTGCACAGACTGTAAGGGTATAAAATCCTAGGAGTTCCCTTGTTGGGGGTCCTTGGGCACACCAGCTAAAACTGTTCTGTTTGTTTATACCACAAATAAATTGCTTTTATGGAACTTAGACATCTGAGACTCTGCCATGGGAAACCTGGGGTTGAACCAGTAAGGAAGCCTGGTCTGACTGTCTGAGAGTGGGGTGTGTAGGGTGTCAAGCAGAGCACTTTTCCAGCTCACTGGAGCTGTCTGCTTCGGCCCCAGCAGCGAAAGCCCTTGGCCCTGGGAGGGTGAGAGACAGAGAGTCATGTGAATGGTCAGACAGAGATGTTTCCTTACTGCACAAACTGTTAAATCACCCTTTGCCACACATTGTCCCAAAAATCAGCTTGCAGGGCTGTGGGTCACATGGTACATTATGGCACTTCTTCTCTCCAGGAGGCCAGAGTTCAGCTGAGCTTGTCCTTCTGATCTTTCTTCCGGCCTTTTAATGGATGTCTACTTAGAAGGCTGCAGAAAGGTGAAGACCTACTCTGAGCACAGCTGTCAGCAAATAAGGGATTGAAATGTAATTTTGGCTCTTGCAACTGGTCACCACCATGCCAGGATGGAGGCCCATTACCTGTCTGGGTTTTCTTTCATTTATAGAAATTTGTATAAATCAATAAATAGTTCTAACAGGAGGGATTCAACCTTTTCCAGTCACACAAAAGGAGCTGGATCCTCATCCCTGTGATTCATGCCTAAAATAAAGATTTTCACAATTATCAAATGACTTCAACAGCTTTGGGTTTTTTGAAGTTCTCATTGAAACCTGCTAGTGATATTTAATTTTCAGAGATGGGAGTTCAGTTTGACAGGCATTTCTCTAACATTTTTTCATCATGGACCTTGAAGGAGACATACAAAATAAGTGGCCTTTTTTGAAATGGTGGTGCACATAGGAATTTACTTGGGAATTTAAGAACTTTGAAGTTTCATTAAAAGAATTTTTTCCCTATGTTCTAAAGAAGGGGGGAAAGAGCATAAATATTTAAAAAAAAAGATCGACAGAGACTCATCCTTAAATGACATTTTTATGCTTATAGCAATTTTTAATATCTGCAAATGAAGAATTATCCCTCATTTGATGTTTTTAAGACCACGGTTAAGAGTAAAACCATTAACATAGAAATATCTTAAAATGATGTTTTTAACAATCACACTGTTCTGAGAAAAATGTCAGATGAACCAGTTTTTACATGGCTGTTTTTAAGTGTATAACTATAAATTTAAGTGTTAGATTACATCAGTGTTGGTGTTTTTCAGATGTGCTTGTAAAGACATTTTAGTGTAATCCTTCCTTTAATGGTTTTATGATCACTCTGACATTTAAGAAGTGTAAGTGAGGAATTTTTCTTCATCTGATGTCTGCAAGCATCTAGTTATATATGAAAATACTTTAAGCACTGTATTGTGTAGAAATGTATGTACCGATAAATATATAACTATACATACATAAATTAAGTCAGCCAAACAGAAGTCTGGCAGGCATTTTTACCTAAGCAAACTTCTTTTCTACAAAAGAGCTCTTTTCCCCCCAGTTCTGACACTGTTACATCATTTGTGCAATTGTCATCTCCTGACTAGGAAGCCTTTACTGCTACTGATGATGTTTGCTTCATCCTGAGCCTGCACACATTTCACAGTGCTGCGGTTGTGCTTCTGTCCTTACCAGCACACCTTGTCTGCCTGCCTGTCCCTCCTGCACTTGGCCAGGCACATGGGCACATGCATGTCAGAGTCCTTCATTACCCAGAGAAAAAGCTGTAGCACAGGACTTCTCAAACAAAGCCCTGCTGGACCTGTAATGGACACGGAACAGAGTGGTAAGGCAGGAAGAATAGAAAAACAAAACGTTCTCCAGAACCCTTAATCAAAAATCATGTTGCAATGAACAAGTACAAAGCTTCAGACTGAAAAGAGGGCACAGTTTCTCTTTGAAGCACTCAGCATTTTTGAGTGCTTGACATCTCTGTATCTTTGGGTCCTTTAACATTGTTTATCTTGATACATGCCTCTGTGCACAAGTAAGCATGTTTGTGTGTATGTGTGGATGTATATGAGTGCAAAGATACTTATTTTTGGAAATCTCATCTTTTCATGCCTTTCTAGAACAATTGTATATCTTCCTCAAAAAGAGTGCGAATGAGCCAGCTGGTTTTGGTTGTTTGGGAGTTTTTTTTGACCCAGTGTTCTTCTTAAACTTCTGCACATTTCAGGAAATTCTTTTTATTTAGGGAACGACAAAAACAGTCTCTGGATACTTTAAAGATGCAATGCAAGCTTTCTTCATATGAATCACTGAACAATACTCAGTTTTGCTCTTCCATTTTTTCTGAAAAATCTCCTTGCTAAGAAGTCAACTTTAGACAGCTTTTGCTTTTTTTTTCCTGTGGTGTCTTTAGGCATTGACCTCACTTTGGCTCTTTTTCTCACAGATTCTGCCATGAGATGGGCCCTTTATAAATTAATAAAGTAATAAAATGAATAAAGCTTGATGTAACATTTCTCAATGATTGCTGTAATGTTAAAAACATCAAATGAAACATTAACTTCATTTGATGTTTTTATAGCTAGATATACTGAGAAAACATCAAATAAGGATATCCTGAATTTCACTTTTTCACTTGGGACAAGAATGTTTTATGTATACTGTCTGTCAGAAGACTGCAATGGAAACTTTGGAACACATACGTGTAATCCATCTGCATCATTTTCCACTCTTTTTGGCCTTCTATCACATTTTACTTTGTTTTAACTTTTGCATACTTTCCCTTTGTTACCCAGTCTATTTTCATTCCTTCATTATTAAAAATTAAAAGCATTTCAGTGAGCCTGTGTGTTCTTGATACTCCTTTTAACATTCTGGAAGCTCTTGCAAGACTGGATCTTTTGAGGAGGACTAATCCCTGTGACTTTATCCCACCTATTTTCCTACATGCTTATACAAGTAAACAAAGCAGCAAAAGCCCACTTCCCAGCCTGTGATCCCCCCAGTGTCAAACGGCCAGCATATTTCCTGGCATCATTTTGGCCTGGGCTGCTGAGAGCTCTCTGACAATGTTTCAGCATGGTTCAGTTGGTTTCACGGTCTGGAAACTATTCTCAACAGGGAGATCTTAAACTGGGGGGAAATCGGACAATTTAACTCTTTGGGTAGATTTTGTTTAGCAGTTCTCCTCAGACCTACTGAAAAAATCTCTGCCACCTTCATTATTAATGAAAAATGTCCCTGAATAGTCAATGGATTTTCTCTAGACAGAACAGCAACTTTTTTTCACAGAACCACTGGCTAAATTTCTTTGATACAAAATGCTGATATTTGTTGAGGCTTTGTCATAGCTTCCAGCAGTTTTTGGAATAAACATATCCACATCTATTACAGTAAGTCAAACCATTTTTGAAGCATCTTAAATAATATCATCAAAAAATTTTAATTTTTTTTTCATAGCTGCAATATTAAATATAAAATACAAAAATACTTAAGATTTCAAATGCTAGGGTTTTTAATGAAAAAGTAGAAATACTAGCACTTAGGTTATTTTTTAAGATAAAGAAAAATAGCTTTTGCTTCCTTTTCTCGTAAATCTCCTATTTTTCCTATAGAATGCTAGAGGAATCAGATTAATAACTTTTTCTAATTTCAAAATTTTTTGATGAAAAATAAATTGTTTCCAATGAATAATTTTTCTTTGCCATTTCAAACCGCATGAAGTGGAGTGGAGGGAATAGATTACTATCTTACTTATCTTTAAGAGTTGCTCTCTTTGGCTTAAAAATTATATTGCAGTCACTAAGGGTTCTGACTTATATTTCTCTCATATTTAACAGCAAAATCTTACAGGATATTCAAATAACTCTCCATCTTAAAATGTTCAATTTACAAGCCTGTTTTTAAGGTCAACTTAAAATGCTGGTGAGAAACAGATTTTGAGAAATCAGCATACTGTCTACATGAATTCAGTGAGTCTACATGTGTTTTGCCACATGTGAGAGTGTGAAGAGAGCTCAAGCTCATGAGGAAAACTGGAGGAACAGCTACTGATCTCTTCACTCTCATAACTATTGGCAGGATTTAAGGAAATGGCATGAATCTGAGTCAAGGGATGTTTAAGTTCAATATCAGGAAACTGTTTTACATCCAGAGGGTTTTTGAGCACTGGAACAGGGTCCCTGGGGAAGTGGTTACAGCACCCAGCCAGACAAAGCTCAATAAACATTTGGACAATGCTCTCAGGAACATGATGTGGTTCTTGGGGTGCCAGGAGTTGGTCTTGATTGTTCTGATGAGTGCCTTCCAACTCAGTTTATTCTATGATTCTGTGATTCTATGGTAAATGTTGGATCAGTGTTTGCCTGCACATATCAATTCCAAATGTTTCTCACTGGCAGAACCATGGCCCATGTGAAACTGCAATGTCTGAATTAATTAATACCAGGTTATGATTTTTGTGGATGATGTGCACCAAAGTCCATACCCAATGAACAGTATCGTTAGCATGGGGTTAAAAATGTTTCTAAAATCATGGGAACTGCAGGCAGTGTTCGGGGAGATGGGGTAAACCTGGTGGGTCACGGAGGGAGAATGTTGTGCTTTGTTTGAGTAGATCATGCAGAACTGCACCTGCTATGATTGTGCTTTGGTTTTGGTAAATCATATGAAACTGCACCTACACATTGATAAATAATATGATTGTTAAATGTATTGATAAATGACGTGATTTTATCAAAAGTCAAACATGATGATTGTTTAGTAGTAACGGTAGAAAGATCATGCTCATACAATAGGTAGTTATATAATGTTAGAATATAAATATGTATGCATCTCAAATCAATGTCGAAGTCAGATTTCGGTTTGTACCCCTGGCTTCCAGAGCTCTTCAATAAAAGCACCTGCATATAATCCATCTGTGATTATGTGTTCCTGAACGCTAACAGTATGGATGAGACTGTAACAGGTTATGTTTCATTCAGTCCATGCGTTTTTCCAGTACTATTCCGTAGGCACTGAACACTTCAGAAGTCACACTCTCAGTGACAAAGCATGAAGGTTTGTTTTCTTCATGCTCCAAACCACCATTCTGATGGTGTGAAATCCAGTCCCCATGATTTCTGACATATTGGGAGCGTACACATAAACATGCACAACCCCCACAATAAATACAAAGTTAATTTGATTGTAGAGCTACAAGCACCTAGCAAGAAGTTAAAGACCTACAGTCTAATACTTTGATGTGGACCTATCCAGATTATGGCATTAAGCTCTTAGCCAGAGACTGACAGTTGTTAAAGGAAGACCAACAGATGTCATCTATCTAAACTTCTGCAAGATCTTCAATGTGGTCCTACATTACATCCGTATCTTCAAATTTGAGAGTCATGGATTTCATGGATGGACTAGTCAATGGATAAGGAATTAGCTGGATGGACATAGAAAAAGGGTTGTGATCAAAGGCCCTATGTCTAGGTGGAGGCCTAGACATGATGAGTGGTGTCCCTCAGGAGTCTGTCTTGAGACCAGTGCTCATCAGTATCTTCATCATCGACACACACAGTGGAATCAAGAAAACCCTCAGCAAGTTTGCAGATGACATAAGGCTGAGGAGTGCACGCGACGCAAGAGAAGGACAAGATGCCATGCAGAGGAATCTAGACAAACTTGAGAAGTGGTCCTTATGAACCTTATGGTGTTCAACAAGTCCAAGTGCAAGGTGCTGCCTCTGGGTCAGAGCAATCTCAGATATGAGCAGAGTCTGGAAGAAAAAGTCATTAAGGGTGCCCTGTCCAGAAAGACTTGGGGGCTCTTGTGGATGAAAAACTGAACAAGAGCCACCGTGAGTTCACAGCTCCAAAGGCCGAAAACCTATCCTGGGCTGTATCAAAAGAAGAGTGTCCAGCAGGTGGAGGGAAGTGATCCTGTCTCTCTACTCTGCCCTAGTGGGAATCCACCTGGAGTACTTCATGCATCTGTGGGGTTCTCAGCACAAGAAAGACATGGATGTGTTGGAGGAAGTCCAGAGGAGTGATCAGAGGACTGGAATATATCTTCTATGATGAGAGGTTGAGAGAACTGAGTTTGTTCAGCATGGAAAAGAGAAGGNTGTCTTGAGACCAGTGCTCATCAATATCTTCATCATCGACACACACAGTGGAATCAAGAAAACCCTCAGCAAGTTTGCAGATGACATAAGGCTGAGGAGTGCACGCGACGCAAGAGAAGGACAAGATGCCATGCAGAGGAATCTAGACAAACTTGAGAAGTGGTCCTTATGAACCTTATGGTGTTCAACAAGTCCAAGTGCAAGGTGCTGCCTCTGGGTCAGAGCAATCTCAGATATGAGCAGAGTCTGGAAGAAAAAGTCATTAAGGGTGCCCTGTCCAGAAAGACTTGGGGGCTCTTGTGGATGAAAAACTGAACAAGAGCCACCGTGAGTTCACAGCTCCAAAGGCCGAAAACCTATCCTGGGCTGTATCAAAAGAAGAGTGTCCAGCAGGTGGAGGGAAGTGATCCTGTCTCTCTACTCTGCCCTAGTGGGAATCCACCTGGAGTACTTCATGCATCTGTGGGGTTCTCAGCACAAGAAAGACATGGATGTGTTGGAGGAAGTCCAGAGGAGTGATCAGAGGACTGGAATATATCTTCTATGATGAGAGGTTGAGAGAACTGAGTTTGTTCAGCATGGAAAAGAGAAGGCTTTGGGGAGACCTCATTGTGGTCTTACAGTGCACGTAGAGGACTAGTAAAAATTGAGGGAGAGGGGCTTTTTATACAGGCAGTGACAGGACAAAGGACAATGGATTTAAACTGAAAGAGGACAAGTTTAGGTTAGATTTTAGTAAGAAATTCTTTACTCACAGAGTGGTAAAGCACTAGAACAGGTTGTGCAGAGAGGCTGCAGAATCCCCATCCCTTGAAATGCTCAAGGCCGGGCTGTGTGGAGCTCTGAACTACCCGGTTTAGTGAAAGGTGTCCCTGCTCTTGTGAAAAGTGTCCCTGCTCATAGCAGGGAGATTAAAACTAGAGGATGTTTAAGGTTCCATCCAACCTAAAGCATTCTATGCTTATATGATGCTGTAACTAGTATTTGTCCCTCATATTTTGGTGCATAAACATAACCATGTCTCCTTCATCTCTTCCTCTGTAAAGCAGTAACTTCCAGTAGGATTGGAGAAAGAACAGCTACCTGTCATAATGTCTTCAGTCCCAACCATTTATCTAACATGTTACATGTGTCAGACCCATCACATAAATGTTCTTTTCATGCTCATATAAAGGAATGTACCTTTGACAGAGAGAGCCATTATGTCCTTGAAAATTATAAATTTTTTTCTGTCTTGGTATATATTTGAATTTTAAAAAAATACCAACATCGACCTATAATTTTTAAAATCTCAACAAAGTCCAGAAAAAGCAAAATTATTAGGAGTTTTTTGTTAATATATGTTTATATGTCTCATTAAAAAAAATAGGTAAGCTCCTTTACGTGATATACAAAGAAATGAAAGCTTTTATATTTTGACAGCAGTGTCCTCTTGCTGGTGACTGAGGTCCTTCTGTCTGTGCAGAATTTCTTTGGATCTAAATGTTTAGGAATCTTACTTACAGACCATTTTTAAGTAGTTTTGCCTCTCTACAATTTCTCCTCTATTAAGTGTGTTATGAGCAAATATCTGGCCACCATCACCAGAACTATTTTCAAAACTTTTGGAAGTCAATCTCTCCTTTAGGAAAGTGAAATCAGTCAAGTTCTATCTTTGAGGCTTTTTTCAAGACCTTTTCAATTTATTGTGAATCCCTTCTACATCTAATCTAGCCTTGGAGGAAGACATTATACTTTACATAACTGTTGTTTTCAGGCTCTTGGCAAACTGTGCTAGGTATCCCTGTCTTGGTTTCACCAAATTTGTGTTTGGAAGATTTACCTTGGAATTATCACAGCCAAAGACTTAATTAATTAAGGAAAAACAGATACTGAAGGACAATGTATAAGCCTGTCTGTTCCCTGAATATTCATTCTGTGTTCTCCCAAGAGTTTTGCTCACAAATACTGGGAAGCTGTAAATAATATTTACATTCTCTATTTTTTTTAATTAATAATTTCATTAGAGAGTGGAATTCATTTGCAACTCAGGAATAATACTTTGTGCATTAGTTGAGGCAAAATGCCTCAACTATAGACACTTTTTTTTAAAATTCGATTGATGCCAGAATAGTAACCATCAAGCCTTGTTCAACAAAGAATTTTTAATTCAGCTGAAGTTACTTTCTGAAAAGATGTACTCAAAGAAGAGAAGAATTAACTGGAGAGTAATGAAAGTAATGTGAGGTTAATTCCTCTAGATTATCATAATTTTGAAGCTCTTTGGGAGTTTGGATGTGGATGGAACATTTGAGGAGACACGAACTAGACAAAAAATCTTTCAGGGAAGCCAGAGGCTCTATATATCTCTATTTTTAGCAAAAAATATTTGAATGTGTGTAAAAATAGATTCAGATTGGCTTTATACAGATTCAGATTGGCTTTATACAGATTCAATAGTGGTAACTGCACACAACTGATGGCACACATCTGGATTTTCTCTATAGAACAAAAAGCAGCACAAAGTGTAACACAATTCGAAAACTCAAAAGAATCTGAAAACTGGAGAGTTTAAGGTCACGGACAGTTCATTATAGCTACAGTCATTACTCTCTTTTCTGTGCTTTTTTTCACCTTCTAACTTCTTTTGTTGATCTTCCTTCCTTTTACTGTGTACTTTCTAGAAGTACTCATTACTGCTGTTTAATGTGTTAACAAATATTAATAGGTATCTCAATGGTAAACTACAAGGCAGGATATAGCACAGTCATGTAAGATTTACGCACCTCATTTTAAGAAAAATGTAATAGATAAGTGTAATAAAATTAATGAGTAGTGGTTGATTTTTCTGCCAGTGTGTAGCTGAGTAATCATGCCACCCATGGGATCAAAAAGGTATCTTGATTGTGAAATAATGCCTTCAGCCTTTGACTTTCTATTGCAATATATAGTAATGTGTCCTTAGAGCACAGTACACAGTGTCTGTTTTCTCAGAGCATGTAGTACCCATTTTGTGCAAATCAGGACACAGTAAGGATCCTTTTGGTCTGCAGGGATTATGATCACCTGGGGAGTATCTGCATCAGGTATAGTGGGGGAGAAGGGAAGTTAAGTTTTCCTTTGGCAGACACAATGTGATGAACAGAGAAGGGAATTGCTAAATGTGTATATTTGTACAGCAGTTATAGCTTAGATGGTGTGGAACTCAAAATACTGTCTGTCACAAAATATGGAAGAAAATAGGAATGGTTAGGACTGTGTACACTGATGGTAATCTGGCATGCATCAAATGAGTTTTCAGGTTAAAGTAGGTAAGAGTGGAGAATGGTACAAGATGGAAAAGTTTAGAGATGTTGTTTAACACCAGCCTTGATTGCATAGGGATTATATATTGTGTCTCATCATTGCATATTTTTCCCAAGGGACCTTTTTTATGTTGACAGTTTAGTTTCATATGCATTCATACTGGTTGCCAGTCATCTGTGAACATCTGGACCAAAGGGGGATAGCAAATGACTAAGGACATTTTTCTCAAATATGAAATAGTGCCTGGCTTCCCAGAACCCAGTGTCATTCTGCCTCAAAGTGTTGTGGTTAAATAGTGAGAAATGTTTCTTGCTTCCTGGAATGCTGCTATACATACAAAAAATGCCACTGTGGCTGCCTCTATCCTTGCTTTCTGTGGGCAAGGATATTCTCATCATTTAGCTGAGTCTCCGTGATGATTCCCACCCTACCTGTTTTCTCTGATAAGTAGCACAATTAGACTTTCATGATCAAGAGGGTTCTGCGGCTCTCTGAAGGCAAGTAAAAAGGCTTCTAAATGTCCTAAAAATTATGTATTTTGCACACAGTTTTTAGCAGGAGTGTAATTTTGCACTTGTCAGAGCTTTCAGAAAATCTTAGTGATCTCAGAGCCCGTAGGAACTAGGTAGCTGTGGTAGGAATATCTGTTCTCAGAGAATTAAGTACTAATCTGTCTATTTCCAAAAGAAAATAAGTTGGGAGACCAGGGCTACTATGCACATTAAGAGTAGTCCTAAAACTTCAATCCTCATAGCTCTAGAATGATCTCTTTTTTCTTCATACTTATGAACTTATAATAACAGTACCTTACTTTCTTCCAGCAAATGTAGAAAACCCCGTACTTTATAAAAACTGGTCACTGTTGCTTATTTCTGTTTTCTGTGTGGGCTTCTTTTTTTTGTATCTTTGCTCATTGGTAATTTGAAGTTTCTTTTATACAATGGTGATGTCTAAAATGAAAAGGCCTCTTCACTTCCATAGTGTGTAAAGGTGCAGGTCCTTCTTTAAGTATGCTTTTTTTCTCAAAAAAAAATTATATATGAGAAAAAAGATAGTGTATTTCACCCTTTCATAGCCTCATAGAATTGTTCATGTTGGAAAAGACCTTTAATATTTTGAGTTCAACTATTAATCTGGAACTGTCCAGTTCAACACTAAACCATGTCCCCTAGTGCCACATCTACACATCTTTTTAATACCTCCACAAATGGTGATTGCATCACTTCTCTGGGCAGCTTGTTCCAGTACTTGACTATCCTTTTGGTGAAGAAACTTTTCCTAACATCCAATCTAAACACCTGCTGGTGCAACTTGAAGCCATTTCCTCTTGTCCTTTTTTTGTTACCTGGGAGAAGAGGCTGATCCCCAGCTGGCTACAACCTTTTTTTCTGGTAGTTGTAGAGAGCAATAATGTCCTCTTGAGCCTCTTTTTCTCAACCCAAATTCCCTCAGCTGCTCCTTGTAGGACTTATGCTCTAGACCCTTCCCCAGCTTTGCTGCCCTTCTCTGGACACCCTCCAGTGCCTCTGTATCTCTCTGTATCTCTCTTGTACTGAAAGGCCCAGAACTGAGCACAGGAATTGATTTTGTCCCCCCTGTCCCCCCTGTACCCCAGAGTACAGTGGGACAATCACTGCCCTGACTCTGCTGGCCACACTATTGCTGATACAGGCCAGGATGCCATTGACCTCCTTGGCTGCCTGGGCACTCAGTTGGCTCATGTTCAGCCAATGTGGACCAGCACCCCCAGGTCCTTTTCCTCTGGGCAGCTTTCCAGCATCTCTGTTCTGTAGTGCTGCAGGGGGTTCTGTGCAGGATCTGCCCTTTATCTTATTGAACTTCATACAACTGGCCTCAGCCCATCAATCCAGCCTGCCCAAAACCCTCTGCAGAGCCTTCTTACATCCAGAAGATCAACACTCCCACCTAACTTGATGTCATCTGCAAACTGACTGGGGGTGGAGGGTGTTAGGCTCAATCCCCTCATCAATTGCAATTATATGTCAATTGTTTTGAAGACCCAAATCTGTTGCTGTTGTTGCACTTTTTGCAATTTTCTACCTCTCCCCCCACCCTATCCACCCAGTATTCTTAAAACCATTTGCCTTCTGTACCTTCTACTCCCTCATTGTTGTAGAAATGGAAACTCTACCTGTTTTACCGGAATTTTCCTGGACTTTACAGTATTTTCCTANCAGGATGCCATTGACCTCCTTGGCTGCCTGGGCACTCAGTTGGCTCATGTTCAGCCAATATGGACCAGCACCCCCAGGTCCTTTTCCTCTGGGCAGCTTTCCAGCATCTCTGTTCTGTAGTGCTGCAGGGGGTTCTGTGCAGGATCTGCCCTTTATCTTATTGAACTTCATACAACTGGCCTCAGCCCATCAATCCAGCCTGCCCAAAACCCTCTGCAGAGCCTTCTTACATCCAGAAGATCAACACTCCCACCTAACTTGCTGTCATGTGCAAACTGACTGGGGGTAGGGGGTGTTAGGCTCAATCCCCTCATCAATTGCAATTATATGTCAATTGTTTTGAAGACCCAAATCTGTTGCTGTTGTTGCACTTTTTGCAATTTTCTACCTCTCCCCCCACCCTATCCACCCAGTATTCTTAAAACCATTTGCCTTCTGTACCTTCTACTCCCTTATTGTTGTAGAAATGGAAACTCTACCTGTTTTACCGGAATTTTCCTGGACTTTACAGTATTTTCCTAACAATAGATCTCATCAGAAGCAGAGGATGCCACCCTTTTCAGTGACATTAAGTCCCTTGAAGAAGTTTAAATCTTGGGACAATATGAGAATTGAGGCATGCTTTTTTTTTTTTTTAGTTGTGAGAATAATCCTTAGAAAATCTGAAGTTGCACCCCTCATTACAAATATAAGTACATAAAACATAAACTCTAACATTTAAAACAGCAAGATTGCACTTACATTGTATAATCGCTACACAAAGGGCCAATAATCACTTTGTTCAAAAGAGATAATGCAGCATAATATAAGTAGTAGTTTAAGCAATTATCTGGTAGAACAGTTAATCATCACCCTCAGTTCACAGCCTTTTGTTTCTCAGGAATACACATGTCAGATTGTAATTAAATGCATTCACAGTATTCAGTGCTGTGCAGGCTGCCTGGGTGAACAGTGGAACCAAGCTGGAAAACACAATACAGACAAGTTTAGACACAGCTTTTACAGCTATGTCTGCCTGGCATGGGGTCCTTGCTCGCAATTTTTTTATGTAATGGTGAAACCACATGACATCAAATTATTAAAGAACACATTTTCTGGTAAAAACGATAGCTACAGAAAGTTTATTTTCACCGTCTTTCTTATACTTTCAAAATACTTTGTTACAACATGGATCATCTCTCTGGAGTGAATATTCTTACTCTGAAATTAAAAGTGGACTGCTTTTGAAAATAGGGAGATTAATTCAAATTTGGCCTTGAAAAAGAGTTGCAACATGCACCCACACTCAGAAACGAAAAACCCACAACAACACAAAACCAGCAAGCAACAACAACAATAATCTCCTAAAGGCAGACATTTTTTTTCCAAAGTAGGTCTGCAAATACACTTGCAGATTTTACAGTAGTCTGTGGCTGATTGAGAGAAGGGCAGAGAGAAACAATGTGCATTGTACACAGTGATCTGTGAGAGACAAGAAGGGGAGGCGGGGGGAGGCAGTTTTCTTGCTCTGCGATGTGGTTATTCCAAGGCTTTCCTGAGACACAATTCCAACCTCTAATGAAGACAGCTGAGACATCTGTAACACAGCACAGTCCTCACCATTGGATGATTGTTATTATGGTTTCAAGAGATGGCAGCAACTGATTCCCACAGACAGACAAGTGTTCTAGCCTTGCTGTGAGACAGCTGTGTTGTAGCTGTGTGCTCTAAGACCCAGACCTTTGCTATTTTCCAGCCTGCATACGCAAGGCTGTCTTAGAGAGATGAGTACCAAACTTGAGCTTTTGCCTAGTCCACATTTCAGTTCCAAACTGTATTAAATCTGATAACTGTAAATGATCTGTGTGTTCAATAGATCACTTGGTAGCAGTAAAGACACCAACCTAATTGTTCATCTTGTGGATGACCAAAACAAAACCCTACTTGTACAGGTTTAGTTGAGAGTTGTGTATATTTTAATGTCATGTATAAATTGATTTTACCAGCCTAGGACAGAGTCTATTGATGCTCTATTTCCTGCTATATTTCACACCATGTTGGTTATAGATTTCTAATCCAGCTAATCATTTAGTTATATCTAATTTAATAGTATTTTGTAAGAAAATGAAAACATAAATGTAAAAGTACAGGTAAAAAACCCCCTAAACCCTTCAACTCCTCTCTGCTTTCTATATTCAATCAAAATATTTAAACATCTGATTTTTTTTTTTTTCAGTCTGTTCAGGCATATGCAATGTGTATGTATATCTGTAGCAGTTTCCTCTGTTTCATAAAGCTCTTCCTCCAATCTTCTCTCTTCCCCATCCTCAACACAAATATGCCATGGATGACCACAGAGATACATACTCAGGAATGTACATTTTCCATAGTCTATGGCAGTCTCATGATCAGGAAGACAAGCCAAGAAACCAAGAAAGCTCTTACAGGTATACAGCAAGGTATTAACTTAGGTATTGAATTCAACCATTTCGTCTGTATTGCAGATGTCATAGTGCACTCAGGCTGTACAGGCATTTGCTGGCATTTATAAAAAGCTGTGAAACTCATGACAACCTCACCATTCCTTGGCATAAACTAATGCTTAAAGAAAACATTACTTAGCAGTATTTTTTTTTTTTTTTAACTTGAGATCAAGATAGTCTGTGAATTAAATGACTTTTAATCTAGAATTGATTATTTCAGCAAATAGCCAAATTCAATTTTAGCAATTTGGAAAAAGTAAAATAAAATACAAATTAATAACTGATGATGAAATAAGGATGACAAGCTGCTTGGCAGACAAATGTGATGAAACTGCAAAGGAGCAGAGCCTGCAAATCTACCTTGTTATATAACATATTATGTTATACATGCTGAACTTCTGTAGTCTATTTAAATATTAACCCTTCATGTGTTTGCAAGTTTCCCAAGGGTCCAATCATCCTGAAGACTCATAGGTTTTGCTGGCTCATTAAACAACTTCTGTTTAACATCTTAGACGTTGGCTCACCTTGTCTCACTTCTCATTTCTGATTTCTGCTTATCTTGGAATGAAGGAAGAGAGCGTGAGGAGGAAGGAGTATGGTGGGTAGCTCAACTTGCTATGGTGGAATGTTGATAGAACAGGATGAATGATGGATTCCTAAAACAGATATGGTAATTAATATTAAACCAGTTGGAAAACTTAGGCTTCCATTTCCTTGAAAAAAAAAAAAAAAAGACTTTATTTAGAAAGAAAATTGTCAAAGGTTTACTGGGTTGTTGCTTTAACAGCCTGAGGGACAAATGCAGCATTTTCCAATGTATCAGTCACTGCTTAGATATAGGGAGGCTGCCATATGTATATGTTCATGTCCTATAAAAGGGAAGTTAATTCTGGCCTCCTAATAGCTACTCCCATGGCCACTAAATATAGAATTGTCCCACTAAATTTGAAGCTGTAGTAAAACCTTGTAACTGTATTTTTATTGCATTTTGAATCCAAAACACAACATTGTACCAGCTACTAAGAAGAAAATTAACTCTATCCCAATCAAAACCAGGAAAATCCTCAATATAAAACCTCACATAGCCTGAAATTTTATGTGGTTTGTATACATTTTCAAAAAAAACCATTTGCAATATATATTTTCCAGGAAAGAAAATGTCCAAAGCGAGACAGTATGGGGGCTACCTTCTTCTCAGAAATAAAATCAACTCAGTACCTCAGAGCTCAAGGGATTAATTATACATGAATATAAACTTTCCTGTACACGGATATTGAACAACTTTCTTCCTGAAAATAGATCTGATTCTGGAAAGTGCTGAATGACTTTATCTCTTCAAAGGACTGCATACTGTGGACTGAACATTTTATTCCAAAAGAGCAGTAGTCCATTTTAAGCAAAATGCCCTTAGATCTAAAACATAAGAATTGGCAAAGGTTACCGGAGGTTATTTAATGTTTTTTACTTTGTCATAATTCTTCCTTCAATTATTTTATTCTTAATATTCAACTTATTTAAACAAAGAGTTCCGTATGGCCATGTATACATCTATAACAGACTTTTGAAATGTTTCCATCAGAATTTGTGAGAAGATTGTTTCACTGCCTGTAGCTAAAGAAGCTTGAATTTAAAAAGTGGCCCTGCCAGCTGATATCTTAAAATATTTTTCAGTGCATCTATCAACATTATCTCATATTTTCAATGACAAAGAGGGCTGCACATACCCTTGTAAATACACAGATCTTATATAACACAGGCCTCATCAAGTTGCTCACACACAAAGGCACACGCATTAAAAAAAAACAGGTTTTGGAACTACTACACGTAGTCGTGTATTAGAAGCATAAAAACCCAACAGAAAATTTTACTTCTTTTTTGATCTAGCATATTAAATATCTGTTGCTTTTATAAATAACTCATGCATAAGGTTCTCCCTTCTCCTCTAACATATGCATTAGTAGGGCTCACATGTACATGACAGACTGTTGAACTGAATGATATACATTCTATTTATAAAACTTTAAGATAGAATGTTGGTCTTAATGAGGCAAACAAGCTATGCTTGCTTTTCTATTCTTATTAAAGGTAACACTTGTATAAATTGTTTTCTTCAATCATTTTAGGGAAGTTGTTTAAAGTAAGTACCATGCTAATAATGTAGCCCTAGGTGATTGGGACATTTGAACATTTTAAAATGTTGATTAAATTAGTAAGGGGGGAATGGAATTTTTAAGAATATGAGCTCATATTCATTACACTAAAGATTATTAAAAGATTGGGAACTCACTAAGGTAAAAATCATTATCTTTGTACAGCAAATTTAATTTGTAATAAACAATCTCTTGATTATTAATTCTCCCCACTGTACTTGATTTTCTGCATTGTTCAAATTGAATATACTCTGTAATAAAGCCCTCTGGAAAAAGAAAGTAAAAAGCATTTTATTTTATTTTTTTTTCTATACTATTCACCTTGTATTAAATAGATAACTGCATAGTTACAGCAGGAAACAAAAGCAAAAATACTGAGTAAGCAATGTCTTAGTAAAATCTTTTCTTCTAACAAACAGCAAAGACACAGATGACAGTGATGAGGGGAGGGTGTTATTGCTATTCTCACTGTTTTGATGTCATTACCGTGTTATTTCCATTGTTCTGACATAATCACTTATTTGTTCTAATTGCACCAATCTCAACAGGATGATATTTGTGTCATTCATCAGCATGAATAAATAACTTATGTTTTACTGTGTAACTCATACATGTCAAACATACATACAGTAAAGCTTTTACACATTATAGCGTTAAATGTATGCATCATCCTATTGCAGATTTTTTTTTTTTTTTTATGTATATGCCAGATAGATATGCTTAGGTGTAGATAATTAGGTATACATGAAAATAGTGGGCATTGCCAGTTATGGGATGAACCTTTTCTTATGCATGGACTACATTATTCTACTTTTGTCAAGGTTTTAACACACTCTTTTCAGGCTGAAGCATTACTTCTACTCGTTTTCTGTGGATCCTCAAGAGCAGCAGACCAGAGGGAAGTGAAGGGAGGGGGTGGGCAGATGTGTAAAACTGGTTTTTTGTACAAGTTCTTTTTCATGGAAGACCTTTCTTGTTACTGTTATTCAAGCTATGCATTTAGGGGTGCTTCGCTGTCAATTGAGCAGCCCGTTGATCTGCTTAGATATATGCATGATCATTTGGTGCCCTGAATTAAAAGGTTTATATTTCTCTAGAGTTGCTGGCATAAGGTATTAACTCAAAACCTAAAATAGAGAGGAATATTTTTCACATAATCTTCTCTGTAAATTTTCTACTTCTGCCTGCCAGACACATTAACTAGTGGAAATAAAGTATCATGCACTATATCACAGCTATGTATCTTTGTGAGCATTCATGTATGCATATACGTGCATTTTTTTATTCTCCCTGCCCACATATTCTCTGCATAGTTGATATACCTGAGCGACAATCTCTTTCTTTCTGTATATATATCAATAAACAGGTGTTCACATGCATTAGACCCATCACAAAATTTTATATTTCAGTGATATTATTTCACTGATGGCACCTCTACTAAAAATTTTGCTATAAAATAAGAGAAAACAAAAAAGGCAGTGCAGGATAGAGTGTATTTCAAGTAGAGAAATCTCCAGCAACAAGGTGGGAAACGCAGTTTGAGTTTACAGTGGTCTTTTCAGTAGATGCATACTAGCAATTAATTTGATCTACAGTCTACGAGGCATTTTATAATTAATTTCTCAGCATTTACCATATACAAGCCATCACTTTAGAGTGCTATGTCATTAACAAAATCCCATTTTTTCATAGAGAATAGGCATACTGATCTACATTTTCCCATGCCGCCTAGCCAGAATGGACTCGAGGGATATTATCTTATTCAGAAAGAACCTTTCAAGGTTGAATAAAAGAAATGGTGCAGGGTCCCTGGGAGAGGGAAGTGATCATCATTTTCACCTTCAACTCTTCTTTGATGTGGCAGAGTCAATTTTTAATCAGCAGCCATCAGACTGGGCTTCATTTCGCCTTACAAAGTCCTATTACTCTGCCACTTTCTGGAAGGAGGTGATAAGGACAATGCTCTTCTTTTTCTCTTCATAGAGCCCCGCATATGATGAGTCCCTTTGGAGAGGTTTGATAAAAAAAAAAAAAATGAGTGAGTACGTAGGGATAAAGGTCACCTCTCTGCCAGAATTAACTCTTCAAGACAACAAACTTTTGATTCCAGTGCATTTGTTTTTAGCAATTCTTCTGTATTCTTCTGTATGTAGTTTTTGTGGTCAGCAGTAACAAGACAAGGGTTAATCCCCACGAAGCTTTCGATCTAAATGCTGCTTCAGATTATTGGCCTCCACAGAGAAAAAAAAATAAAATGAAAAAAAACCCTTCACAAATAAACACACATACCCCTCCCCCACCAAATATATACCTCAGACACTCAATTCCTCCAGTACTAAGTGGATATTTTGAAATGAGCAGCACAAAGAAATTATATAAAACTAAAATACACATATTTTGTCAAAGCATCTCAAAGTTTTCCTTTATTGCAAGAATACACCATGGATCCTTACAGATAAATGACGGAAGAGATATTCCCTACAATCATTGAAATTGAAAAAAAAATCCCCCCTCTGGAGGTGTTTTTTATGTTAAATAAACCTAAATTATTTTTTAAACTATGCATTCATGCAGAAAAAAACCCCTCCATAATCTCTTAGTATCATTTATTGTAGTCAGCAGTCTTAATTGCCTCCCTGAAATGGATCAGAGTTCTGGGAATTACACACGAAAATGATGTTACCGCTCTCCAGTCTTCACATTCCTTGATATAATCTCATTAAAAATATCAAGCCTCTAGGTGAGGGAATACATATGGATGCTAAATGCATTTTAAGCAGGAGCACCTAAACTGATGACCTAGTTATTACAGAACAAAGCAGCTGAATATGAATTTTAATGTTGAAGTAAAGCAGTTTTCTTTTTTGGTTATTACTACAATTATTAACATGTTTTTGGGCTAAATTTTCTTATTACCCTGGAAAAAAAAATTATAATTCTGAACCAATCAAAACAGTGAAATGACATTCTTGGTGTAACATAAACTCTTATTTTGCAGTAGACTACACAAGTTTAAAAAAAAAAAAAAAAAACAACAAAAAAAGACCCCAGTAGTACTCAACAGTTTTGTTCACTATAATTACCATAAAGAGATGGGAAAAGAGGTATACCGAGTTGCGATTTTTGCTTGAAAAATATTAACTCTGTTAAAACCAGAAAAACCCTCAAAAAATAAAAAGCACTAGATGAAACAGACTCATCTTCCAGTCAAATAAATGGCAAAAAGGGTGAAAGTTATGCTGGATTCCACATATGAAATAAACCAATTTTAGAGAATTGGATTTCCTTTTATAGATTTCAAAGAATAATTCTGCAAGAACTGGGTATAAAGCCTGGAATATCATATGTGCTCTGTGATCTGATATGTTGTAAGAAAGAACAATTTTGACTTTGGTGTAGATTAATAGAGGAATTATATGGACTGGGCTTCAAAACAAGTAGTTAAAAAATATCTGAAATATTATAATATTTTCAATATCAGTCTTATCGGGTCAGCTGTGTGAGAGTCCCATGGATTACACCCAAGACATAGAGCAATATAAATTAATATAATGAAGAGAATGACTGCCATGTGACACTGCACTTTAGAAACAAATAGTTATAAACACCCTTACAGTAATTGAAATAGATTAAATAAAAAAAGCAGTAATCTTCCTGCACATGGGTAGTAGTGTTATTTTGCATATGATAAACTCAGATTTCAGAGGTTTATAAGCCAAGTACTGAAATATGTTTTGCTGAAAAAACCCCATGAAAATAATAATAAAAAGCCATCCCCCCCCCCTTCTTTAGTAGTATCATTAGTCTGTAGTCAGAAATGGCCTGCTTGGGGGATTGGTGACACAAGATAGTGAATTTCATGTCATGGCTGCCAGTTCAGATCTGTCATGTGTACATGAGAATAATTATCCTCTGACGGCTGTTGAGTGACTTGTGTTATAAGTAGCAGTATCACAAGGAGTGATTGTGAGCACAGTAGTGGAAGTCTTGGCAGGGAAGGCTAAGGATTACATGAGAAAGAACACTGAATTTTCTTTTTGCTTTCAGGAGCTGTTCCTCCCAGATAGGCTGTTAGTTTGCAGAAGCTCCCTGACTTACATCTTGGAGAGCATCTTTTAGTGTTATAGCACTAGAACAGTGACGGAAGCCTTCCCTCACCTGAGAACTTTTAATAGTCTTTCATTTAATCTAAGAAAAGGGTCAAACTTGACCTGAATTGAATGGATCAGAAATTATTATTCAGCCTAGAACTAATTAATATTTTGCTGCCCTTTCACATACCTAGATCTCTTCCTGTGCTTGGATAAATCAAATGGAAGGTAAGGAAGGACATCAGAGAGAACCACCTGAGAAGGATTAGCTATGGCAGCCATATGAGTCGAGACGATAATTTTTCCTAACATTTGGCTGTGTGCACATTTTTTCATTTTTTTAGGTTTATTTTTGTCCTATTTTTTAAACTTTAGTTTAAAATTTCAAGGACTACAAATATGGAGTATTGATAAAAAGCCTTGTTAAAGAACAAGGTTGCCAGACTTGCCAAAAGGCAGACTTTTGATATAACATTCCTCATATGAGGAACTCCTCTCATGAGTTTCTGTCGTGGTTTCCTCTCAGAAGTATAGGTGAGTATAGCTCAGTTGGATCTGATACTCAGGACAAGACTCAAGTATTGGGTAGGTGACATATGGACTTCAGAATAGATTAATAACTAAGGTAATTTAGGCAGATGCTTAAGTTTTGAAACCTCTAGAATTGCAGTACATCTGGTCATTAAGACACCTTCTGCTCATAAGCCTCAGAGAACTATATGGTGCAGATTGTCTGTAATACATGCCTTATTCTTGAGGCTTATTGCCTACTGCTGTGCCTGAAGATCAGATCTGCCCATTAGGTCTGCAAACACAACCATCTAAAGCACTCCTTACATGCTTGAAAGACATTGACCAGATGTAGGAAACAGGCAAATGCAATGGTCACTCAGCTGCTTTTCAGATTCCAGCTTTGCCACTAAATGTAAATTATTTTAATGTTCTACATAGACACAGTCTAAGGAAGTCTAAATGCAGTTTAATTTGTAGTCCTAGACTCCAGGCACAGCACAATCTTTCTGCTCCAGCTGTATCATTGGAAAAGGTGCTGCTCTGGATTACTGTCAGACAAAATCATCTGCATAGATGCTCACACATTTCCTTCACACATTTCTGTCACAATTCAGCAGGCAAATTCTTCTAAATTAGTTACTTATTCTAGAACATTTTGATTTAGGCAGATGAGGAAGCTATGACAAGAACAATGGATCTGGAAAACAATGTGTGGTAAGGTAGAGTGAAGTCATAAATACTCAATAAATTATCACCTTTCTCAGATGGCACAGATGCAACAAGAGTTGTATATTTATCCACTAAGGAAAAGGCTTGAAGATCTGTCAGAAGAAAAGCAAGAGCAACTGAGTATTCTCAGGAAAGAGATAAACTTCTAAACTACATATAGGGCTCTCATTTAAAGCTTTTTTAATGTAAAGTGGTAACCTTTGAGTGTTAACAAAAGCATGAATGCTGCTTTCAGAAATATACAGTGAAGTGTCTATAATTTGAAACTAACTTTGAAACTGAATTTTGAAACTGAAAACCTTTTCAAACAAAATTTATGTGAAAATCAAGACTTATGTTAAAAGAATGTTGTTCAGGTTGAAGAATACCCAAAATTTAGAAAATTGAGGTAACTTCTGCATATGTGGAATAGCATGCAGACCCGAATGATAGGACCACGTATTTAAACCACCCTCAGTGGCCTCATTTTATCTCTGTCCAAGACAATCCCTTGCAACAAGCCTCTTCAACATTTTTATTCTTACTATTCTTACTTGCTATTCATGAACAGTAGACCTTACTGAATGTGCACTGCCCACATTCTGTTCTGTGGTCTCAAAGGCTGACTTCCACAAAGATTTTTCTCATGAATGTTACATACACCTAATTCAAAATGTTAGCTAGTGTCTTTCCTGTGATCAGAAGTCATGAGAATTTCAGTATAGGGTGGCTTCATCTATTTTGGTCAAAAATAAATATACCAAATTATCTGAAAATTTGAGCAAAAGAAATTAAAGCAAGAAATACACAGTAATTTTAGAAGGCCAGTTTGAGACCTCAGAATCTGATTTTTGAGGCTCTTCACTATTGCATTGCACTTTATAAAGATGATACACAGGCCCACCAGTTAATCAGTACTGTAGATTACATACTAAGATTTTTCCTCATAGAAATGAAGGGTACGTAACTTTGGATAACCTGAAAACTTGGCTTAATTCACTTGGCTACCACTGCATAGCAGCTTGAATCTCTCTGCTTGTCCATAGCAACTTTATGAAAGAAACAGGGCAAATACCAAACTCATGGCAGGATACAGTTTCTGTTGCCATAGGTGAACACTTCCTTTCTTAGTGGAGTTATTGGGGTTTATTTAAGTACCAAATTGATTAAGCTGTTATACCATTTGTTAGTCTTGCACACTTTGATAATGCACTCTGGCTCAATTACATTCCCAAGGTCTTGACTTCCCATCCTCACAAACATGTAGATGCTGATTGTGTCAGTTTGTGCTCTGAAGCTTCTCACCAGTCCCATCTTAGGTGTCGTCAATAAAGATGTTTTGGTGTCCCATGATGTCCATCTCCATGCATCTCTCTAAAATGCAGGGTCTTACTCAACTCCATGAATTTTTCTCCTGCCAGGGCTTCCACTTTCCTGTTCCAGTCTCCCTTCTTGTTTGCTGCAACCAGTTCTTCCTTTCCTGAACCCATCTTTTTGATCTCTAGGACATGGGTTTTCTGGGCTAAACAGCCTACATGCAGAAGTGCAATGCATGATCAGTGTTTAATGGATAGTTCTGTCTCGTGTCTCTTTATTAATTGGAGAATTTAGGACATGCTATTTTGCTTCACCTTGCAAGGTGCAATGTTTTCAAAGTTTAAAGTCATTGCCTACCAGTTGCAGCTAATGAATGACAAGCTTCTGCAAAAGTGCCAAAGTTCATTTTGGGGCATTACCTGCCTCCTCCCTGTTCCCACATATCCAACTGTCTGCCACATGTTAGGATTTAGTATTTTTTTTACCTTTGACACATGTGTGTGCTAATTTTTCAGAGGTTTGTAAATTTTTGAAATTTGGGAAGATTTTTCTAGAGACAGTAATGTCTAAATCCATGATTTGGTAGTACCTTTCTATCAAATACAATGTCTTTGTGGTAAATAAAAAAAAATGTTACCATTGAAAACTTCCTGTCATTTTTTAGCATCAGAAACATTAGGACTGTTACACTGATAGCCAAGCAGTCCAGTACTGTCAGGCTTTTACAGATGAAAAATCAAACTACCATGTAGCCAAAACAGTAGATGTTTATGATGGTTCAGTCTTTATGCCTCAGAGAGAAAACAGGAGTAAAAAAAAGATCCTTTTTAGTAGATATGACAAATTTGAAACCTAAGGGACGACCTGCTAAATATTAGCAATAACAGAGTTCCTCAAATTCTCATGATTATCTCATGAGAGATATGTATCTAAAGATTATTACCTTGAGACTTTCCTCACTTCTCTATGATTCCACATGTCTTCCCAAAGTTTATTGAATTTCTGGCAGTGCAAAATATTAGTTAGAACTATTTATAAACTAGGATCATAAATATTTCCAGAGCATATTTTAGAAATAAATACCTCAGTGTTGGAAGCAATCCATTAGTCAGTCAAAGACCTCAGATAGCCAATGACTAACAAAATATTTTGGAAAAAAATAGCTGACTTCTGTAGTTTTAAAATATTAGTGGATATTTATTTCTCATCCTGTCAGGATCACCTCCCTAAGTAGCCAAGCGCTATGTGAATAAAGATTTTTTTCTTTTTTTTTTTTTTTTTTTGGAAAAGAAAAAGGAAAATAAATTCTTAATATTTGTTTACCACCAGTTGATACTGAATGGATTCCATATTTAAAAAATTTCCCTTTTAGTATTTTTGTTGACAATACGCCTACCTAGGTTTGAGGTATGCCAGAGCTTAATTATAGCAGTTTCACACAGTACAGGGCTAGCTACTTTTCACTATTTGGAATACCTTAGAGTAACCTCAGATTTACAGTATCTTCAGTTCCCTGTGAAAATACCTCCCAATACTGCACCAGAACATGTCTTATTAAAACTGTAGTTTTCTAATCATACACACAGTTTTAATCATACTTTACATTTTTTTTCATTCCTGTTTTCATGTTTTCTAAAAGATTCCTCAGAAAATATTTTTTTTTTACATATTTTGAAACCTTTCAATTCTTTGAAATGTTCAAGGCTGGCTAGATGGGGCCCTGAGGACTGTTATCTAATGGGTGATATCCTTGCCTTTGGCAGGAGTTTTGGAGCTAGATGGTCTTTATAGTGCCTTCCAACCCAAACAATTCTATGATTTAAGATTTATTTCTCCACAATATTTTGCTAATTAAAATTTGGTGTCTGTTTTTGTGCTAGTTACCTTATCAAAATTTTTTGTAACACTCTTCTCTGGACTACCAAATATAAATGGATTTCAGCACACTCACTAGACATGAATTTAATTAGAATGATGTTGCCCCTTCTATTTTTACAATTAAAAGTTATTAATATATCAAAATTATCTTAAACTTGAAAACTCATTACGAAACAGATGTAAATACTGAAATGGTGCCTTATTTGCATCAGTCTCATATTGTGGATTGATTTCTTTGATGAAAATGGGTAATTTAATTTTGTAATGACAGAATTTGTATATCTCAAAGGTTAGTAGTGAAAAGACACCAATAACTCAATCTGAATCACACAAAAATATTGTCAGTACCTTAATGACTTTGTAATTGTTAGAATTCTCTTATGCTACTAGTATTGGTCACTTGCAGACCTGAAGGAATATTTTTACCTACCCACCCACCTTCCCCCTAGGAAGAAGTGTGGGATACAGGTCAAGAGTTAGGTAGCTTTCTATACAGTAAAAAAATATTAGTACTCGATTTTCTTCCAACTCCTGACTATGCATAAACAACAGCAAAAGAAACTGAACCATACCCTTCTCTAGATTTAGAAAACAGTTGTTAAGTGCATGAAAAGGAGGCAGAGGCAGCCAGTAATGAACATTCAGACAGGATGTTACCCTCAGAAAGCTAGAAAGCTAATAGTCAGGCTGCCTTTCTGCCATGTATGAACTATAAAATAAGTCAGTCCTTAGCTGCATAAGGAGCTAATATTTATTTGAAAAGTACTTTATAGAATAAAAAATAGTGGGTTTAGTTTATTGTTATGTTAAATATTTTAGGTTAAGATATCCCATTTCAATGCAAATGTATGTAAATATATGTAATTCCTGTACAATAGCTTTTGCAAAGGCAACTGATAGAGCCAAATCAGGTTCTGTAACTTGGCTTTGATGAAGACAGTCAGTCAGTCAACTTCTGCCTCTAGAAAACTGTATGGATGTCAGGTGGAGAGTTCCTTAGGTTGTCTGGTGACCTCCATGCTACTGAATAAAAGTCAGCAGCTGCTGCAAGTAAGGATGATGGACACTTACCACTTCTAAGGATGATGGGCATTGATTAAACCCTACTGGGAAACTAGAAACTAAAAAGGCTAGTGGAGCAACAGACCACCCTTGCCTCAGAAAACGTTTATAAATTCCTAACAGTATTTAACTAGCTTGGTAGATGTGCTGCTCACTTATGTAAATATAGATACATATATATATATACATATATTTATATATGGTACAATTTGCATCAATTGTTACAATTTTTTATTAAATATGATCCTATAATCTCTTTAAGCGTTAAAAGCAAGCAGATGCCTGGTGTAATTTAGAAAAGAAGTGTACAATAAATGTAATGGTGTGAGTATATGCGTTGCCATATAATCTCCAAATCACGCTGTAGTCCCAAAATAGTTCTATAAATGCATATCTGTGTTGTTTGAGTGTTGACTGACAAAAACTCAGGGCAGGATGTAGTCAAGAATATTGCAGAGCTCTGTATGAAACATAATGGCTTAATCATTTATGAGAGATGGCAATTTTGGAGCAGTTCTATTGCTATAAAAACTAAAGCTTCACTCAGATTTAAATAAGACCTGTAGTCAAATTACACTATGAAAGATGGACAGAGAAACAAAAAGGTCAGTACTTAGGACTGTGTGAGGTTTTGTTTTTTTTTTTTTCTTTTCCTTAATCCAACTAATATAGGTTTCTTGCGCTATGATAAGAATGTTTGATCAGTGAAAGCATGTTTTAATGCCTTGAGGTGTAAAAGATGTTTTTTAGACAGACACAAGACAACGAGGATGATAATTTGGACAAGATGTTTCTAAAGGACCAACTACCAGCAAAGTAATCAGCTGCTGGGCAAAGAAAACACTAGGGGAGGAATGACACAAAGTAAAGTGACAATATCAACAGAAGACAGCAGAGCTGGAGGAAATTCTGTATTACATTGTGCCATCCTGCTAGTGATGTGTAGACAAATTGATATAAAGCAATTTGATACTAAGCAAAATAATCATATAGCACTTACTTGAATGCTTAAGGCAATTATGGTTGATTATAGTAACTTATTAATATGTCTGTACTAGTAAGCACTTAATTGACATTTGTTTGTCAATTTAAGGCCAAAACTCAGACTGTAACAAAAAGACCCAAAGTAAATAAATGTAATAGAAAGTTGATTAAAACCAGCATCTATCAGTTTATAAATTACTTAATTCATACTGTGAATGCAGAGCACAAAAATATTTACATAAATACTGTAAATACATGAAAAAATAACTGAATATTCAATTTAAATTCATATACAACTGCATGTTTCAATAATAAAATCCAAACTTGAATAGAACAATACCAAAAGGAGTTTAGTCTTTGTTTTAAAACCGTTATAATTCAACCATCTCTATCAACAATAGTACTATATATGCATGATGTCTAATTTTTAATGAAAATGACATGATCTGCATGCATGGTCAACATAAAAGACAATTTAGCCCTTTATGTTTATAAGAACACAGAATCACTAGCTGTGGGTGACAGCTAATTTCCTCTAGTCTCTTTATGCCCCGCAGCTATTAATGCACACTGATCTTCAAGAATTATTGGAAAAAATTAAACACAAACATAAAAAGAACAAAAAGAAAGCCATCAATTTAAGGCTAATTTCAACAAAATAATTTGAAACGCACTACTACTTTTAAAGAATATACAATATAATGCTGGACTAACAATTTTGTATGAAAAACAGCCTGGTATCACACACACAGAAAACTGTTATAAAGTACAGATGTTCTCTTAGATTGGGAAAAAAAGCTCCCTTTTAGTATATTTAAACAAACCATATGGGATTCATTTTAGTTATTTCAAAGCTTTTTTAGATATTTCTTGAACAAATACTTCAGGCGTATGATATGGGTTGTGAAAAAACTCTCCAACATACTTTTATTCCTTGGTATTAAAAAGGTACAAGGCAATAATTTAAGAACTTAATACCAAATGGATTAACTAGAAACCAAAAACCAGTAAAATAAGAAAAGAACGAAGCAGAGTAAAATTTTCTTCTTGGTTTTACTGCCTTTGCCAAATAATTTCCTATTTTTTGTTTAAGTTAAATGAGTGTGGTATATTTCACATCTAAGTTCATTCTCTTTTACTTTCCGGTAATCTGTGCTTTCCTCTAGCTGTGCAGAAAGTTCTCCAACATTTTATCCAGTCTGATTTATTTGTTTATCCTTGGTCATTCAACATTCCTTCTTAATAGAAGCTCCATTTTGCCCCTTGAGGAAACTTTTTGGTTATTTGATTGCAGGATGTGTGTGACAAAGTTGTGATTAGGAGAAAAAGTCTCAAGCAAGTTGATATCTTTCTGCCCTTGCTTCTCTTTGTATTGAGCTCCAAGACCTACATCCTGATTAAAAGTCGCTACCTGCAGTTCAGATTGTTGATGCTGATTTTGAGTTTGAAATTGTGGTTTCGCCTGTACAAGTTATTCATTGTCTCAAGGTGTACACTGAAAATAAACATGGATTAGATATATTGGACATATCTAATATATCTAATACAGGATGTGTTGTTGATACAGCAAATTCCTATGGAACAGTAAGAAAAAGAATGCAATCTCTTAGAAGGTCTTCAGGGTTCAAGATGTTTATGTACCTTAACCCCAGCCAAATGAGCCAGGACTGGTAGCCTGGAGAAAAGGAGACTCAGTGGTATCTTATCACTGTCTACAGCTAACTGAAAGGAGTTTGTAGTGATGTGTGGGTCATTGGTCTCTTCTCCCAAGAAAAAAATGATGGGATGAGAGGAAATGGCATCAAATTGCACCAGGAGAGGTTTAGGTGGAATATTAGGAAGAACTTCTTCACTGAAATGTTGGTCAGACAGTGAAACAGGCTGCCCAGAGAAGTAGTGGAATCACCATCCCTGGAAGCATTCAAAAGGTTTGTGGATGTGGCCCGTGGGAATATGGTTTAGAGGTGAGCATGGTGGTTCTGGGTTAAAAGTTGGACTGAAGGATCTTGGAAGTCTTTTTCAACCTTAATATTTCCATGGTTTTATCATTCTATTGCAGTTTCCAATCTTTTCTGTGAAACTCCAGTAAACTTCACAATCACTGCATGAAGTGACTTTACTAGATGGATGTGTTTAGTCAAGTGCGTCATACAGCAATAAGTCATAAGCTCTGTAGCCACTTTGAAAATGCTCTAAAATCTAATATGTAGATTTTGAGGGCAAATAACACAGTGACCTTTTCCACATCAAAGACAAAATAAATGCAGTATTTTACTGAAGAAACAGCAGAAGAAAGGAATTGTTTGGTTTTGAAGATTGGTAACAGGAGATAGAGCTTATGCTTCCAGACCAATTGCAACTAATTTTTTTTCATGTCAAATGGTTATCTAAGATTTACATACAATTAGTGCTGCTTTTGGCATATTTTCTAGTGAAGAGTTGACCTCATCCCACATTCCATAATAATGTAACTGTTACTATCTGTCATTCCAAGCAGTCCTCATGATTAAATGACTCAGCAAACTCAAGCTGCCTTAAAAATAGATGGTTGGTCATTTGCTAGTGGGATGAAAGGAGGTGAAAGTCTTATTTAGTATACTTAGGAACATTAGCAGAATGACAGTTTAATCATGTATATGATTGCTAAGCATTTGCATTCTATTCAGACTGAATGCTAACATAGGTGAATAATTCCCACTAATTTCACTGCAGATAATTGGAACTTGTCTGAAAGAGTGTGGCTTCCAAAAAGGAAGTAACAACATGGTAATGTGCTTCAGTTCCAAGGATTGGAATGCTTGGAGATTTTGATTTTATATGAAAATGGGACACTCAGGGTTTCACAGAATATAATCTGAGCTCTTACAATGGAAATATTGCATGTTGAGGAATTTAATTTCTTAATTTTCTTTTTTCAAGACTTAATGTCACATTTTTTTTCCAGTTCAGTTTAATGTGAAACTTTGCTAGTTTGATCATATTGTAGATGAGCCTAGTACATATAATCTTTAATAGGTAACGATATAGATTTCTGTGGGTTGGATACTTTCTATTAGCAGTCACTCAAATTACTAGATTTAACATTGTCATTAGTGATAATTATGATTCATTTTGCTACATGAGGAAACTGGAATAGAATACGATGAATCACACCTTTGCAATGACATGACATAATCTGTTGGCAAAAAATACAGCATATAGTTTAAACTAGTTTAATTTTTACTCATTCCTCAACATTTCAATCAACTTAATAACAATAATTTTTGTCTCAGCCCACCTATTTCCAAAAATAAATACTTATATTAAAGCTATATAATCCCATTTCCAGAAACATTTATACAATGTCCATGTAACCATGCTGATCAGAAAAGGGCAGTTTCTTCTCTCATTTCGCTTAACACATTTTATTTGCAAATAAACATTGAAAATATATCCTTTTCTACTACCTCTTTACATTTTTGTATCCTGGCTGTGCTGTCTTGATTGCTGAGATTTTTTAAAGGAAAGAAAAAAAAATTTAAGTCGCAGTACCATGGCCCCATACCAAAAACATATTGCTGTGCATTCAATTGCAATATTTCTCCTGAGGCCAAAACACTATTTTCACCAAGAATAATGGTATGCAAAATAACAGGAAACATACTGTGAATAATGTCTTACATATGGAACCCTTGGTACTGTTAGTAAAACATTGGTTATGTGCATGCAAAATTAAATGGCCATGAAGAAGAGACAACATAATAGTTTGTGGATTTATGATGTCTTAGCTAATCGCTTTTTTATTTTATTTTAAACACAAATATTTCTACTTTAAAAATATTTCTAGAATTATTTCATATACCCCTACTGTTAGACATGGCAAAATGAAGTTAAAAGTACATTTAAAAAAACTCTAATACTTAAGTAAAGTGAATATAAGGAAGGGACACATGAGCAAATACCAATCTGACAGTGATGCTGGACTTCACCCTGAGTAACTCCAAAAACCAGATAGGTCAAAATGATCAAGCTTTTTATTAACTTATCATAATGGATTATTAGTTTATTTTGACTGAAAAATGCAAGAACTTCCCCTTCATCCTGAAATTACTACTGCTACTATATCTGACACACCTTTCTGTTGCAGTGGTTTCTGTAAGGCCACTTCCAAAATGTGAGGAATCCTGCTCTCTGAATTCCCCTCCCTCCCAAATTCTGGCTGAAGGATAATCAAATACTAGATTTTTGGAAACCATAACTCATCCTAAACACTAAGTCTTTAAATGGAAATAGAGCAATCACCTCTGAAAACGTTGGTCCTTCCAAAGTTCATCATTGCTTCACTGCCTTTTGGACAGAAATAACATAACTCCATGGAATCCACAAGTTTCTTTCTCAAAGACTGAGCTGTCTGGTTGCATATAACCTAAAAACAACCACCGTTTCAGATTTCCAGAAGAATTCTTGAAAATTTTCTGGCAATTGAATAACATAAGAGGCATGGGTTTATAAAATCAGGCAATCATAGAATGGGTTGAGAGGGAACTTAAAAGACATCTGTCTAGTCCAATCCCTCTGTAGGAAGGGACATCTTTCATGAGATCACGTTGCTCAGACTCCTAACATTCCTGATTTTAATGTAATGATAAATTCTTTTGTCAGGGCAACCTGTTCTAGTATTTTACCAGCCTCATCAGAAAAACCTTTTTTCTCATGTCCAAGCTAAACCTAACCTCTTTCAGTATAAAACCATTTCTCCTTGTCCTGTCACTACAGGCCCTAGTATAAAATCTCCCTCTGGCTTTCTCATAAGCCCTCTTTACATATTGAAAGGCCACAATAAATTGTCCCTGGAGCCTTCTCTCCTCTAGGCTGAACAATCCCAACTCTCTCAGCCTGTCTTCACAGCAGAGGTGTTCCAGCCCCCTGATCATTATCATTGACCTCAACAGGACCCAGTCTAACAGGTCCATGCCTTTCTTTTGGTGTGGGCCCCAGAACTTGATGCAGTACTCCAGGTGGCGTCTCATAAGAGCTGGAAGAATCACCACTATCAGCCTGCTGGCCATGACTTTTTTTTTGTACAGTCCAGGATATACTTGGTTTTCTGGGCTGCAAGAGCACATTGCCAACTTACATCCAATTTTTCACCCACCAGTATCACCAAGTACTTCTCTGCAGGGCTGCTCGCAATCAATTCAACCTCCAGACTGTATTGATATTCACTTACAGAAGACCAGATAGACTACATCTGTAGTTCTTCCCTTATCCAGAGATGGAGTCACTTCATATTAGAAGGCCACCAGATTATTTTGGCACATAGTGCCCATGGTGCAGCAATGTTGTCTGTCTCTATGCACCTCCCTTTCACTCATATATTTTGACATAACTTTCAGGAGGGCTTCATGATCTTACCAGATGTAGAGATAAGACAGACTGGTTGCTCAGCCAGGGTGCACCTTTTTACCCTTTTTAAAAATAGATGTGACTTTTTCCCTTTTCTCCAGCCATTTGGGACTTTCTTTGACTGCCATATTTTTTTTCTGTATGATGAAGAGTGACTTGGCAACCACAGCACCACTTAAGCAACACTATTTGACCATTACCACAGATATCTTCACACTTTGTACACACCTAACTTTCTGATACCTAAGCTGCAGATGCATGTGATTACCTTTCAATAAGGATTTTAGTATGAATAACTACATCTAGAAAAAATATAATCAGAAAGCTATACAGTGTTGACTGGCATATCAGACTGATACTTGCTATTTTTCCTAGATTCTTTTCTCACCAGTAACACTAAAATGATTGCACAAAGTCACAGGTTTGTGCTTTATTGCTAAAATCAAAACAGTTATTTTCTTGAGATATTTTAACACTTGCAAAAACAGTCATCTCTTCTGGAAATATCACTCTGAAAAAACTCACAGGTCTGCTTCCCTGAGGATGCAGTTTATACATTTTACACCTACTGCACTTTCTTTAACCATATTGGTCAGTGCCTTGAGCATGGTTGTTACTGGCTGCAGAAATAACTTCTGACAATCTTACATCAGAACTTATCATAATATCACCACAGTTACACTGTTATCACAATTTGATGCACACCCATTACAAACAGGAGTTTTTGACAAAAAATCCAGAAGTTCTAATTTAAGAAATATTCTATCTTCCTTTTTTTTTTTTCCTCTTCACACAAGCAAATAAGATCACAATAACCTTTTAGTACCAAGGGTGACTTCTATATTTAAACACATGAGAAATGTCATCTACTTTTGTCAAGAAAAGGTAGGCATAAATGTTCCTTTCTTGTATTTATGTAGAGCTCAAACCATGAGAAATTAAATAACTGAATTAGAAATAAATTAGTTCTAGACAGATTCACGAAGCATCCTAGCTTGTGCATCTTTTCATTGTAATTCACATGCTATTTCCTGGTACTGTGAAACCTCAAATATATGAGACTACTCATCAAAGAAGAGGTCATTCTTAAAGAGGAAAGAGAACATCAAATGCACAGTCACAAAATATTACTCACAAAAATACCCAAAACAATCAAGAGAACAGAGTCAGAAGACAAAAGAAGATACTTATTCTTCAGTTTGTTGTTATCATTGTGGTCTTTTATCATAAAGAATAAAGTCAGAACGTGCAGAACTGAACCAAAAAGAGCTCTATTTCACTCTGGTTTTGTAGGAAATGGCTAGGACCCTAGGAACATTTGCAGAAGAATAGTTAATTTTAAAGGTCAAGCGCTCAGTTTTCAAGTAGTTTTCAAACTAGACTTTTGCCTTTCCAGGTATGAGAAAGATGACAATAAATACTCAACTTTATGTAAGGACAAAATGATTATGTTTATTATTAAAATTGTATTATTATTTTGTTTAAATTATAAACTTGTTCTTGTCTCAACCTACAAGGTTTATCTTTTCTTTACAATCTTCCTCTCCACAGGGGAAAGTTGCTGGGAGTGGGAGTGAGTGAGCGGCTATATGGTACTTAGTTGCTGGCTGGGGTTAAAACACAACAGGGAATTTGGCTGTGAAACAGAGGCTATATTAGCCCTTGGGAATCAAGGAGGCAAAGTTGCAAAGACTGACCATTTTACCTATTGCTTTAGTCATGAAAAAAGCATAGCTGTGATACAGGACTCTGTCTTGTCTTTTTGACAAATCTGATCCCAGGTCAATGCTGCAATCATGAGGACAAATATAAGAAAGGATAGATATCTGCTTCTTCTTTGTTTCACTAAGTACTTTAAATATTGGGCTAAATCACCACTCTTCTCTCTTTGTCCGAATGACTATTTTAATATGATAAAAAAAAAGCCAACAAGTTAATGAGGCCTAACTGGGACTCTTAACCAATCTGGCTAAGAGAGACTCCCACACATTTGCTTTCTTACTCCCCCTCTCACAGGAATGGGTAGGAGAAAGCAGGAAAAAAAATAAATAATAAGAAAGCTCATGAAAAGAGACAAAGACAGGGAGATAACTTGCCAAATATTGTTATGGGCAACCAAACTCGATTTCGGGAAAACTAATTTGTTGCCAATTTAAATAAATTTGTGTAGTGAGAATCATAAACAAAAACCAAACATGAAAACCATATCTTGTCTTCCACTTTCGCAGCCTCAGTTTCTCCAGACTCCTCTATCTTACACTAAGTGGCATAGGGGGAGTGGGAAATAGGGTGTTACAGTCAGTCCATAACATCTCTGCTGCTTCTTTGCTTTCAATTTTCCTGTGCTCTATCACAGGGTCTCTGTCAGCATCAATTCTTCAAGAATTAACTCCTGTTCTGGCATGAGGTCCTCCACAGGCTGTAGTGTGGATATCTGCTCCCCTATGAAAGTCCATTTTCTCTTCCTCCTTTTCTCACTTTGGTTTTACCTCTTCTGTTTCTTACTCTTTTTCTTCCCCTTTTTCTTGTACCTTTGTGGGATTTTTGCTCTTCCTTAAAGATGTGTTCTCACAGGTATGACCATCTCAGCAGAGGGGTTTAGCTGTGCCCTGTGATGGGTGGATTGGAGCTCGCTGAATGTCCAGCACAGAACAAACCCTGAGTTCCCATCACAGAGAGAGGCCACCCCTGAACCCCTCTGCTGCAAACACCCTGACTCCTATACCCAACACAAATCCCTGCAGACAGAATAGGACTGCATACTCTAAGAAACTAATGAACAAAATGGAGAAAAGGAAATGTTAAAAGAGGGAAAGTTCAAGGCTGTGAATTTTGATCGAGAAAAGATTTTCCTAGATCTACAAAGAGGTTATACACCATATACTCTCTTTTGTGAGTGTGTCCTGTCTGCAGGTACATATTTTTTCTTATGCACTCTGAGCATGCTAGATCCACGTATATCACATGAACCTTAAAGTGCATGTGATCCTGACACTGGAAAGAGATTTATAAGGCAATATGACAGTACACATTCCAGGCACACCTGATTGAAACTATTTGTCTGGAGAGATTTTAAGATTCTTTGGGGCACTTCTCATCTTTTTCAGGCTGGAAAGCAATGCACCTATATCCTGCCCCTCTGCATTTCTGAATGAGCACCTTAGTATTTGCTTTGTAGTAGAAGATATCACATCCTGAAGGCCACAAGTTTCACTAGTGATGCTCATGCAGCAGAGCGGAGTGAGACTGACAGCATTGCCTGCCCAAGCAGGTTTGGTCTTTGTCCTCTCTGACATGATAACCTCTCCCTGTGCTTTGTTCAAGGTGGGATCTCATTCCTTGCTCTTAGAAGACTAGTCCTCCAAGTTCACCCATCAGGGATGTGACTGCAGCAGCACAACTCTGCTTCCACACCAGGGCTTTGGTGACCTTGAAACCTCCTCTCTTTTCCATACTGTTAATGTGTTTCCTTTCCTGAGATCTCAAGAAGAAAATCAAAGCAATATCTTTTCCCTGTCAGAGTTAGGAGGAAGCTGTTCTGCTTTGAATTCATATGTTCTTTCAAACTTAGCAGGTCATAATAATTTCAAACTTCATGCCATATTTTATGGATTATGTATTTTAAAAATATTCCATGCATGAATATCTCGACTAACTTGAAAACAATATCTTGGTTTTCCTTCTTCAGAGAGACTAAACATGATACTAAAAATACACAACAGATATGATATCCTTTTGTTTATTTCAGTCTTACGACTTCTTTTGCTACCTTTCTGAATATTAGAATTTTTTTTATGTACAAATGTACACAGGTGCTTACAGTCCAACTTATATTTTATCCTGTTATTTATGATTGTTGTTCACAATGTAGCTTTCACCATAGATTTCATATGGTTTTCTCTAAAAAATTGGAAGTTACATTCTAAACTTTTTTAAAAATATGTTGTGTTCACACACTAGAACAAAGAGGATGTACTTTGGAGAAGTGAGTATTTCTGTCTGTGACTAAAATAGCTGTTGACTTACTCAAACAAGATTGTTTCTGAAAGAAGATGACTTCTTTTTATGGTAAAATACTGAGGTGAAAAAATCAGTTTATGTGAACATAAAATGCTCCCTATATTACAAAATGGTGCAACAAGCCAAGATTATACATTTTTTACAAATGAGTACTTTTCTATCTTCTAGAAAAATAGTATCTAGCATAAGGATTCACAGGGTTGTGTGTCACTGTTCTAAAAGAACAGACTTGCTTGGCAATATTACCATGAATCAAACCAATGGGAACAAGTTCCAGTAAAGGCCAAGGTAGGTTGTCCTCTTAGTCAAAATGCCATATGTCATAAAGAAGTCAGTCCTAAAATTAAATCTGCCTATGGCCAGCTTAAGTGATATAAAATTGCAACTTACATATAAAATAAAAGCTTTAGAAAATATAAAAGGGATACATCCATTGACATTTGATGGTAGAATAACAAAGACTGGAAAGGGAGTAATTACACTAATTACACTTGTAACTACCCCGAGTGAGCCTCCATGTATGTGGGGAATCATTTATGACTTAACCTGAACTTCTTAGTCTTAGGTGACTCATAAGTAGAATTCCCATTGTTGCTGTGATGACTGACAATGATAGGCAGCCTTGTGAGGGACGAGATTTGGTGACCTACTACCCACTTACATTCCAGTCTTTGGACTGGTCTCCCAGATAAGGATGGACTTCAGCCAATGTCAGTACTGGGTTCATGAAACGTGTCACATAGACGAGAAAGAGTTTTCTGTGTATTCACAGAACAGTGACATGATGGGCAACTGCCACCTCTAAATAGAATGCAATGCTGCCCTGAAGTGACTGTCTCTGGGGACAAGAAGCTGTCTCTCTCTTCCTGTCTATTCAACAATGGGTTTGGCGTTGCTGCTTTCACCGCAGAAAATCAACATCTTCCAGGGAACTGATTTTTGAAATAAATCAGTTTGTCTAAAATAAATTTGTTTGTCTAAAAATGTGCACTGTCAATACTTTTACTTTTATTCTAGATACTTAAGTGCATTTTTAGAACTTTTTATAGTTCTTAAGACATTGCATGCTATTCAATGTGCTTTTCCAAGTCAAATTATGATCAGCTGAAAAAAAGATTTCTAAAGTAAATACTTGCACATCCTTAAATCTAATAGCAGTGCCAGTTACTGATATTGTACTCAAGAGAAAGAAGTCTTCTGTTCTGTTCTTAAACACTAATTAAGCTATAGTGTTCATGGGATGGTAAATATCAGTGACCTCTTTTTTTCTTTTTTTGTTTAAGTCTTAACATGCCGATTATGATGGGGTAGTTTAGTTCTCACTCTTCTGGCCATTTTCTTATCATTATTATGCAATGTAATAAGATATTTCATTATTATTTAGTCTGAAACTTTCGCAAAGAAGTTGCTGAAATTACCTCTAAATTTATACTTGAGTTACTGGACTCATTATTTCAAACATCTTGGTCTGAATCAATATCAGTAATGATTCATTCTTTTGATTAAGAAGTGACTCCATCTGTAGATGTCAGATAATTACTGAGATGACCTATAATGAGAACATTTCACAACTCTGACTTAAATTTCTTATTCCCTCAACAGCATAATGACTTCCTCCTAGATCTTTTTATAGTGTGTCTATGCTCCTGGGGTTTCTTTTCATGATCAGTCACTATCAGTGGTTGCTTCTATCATCTTTTTTTAGACAAAGAAAAATAGTGGCTCCATATATATATATATATATATATTAAAAAGGTGTTTTTTTCTAGGATTATATTTTATATTTTTTCCGGTGTATTTCCAAATTTTGTTCTAAAAGCTCTGTTATACTACTGAGTGTTTAAAGCTGACATGGACTGCAATGGTAAGAGATGATAGAGGATACTCTTTGTTATTCATTTAAGTAGTCTAAGGGGAATCAATGTGTTTTTAAATATAAAATATTAAGATTAGAAATGCAAGATATTCTTTTGATCCCAACAGCTGGGAATATGGTATTTAAAAGTTTGTAAGAAGAAATGGTAACTTTCACTGTGGGGCTTGCTGCAGTACTTGAAATTCATTGCTATAGCAAAATACAAAGAGTACTTTGTAGTTAAGTCATACATTCCATGTTATTTCTTTTGATTCTTTTGTGAACCATTTCCAGGGAATAGAAAAATTACATCAACATCAGACTCTGTCTTTTGACTCAAAACATACCATTTTTTAACTCATATATATTCACAAATATTTAATATCTTTCTAATATAGTCATGTAAATAGATTGTGACTATCTGCTTTTACTAACAGTCTCTGCTTTCTGCTCTCCTCCTCACTATTTTTATGTGTTGGTTTAACAAAAGGATTGATTCAATATTGGCCTTTAATTTGGTTAGTATGTCATCCATGGCTGCCAGCTTCTCTGCCAAGAGATTCTCCTGTGCATTCCTAATGGCAAAAAAAAAAAGCAACGTTTTTTTTTGAGTTAATGCTGAAAACCAATAGGTCAAATGTATGTTAAATATTTAAGATACAACTATTCAGACAAGCAGTGTAAGGGAATATAGTCCCTACTGATGACTGCATTTTTTACTGAGTGAAAGAAATTTCAAGCTCATTAATTACTACCACTTCATTCTTTTCCCAAGATTTACATTCCTGTTATGTGACTGGACTTGCTTAAACAGTTGGAAATAATGAAGGCCAAAATGACAGGCTTATTTCCTAGCTTCCTTTTATAGTAAAGAGAAAGAAATTTTGTCTAACAATAGACCGTGAATACAGTAGGTCAAAAGCTTCAAATATATTTCTATCACAAAATATCTTTAACTGTACATTTACTGCATCAATAGACATGTGCTTTATTAGTATCAAAAAATGGATTCATTATCCCTTCCTGGTGTACCTATCAATTTTAGACTTTGCATTAAAAATACATGCATGAATGAGACCATGAGAACACGAATGGCTGAAACCCATCTAACTTAGGAGACCTGGTCTCACTGAATTGGGGAAGAAATCGTAACTGATGACTACCCCTTTTGTTTTGTGTGTGTATGTGTGTGTGCGTGTGTGTGCCTGTGCTTTTGATGACAGGAAAAAGTAGAACAATGATGATCAAAGAGGAACAACCCAGATGGAATTCAGTGACTCGATTGAAACAGTAAAAATCATCAAACATTCACAACAAGAATCGGACCTTCTTGCAATGATGTCACAGTCTGGTGGGTCCTCAACTACACTGGATTCTATACTTCTGCTGTGTTGCCCCATGTCAGAAATCACTTGCCCCATTGTATACTATCTAAGCTGCCAGCAGCTTCATAACCAGGAGAATATCAGAAGTGCAAAAAAAATCAGATGTTTAAGTAGATGGATTAGGCAAAATTAATTTGATCTTTAGAAAGACAAGGTCTTAATAAAATAGATTTAATATAAACTAAATCTTAAATTTTCTAGAAAACATTTCATTTTTTTTAATCTGGATAATGGGATAAATAATTTCATTTTGAGTGAAAAAGAACATCCAATAAAATAAATTGTTGGTTTTGATTAATCCATTTCCATTGTACAGAAACTGCTAGAACCTCTCAGAAGTATTCCCCTGTGTGTTTGTTGGTATCTTGCTAAGAAAAAATTCTTAACTTCCAAGATAGAATCGTTTTTCAGGAAATTCTCATATAGGTCTATCATTACAGAGTACACTAATTGTTACCAACATTAATTGGGTTCATTTCTCTTAAGATTTCCTTATTTGAAATTGACCTAGATTTTGTTGAGAGATCAGCATTAAGAATTTTTACCACAAGATATTTTGCAGATATGGCAAATTACATTGGTGATCTGAACACTCAGAAACAGCTAAGTGTTTCTCAGTATCATAATGGAAACTCTGTTTAAAATGAGGACGTGAACTTCACTGGTTTTCTCCCTTGAAAGAGTGTCTATAAAAATACAGCAAACATCAATGATTTTCTGCAATATACTTGTGCTACGGACCTTCAGATTTAACGGCATTAATGGGTCCTGCGTAGCGTGTGTCTTTAAAATCTGAGCGTCCTATCTTATTAAAGAGTTTAGGCTGCACTGTCACATGTGCTGATGTGGTTTGGCCTTCTTTGTAAACACAGACTTCCATGTTTGCCTCATACAAAAGATAAAACTTTCGCTCTTTCCTTCTCTTTTGAAATAACCAAGTCAGGCAATGTCCGGCAATTCAGGAATGTCAGGCAATTTCTTTGCAATTTATGCACCTTGATGTTTAATGTAACTACCTAAAAAAAAAAAATCTCAGAGCATGTATGTAGGATTTTCATGAAACAGTAGTAGTTTTAGCAAGAATAATTCAGCTTTCCTGGGAGAAACACATGAATGAAATCCCAGCCAAATTCTGTGCTTCTGTGACCAAATGCTGAGAAAATGATGCTCTTCAGATAGGTATGACTGATTTTTAGATTTCAGAAGATTCTTGTGTTTTTCAGCTTTAATCCTAGAGAAATTTGTGCATCAATTTTTTACAAACAAAAAATACTTTTAGAATAAGAACAAAATGTGCCTCATTTCAGTCAGAAAATGAAAAAAACATATAAATTGAGCCTTCAAAAAGTCCTTCTACAAATTGACCACTAATTTATTAGGCACTCTCCATTTGTCTTGATACAATAAATACCTCATTTTGTCTTGATGCAATAAGTGTAACGTTTTCAAGTAACTTTCTCATACACTTTTGAACAGCTCACCTGGCCTCCCACCCATTTATTCATTTTTGCAGCTACTTACTGTTTAAAATTTGAGATCAAAATAAATGATGTTGAAAAGATGATAACAACTTGACACTGAAATATTTCCTCCTCTCTGCAAGTGAGTCATTTCTCCTTTCATTAAATCTCAGGTAGGTAAGAGTCACTCTTGAAACAGCTACAACATTCTCTTTACATAACAATGAATAATTTAAAGCTTAAAACTTCAGGGCTTGAAGGTTTTGATATAGGAATTTAGTAACTCAAGAAGAAGAATATCCCAGTTTCCCAATGAAACCTAATATATCCTGCCACAGTTTCCAAAGTCAAACATATTAGGCTGAGCTGAGTGTTTCTATGTTTTTTTTAAAGTTTGTATATTCAAACGACATATAAAGAAATGCAAGAAATAGTCTTGGTAGATTTTCAGTCCTTTTCTCTGCATCTGTTTACAAAGTAGTTGCCAAACATAAAATGTCTAACTTGGTTTAATGTTCCATTAGTACAACTAATTCTTTCCATTTTAACAAAAGAATTGTAAGATTAGAAATATCAAATTAGGTGGTCCAGATAATAATCTCTTAATAAGAACCTTTGCCATAGTATCTAAGAGCTTCCAAGAAAAAATCACCATGTTCTGAAAAGCTTTGGAAATAGACAATAAAGGCTCTTTCCATCACCCTATCCCAGCCTGTGTACCATGATTAGTGAGGTCAGATGACTGCCTAGTGGAGACTATTTTTGAAATAGTTTCATTTTTTCAAGAAAATAAGATCCTTCTATTGAATCTCATATGAAAATTATGTGGTCTTGTAAATCTTGTTTTTAAATCATAATCTTCTTAATTGTTTGCCACTTTCTCTCCTTCTCTCTCTCTCTTTTGCCCTTTCTTTTCATTTGCTGATGAAAAGACTTTGGCCTTTTAAAAACATGTAATGCATGGATTTCTCTCTTTGCAGTTTTTAGGCACTACTGGGCAAAGCCATTATCAGTGTAAAGCCAAGTGGGAGTTAAAGTAAACAAAATAGAGGAAATATGTGCTGCTTTTTTGACAATGAACCAAAGAAAATTTCAGAATTACTTTGTGATGTTAAACATTACTTTTTCAATTGTAATAGTTAATTGTAAAGACAAAGGTAGATGATGAAGCAAACAGGTGTAAGCAAGTTTTTCTCATATAGATTCTGCTGAAATAGAAAATAATGATGCTTTGTTGAAATATGTTCTATTATCAGCTGTCAACAGAGAATTATTTCAATACTCTCTATATCATGGCATGTAACTCGAAGAGCACTTTGTCACTATCATGGTACCCAAGAGTTGTAAGTTCAAAGTTAAATTCAGAAGCCTAAATTATTTGGACAGATTCACTACGGTGTACATAGAGACTGTTCAGTGTATGGAATTGTGACACCAGTGCCCTGAGAAGGTTGAAAATTAATGAGATGATTGAGTTTAAAAAATAAAACTAAAGAAAAATTCATATCTAAGAATTTTTCTTTTTTCTCAGCCTTTGGTATCTATCTATGATAGGTACTTGCATAAGCTATATTTATAGGCAAGCTTCATTAATTTCAGCACTACTTTTTCTCTTTTCAGACAAGTAGACTACTGTTTCTGTCTTCAAATGAAGCCAAAAATAAGGTTTTGCCTTCCTCTTGCATACTAATACAATGTCTAGATTGTTGGCCCAAGGAAGTGGCAGAGCTGAGTTCTAATTTTTCTTCATTCTGAAGGGTTTCAAACCATATATTAAAGTTCTGCAGATGCATATCCTAAACACCAAAATAAATGTCGTTCTGGACTGTGCTACACTGCTTGACTCTTCTGTTTCAGTCAATGTGTAAACAGTGTAAGATTCAGACAGAAGGTGTGTTAGCAAGAAGAAGCATGAATACTGCAACTGCAAGAGAACCCTGCCTGAGTGGGAGGAATCCAGGCCTTGTTCTCACTGCTACAGAAGAATTTTGCATTAGCAAGTCATTGGCTTGGACACTCTCATCCTACATTAAGCACACGGTGAGCATATCTACGTGACTAGAGACTAGACACAGAGAAACTTGTTCACAAATCCTTCATAGTCTTATCTGGAAGTCAGGATTTGAATCATCTTGCTCAGCAACATGGTAAAGTCTTTGGACATGTTATAGGGACACAGATCTCAGGACCTGAGCATGTTTTAAAATTGAAATTCAAAGTGATCAGTCTACTTAAATGTTTGCCACAGTGTTTGTGACAATATTAAGTGTCTGAATTTGAGTAAAAGTAAATTTTAGGAGCCAGAGCCATGCTGGGATTAAAATGCAGAACTGAGAATTTAAGACACTTAAATCAAAGGATGTTTTTGAGAATTCACAACTTCAATGAATGTCTAAGAAGTATTAAGTATGTCTAGCCTACAGTCTCACATGTAAATAATAACTGCAGAATAGCTTAAATTTTAAATTAGTATTAGTTTGGGAACTTTGCTGGCCAATATAGCAAAAACTATCAGATTCTCTGAAGTTGTCCCACTTTAATTGTATGGATCTGCCAAAAAGAAAGGAAAAATACAATATCATGTATATTGGTGAGGAAAAAACATGTTTATGAATAACGTTTGAAGAATCACAACATGCACAGCACTATACATGTTCACACATGTTGATATGCACACACCAGGCACCTGCAGATAAATACCTACATAATGCCCATCAAGACAAGAAAAACTATTAAGGTGTCTACATAAACAGATTTATGACTGATGTTATTCACAAATGAATTAAAATAAAAAATCTATGGAAAACTAAATATGAAATGAAGAGACAGTGTCTTTTGAGAGGACTAAGAACCACCATAGGTGAAGATGAGAGAATAGAGGCAAATTTCATACTCGGTATTAAATGCACAGCCTATCAAAAAGAGAGTTGTTACTCCTGTCCCTGTATTTCTGTATTTCTGTGATTAGTAGATTGAAGTAAGCAAAATCAAAAACAACACATTAAAATTAAATGAGATTTTTTAATAGAAAGATATTGTATCTCTTTTAAAATAAAGTAAATTATAGAAGATTTTCTTTTACATTCCTTACTCCCCCTGCAGACTTGTTCATATTTACTGCAGGGACAAAAGATAGAACTAACTACATTAAAGACCTTGAGGTATTTATGAGTCACTGCAGTGAATGCTATATTTAGCATAAAGAAAGCAATGCATTTAAGTGTGTGAGGAACTTCTGTAATTGTGACTTTAAGGTCTAAAAAGCCCCTGTGTAATTCTATAGCTGACCACCAAAATGGTGTATATAGCCCTTTGTAAAAACCTCAAATATAGCAATACAGAGCTGCATAGCTTTATGCTCCAGGGATCAAATCCATTTTACCAAGTGCTGTATGATACACACTCTAATTTAATTGCTTGACAAAGATAAACTTGTAAAAAAAAAAACAACAAAGTTTTACAAAAGTTAAATAACACCACCAGTCAGATCCTTAGCCATCTGTCCTCCCCATGATGTGTTTAAAACACTCATGTCCAGGAATGTGGGCATGTGAAGAGTGAGGGAATGACTCCACTTGGTGAAGCACTATTCATAATCCAGTGATGTTGCTAGAGAAACTCTGTTCATGCTCCTTTTCTTTTTTTTTCTAATCAGTGCCTGTTATCATCCTTATTTATAAAATTTGATTGAAGGCTCAACACCAAAGCACCCAAGACAGCTGGTCACCACCATTACAGATGAATGCAGCCAAGAAACCATGTGCTAAAAATACCAAATATTTCTTATCAGTATGTCACTGTTGCAAGGGCATCTATCACACTCATTTAGTGTGCAGCCACCCTCTAGCTATGTAGAATTGTGCTCATTTTTTCTTCAAGAATGAAGTTTGGGTAGCCTTTCTGTCACTATAGAAATCATAATTTCATATTAATATTTTTTTTTCAAAGAGATTAAATATTTTATCCATGTTTTCCAGATTCAGTCAATATGAAAAATTTTGAGGTTAAGACTGGGTGCTTATGGAGGATCTGAAAGAGGAACTAATAGCTCAGTTTTGTGTTTCTAAACCTGGTTGTTACTCAGTGCAGTTAAAGGCCTTTGACATTTATTGCAATGTAATAGCCGTTTAGAAATGGAGAAGAAATTAATTGATAGACTAACAGGAAACCTGATTTTTAATAAACACAGACAACCTTTCTCTATTGCAATTTTTTTGCCGGTTTAATCAGAAACTTGTCTAAATAATAGCTGAGAATGTTCCCTGGAAGTGTCTCTTCTTAGTGGAGATGATGCCTTTTGTTGTTGGTTTGTGAGGACACTGGTAGTGTTCCATACCCTTTTCTTCATATACTGTAGTTTATCTGGGGTTAAAATATGAGATATCTCAAGCTTTGATTCACTTACATTAATCACAGTTGAATGCTCTCAGGAGCTTGGTAGAGATGCAAAGTCAGGTTAAAGAGCTGTGACTGGAAGAAATTCTTGAAAGTTTTTCTATAATAACAGAGGATCAATCTCAATGTAACTTTGAATTGCTCAAGCGCATAAAATTCCCCACCTAACAACAGTTTCAAGAGCTAGAATATGGCTTGAGAAATGCTTGTTTCATTCAACAGAGTTGGGATAATGTTCTTTCCTAATATTTGATGATCTTTGGTTATTAAACGGGGTAATATGTGAATACAGTGTGGAAAAAAGGGAAAACAGTGGCCTGAAAAAACCCTTGACAGGCTCCATCACTAAGTGGTGGAGAATTATATTTACACATACATGAGTTGCTTTATTTATGGATAAGGACATATGAAGTATGGTTCCCATGACAAGCCTTTGGGAAACTGGTGAAATAAAGATTGTAAAAAAGCACTTTTGACACAGCATCTCTTGACACTGTTCGAATTTGGTACAAGGAATTGACTTTTTACAATGACATTGCTGAAACTCTGGAACAGGTTCCCTGGAGAAATGATAGATACCCCATTCCTGGAAATGGTCAAATCACATTGGATGGGGTTCTGAGGAATCTGATCTAGTTGAAGATGTTGCTACCCATGGAAGAGGGGTTGGAGTTGATGAACTTTAGGTGTCCCTTCCAAACCAAACTATTCTATGATTCTGTGAGACTATGATTCTGTATAATGCCTGAAGTTTAAAGTTATTATTAAGTTTACGGGAAATGTTTATTAATCATTGACATCTGAATGCTTTTGTAAATTGCTGTCCTTTTGTTTTCATTAGTTTAATGACAGAAGTGTTCAGCATCATGGAACCAAGTCCTAAACTAACAGAAACTAAGAGCCATCAATGATTGTTAATGTCAATGCATGCCTAGGGAAACAAATACTACTCTGCCAATAAACCTACAGTTTTTGTCCTATAATTTTAATAAATATTCAGTCTCTTTGAATAATATATATTTTTTTATGTGATGGATAGAAAATACTGAATGCTGTCATCACTAAAGAAAATTCAACTTGCTTCCTTAGTGTAAAAGATAATATGTTTCTCTGATTTTCTTTGCTAAGGAGTACTAAAGCAATGGGAATCCAAATTTCACCATGTGTGGGAGAACAAAACCCTTCCTGACTTATTTGTGGTATGAAGCACTGAAAGTGCTGGAAAAAACAAAAAAATCCCCGTTTTTAGGGTGTGCTTGGTCTTTCCGTGTATAAACAAGCTTAGGAGTCTTTTTAAGTGTAGGATTTTCAAACCTGTGTGCAATTTCTAACCAAGGAAAGAAGGAAGGAGAAAGAGAGAGAGAGAAAATGAAAGAGAGAAAGAAAAGAAAAAAAAGGATAGGAAAAGGAAAAAGGAGAAGGGAAAAGGAAAAGGAAAAGGAAAAGGAAAAGGAAAAGGAAAAGGAAAAGGAAAAGGAAAAGGAAAAGGAAAAGGAAAAGGAAAAGGAAAAGGAAAAGGAAAAGGAAAAGGAAAAGGAAAAGGAAAAGGAAAAGGAAAAGGAAAAGGAAAAGGAAAAGGAAAAGGATTCCCCTAGCTTCTGCTTCCAGAAAACCTTAAAGTTATATAGTTAAGAATCCTTGTTAGGAAATGGCAATGAAGCCTCCACAAGTAATCTTAATTCTCTCTTAACAGGGGTTTGTTACAATACTCATTAATTTAATGATCACATAGTATTTCTCCAATAATAGAATATAATTTAGTTTTATGTGACCTTAGGTGCATCTACTTAGCACCTTGGAATATATTTATTATTTTTAACTTTCATTGTATTTTTTGCTGTCATAATGAAACACTCATGTTTATTAACTATGACTTTGATTTAATAACAACATATAATTCTTTCCTAGGCTATGCCCACTTTGGGACTCTAAGGTAAAATTTAAGCAGCTACCTTCTCTGGCTCCAATTTAGCTGGTTTGGGCTCTAATTGCCCAGAAGAGATAGCACGACTCAGTCCCTCAAGTAAATATAAAGAGCTTTCTCATGGGCTTTTACCTTCAGGTGTTAAAGTCCATGCTTTTGCTATTGTTATTTGCAGTACACTGTGTAACACTAACTCGGGTGTATCACTGTTTTGCAATCACCAGATCCTCTAGCTGCTGTGCAGACAGACCAAAGATTTGAAATTTGACAATCTGGGCACAGATACTTACAGTATGAACCACACTGCAGACTATTTCATATAGAGCTGGAGTTTTTTCAGACAGATCTAAAATTATAGAGCAGAAGTTTGGGTCAGCAATCATAATTTATATAGTTAATGAGGAAAAAAAGCATACCATTACCACCACACCTAGGTACAGTTGGATCATGCATTAATTAACTGAAGAGGTTCTCAGCTCTGACAGGAAAATCCTGTAGATCCAGGGAATGAAGCCAAGTTGTGGTGATCTGAAAATAGATGATGGGAAAGACATGCTTGAGGCCAGGGCTGAGGAAAGCATGTGATGGAGGAAGGAATGAAGGAGCTCAGAAAACCAATATTTGGATGGAGCCAGGTTTAAGATTTGAAAAAGAATAAGGTTAAGCAAAACAACAGTAAGGAGCAATGTGAGAATCAGAGCAAGTCATAAATTACAAAATGGAGCAAAAGAAGCCTTCAAAATATTTACCTTCATCCCACAGAACAATTCAAGCAGGTGGTTCTTAATACTCAGAAAACAGATTTTCTATTAAAAGGCTTAAAAAGGGATCATTAAAGCTGAAATGAACCTGAAAAATGAAACATAGGTTAAGGTAACAAGTAGCCATATATTCTGGAGAAAAGTTATGAAAAAGATCCAAGAAATTAATTTCCAGTTCTTCCAGGCAGTTTGTAGGGATTCTTTTGCATTTCACATAATTTCCACAATTCTTTTCTTTCAGAGTTTTTCTTTTTCTAGGTGATCTTGCAAGTCCTGGTTGATTTCATGCAGACTTTGAATCATGTACATTTGACAATTATCCTCAACATAAAATTCTGGTACAATAAGGGAGGATATTTGCTGGCAGTTTTCAAAAATTTCCAGTACTGCTGCAGAATTAGGTTAATGTTTTTTATCCATTGGTGTGCAGATGATCTGAGAGCTTTAAACTGATTAGGTAAATTTGTTCAATTAAAAATTGAGAAATAAATTTACTACCTAGCCCTAATCTGTAGACCATATGAATAGAAAATACAAAGAACTGAGCAGCTACCTTAGTATGGAGGGGAAGTATAGAAGTGTCCTGCTTTGGTTAGGATGATGGTGATGATGAAAACAGTGCCCTGCTTCTTGGAAATCCAAAGAGGTGATCTGGATTAGTGTGTATAGTAAATCTAACAGACTCAACATCCAGAATTTTATTGCATGCAAGAATTCATGGGGATTGCCATATTACCAGAGTATAATGAGCTGTTGGAATGATCTTGTGATTTCTTAAGTAATATTGACCACAAAGTGACCTGTCAAAAAGGATCATGTCATTTGGTGTGCTAAAGATATGCTTTCCTTCAGGAAAATACAGTTTGTTTCTTGGCTTCTTGACCACAGTAAGCTTCTGGGCTCTTATAGTTTAACATTAATTGTTGTTTGTTTTTTTATTTTATTTTAACTGGTGGTTTTTTGTGGTTTTTTTTGGGGGGTGGTGTTATTATTACTGCTATTATTATTATTCTTACTATTATTATTATTATTACCACTACTGTGGAGGGAGATGGATTCAGTGTGAGATTTCAATGAACAAAATGTTCAAAACCTGATTCTGTCCCATGCATCAAAAGCAAACTCTTTGAAAGATATATACAGAATTCAGGAGAAAAGGATGGGTAACTCCTGGATAACGCTAGACAGTATGACTTGTTAGAGTAGAAACAGGAAAATAATTCTCATAAATCAGAAGGGTGAAACTTCACTGGACATAGGTTTGGAAGTTTGCATAGTTTTCTATTTGAATTTCAAGAATGACCAGGACTCTGAGGAGTTCAACATTTTCACAGTTGAAATATCTTGAGGGTGGATTTAAGCTAGACAAATATGTTACACTTTATTTAAAAACAGATCCCCCAAACTGACATAGGTTCACAAGAAAGACCAAGTAATTTACCAAGAAGTACAACTAAAATAAAGCACCTTTGAGAGCTATTAAGGGAATGGTTTTAGTGACCCTAGTGAGAAGTCCAGTTCAAGGTTCAGAGGATATTGTCTCTGTGGAAGCACAACCACATCCTTGGACACATTTGATTGGCCAGGCAGGCATTAAGGCTATAAAAGGGAAAACCCTGCTACTTTTCTGAGGTTCTCCTGCACTCATTTGCAAAAATTTGGCATGAGAAATGGGAGATAGAGGACAAGCCCAGAAATACCCTTCTATTGTGAGAAAAGTCTTTCATTCAGTAAAGCATTTGTAAGAATATAGGGAGTCTACAGCGGATGTTAACTGCCACCACATCAAGACTTCTTTGACCTCTTCACTCTGTTTTTGACAGAATGTTAGAGTCTCATGACTGGGTTTTCTTCTGGCTAAATAATGCAAAACATTTCAACGAATTTGTGATACCACAAATTATTTACATTTAATAAATTCACTCTGTTGATCAATAGCCAAATACACCTTCTGCAATAGGAAATGAGAACTTTTGAAGTAGGAGAGCGGGTATGTTCTGAAATCCCTGCTATTTAGAGAGACAACTTTACCTTGTTCCTGCTCATCAGTCTTTGTTTACCCTCTTCTTTGCTGGGGAAAGGAGACAGGAATCAATATCTTTTGAAGACATTTCCTAAGGTGACAACTAGAATAGGTAAGCCTATTATCATTTGTAAAAATTATTGTTTATGGGATTTTGGAGGATTGGGTCTTTACAGCCCTATTTTCTAATTAAAATCCTCAGAAAGAGCCTGCATAAGAGCATGTGACTAGAGAAGGTCTGACTGAGTGGGGACCTCCAAGAAGAGTGAGAATTTGTCATTTACAGCTCCTTTTGTCAGGAGGAAAGGGGAGAAGAGAAAATAAAAGCTTAAGAGCTCAGTATTCGAGGACTTACGACTTCTGAAAATCATTTAAAGTTTATGGCTTTGAGTTGGGTGATCAAATACCATCTGGCAAAGCTGTCAATTGGTGTGGCAAAACATGGAGTTGCTCTCATGCAATTCACTATTGTTGTTGAGAGGGAAGCTGCTGGGGCAATGGGATGTGACTTCTTAGCAACTTAGAGGATTTGTGAGAGCTGAAGAAACTTTTTCTTAGACTAACTTCTAATTGACCTTCTAGAGGAAAGTTTGCTGTGGCAAAGTACTCTTATGCCATTCATAAGGTTAGCAAAACCCCCTCTGAACTCAAATAACAACATAAACATCAACAACAACCACAACAACAACAACAAAAGAATATTTGTCCAGTTATTCTTTATTCCTTGTTATTCCTGATTATGTGGTTTTCAAATGAGAAAAATACCTTGGCCTTAAGGACTGCTGCCAACCGATCAGACAGAGTTCAAAAAAGTAATAAGCTTGTTTAGGAGGAGCTGGAATGGACATTCTGATAGATTAGAATGGTTCTGTAGGTATTCAAGTTTCTTCCTTTTCCCATGGTTACATAATATTGCAGTAATCCAAAGAGTTGCTGAATACTAGATTTACAGGTGGAGGGTATTTTCTTTGAGGCTGGGGTTTTGTGGTGGGTGGGTAGTGTTTATATGCATTTTGGCTAGAAATTGTGTAATAGAGAGGGGTAGCTATATTACCTGCTTAAAACACATAAATTAATGTCCAAATGGATGTTCATACTTTCCTTAAAATCACAGAGGCAAATCCTTCAAGTTAGTCCTATTTTAGTTTTCCAGTATGTCATTTTATCTTCATTGCAAAGTGACTGGCCCACACACAGATTGAGTAGGAAAAAATTACTGAGCAGTGAAGAATGTTGCTGAATCACACACCTTCCTTGGCTACATCTGGAAGGAGGTCTCTGCCTTCACAGTAGACTAAAATTGACAAGGATGGTCAATGATGGAGGGAACCTCATTGTTCATGAAAGCCATTCCCTTATCATTTTCAAGCAAAAATACAGAAGTGTACAGACTTCTTTCCAAAATGCCTTGATATTTTTTTCATCCTGCTTTTGCTGACATCGTGCTCCTTGATGCTTTAAGGAGCACTCCCAGCTGCTCCCCTGTGATATGGTCTCCTTGGCTTGACTTGAAATGAGACATGGGTTTTGCTGTGCCCTAGGGTCTGTAGTTCAAATACTCTCCTGTACATTGTTAATGGGGGCAGACAACTCCATCTGTAAAATACAATGCTTGTTCTCTCTTGATTCATGTGCTTCACAGAGGCACAAGGTGAGGATACCCTTCTAAATACGAATCAGTGACACAGAGGTAAAACATTAGTCTGTATTAGCACTGTAACTACAAGTCACAGAAAATATGAAAGGAAACTTGGAAGGTAGCAAAAACATATTACTGAAATGACATATAAAATGAGGTTTGTGCTGCTCTGGATGTTTGTTCAAAATAAAAAACTGGTGAAGCTCCCTGAAGCAGGATTTTCTGAGATACTTACCACTGTGGTAGCTAAGCAATGTTATGTTAAGTAACATAATAAAATTAACTAAACCATTCATTCTTTCAAGAATGAGCTAGTTTCCTGTTCTCCAGGATATGACAATCATATAAGACAGTCTGAAAGGAATTCTATCATCACTGTTTCAGCATTTAATTCCTATCTTTCACCCTCAATTGAATCAATGAGAGCTAGACACCTGGGTGTTTTTGAAAATCTTATTAGGTGTTTCTTTTGTACCTAGAGGTTGTGAGATACTTTAAAAATCTGGGGTTTATGACATATGGCTACTTCAGAAGTATACATTAAAAAGAGTTGTGTGACTTTAATTATTCTGCATTTTGACATATCCTGGAGTAAGAAATTGTTAATTTAAAGCTCATCTTGAATACAAACTAATCTATGTATTATAATTACCAAATATACACTTCTTTTTAAGACTCTGATGGCCTGCCTCTTGAGTACTATTGGCTGCATAGGACAGCCTGATCATACCATGCCCTTGACCAAGGTAGGCACCATGTTATGCACGTCATGTACAATTCTCCCAAATCTCCCTCTCACTGGTGGAACCAAGGGGTGGTAGAACCAAAGGGTGCTGCAACTCTTACTCAGATTCAAAAGATATTCGCATGGTTGGCTGTTGTGGCCAGATGACCTGGACTCCAAGTGTCCCTGGCACTCCATCATAGACAAGATATCAGTTAAGATCCTGTGTTTGCTATCAGGGACCGTGAAAGCTACCTTATGGGCATGTTGTTGCTTGTCTTTTCTACTGTCTTAATAAAGCTCTATTTTATAATATGTTGTCAGGCTCTGGTACTGTTCAAACTGCAAACCCTTAGAACTTCTATGCTAATTATAATTCAGACAGCTGGGTTGAAGAAAAAAATTATTACAATTTCCTTGGAGTCAGTGCAGCTTGATAGACAACTATTGTGGGGCACCCAGCTTGCAGAATTTCAGGTGTATTTGTATGGTATACTCGAAATATTGTACCAGGAGATTTTGTTTAGCAGTCATGAGTTTATCTTCTAAACTTCATCAACGGTTGCACGGAAGCTGTTGCACAAATTCTCTAGAAAGAATACCTTTTTGAAGGTACATATCATATTCAAATATTCACATATAATCAGATTTAAAATGTGTCTATTTTTTTCTATCACAGTACTTCATTCCACCCCAGATGCACAGTAATGAAATCCTTTGCTGGATAAGTAATTATGAATTCTAGGAGGAATGATTCACTTAGCTTTGCATTCAACTCTTTGTGATATTCTCTAACCAACAATGAGAATATTTCTTTTCCATGGTATGGAATGACAGTTGAAGTAGGTCCTTCTAAATCCATCACCTGCTCTTTAATTTGCCTTTATGTAGATAAAATATTTTTCATAAGGAGATGTCACGCTTCTATTTGATAATGTATTTTATTACATGCAAAACAGTGAAGTTAAAGGTCTGGATTAAACCAACAAAAGCAAATTTACCACTTCATTCTTAACTTACTCCATATGCAGAGTTAATGCAGCACATAATAAGAAATTTGGCCACTGCACTAAAACCATTGTATTATCATTGGAACCAATGAAATGGCCTTAAAAGCTATACTGAAGTGTTGGAGCATTCCCTTCATTATTGTCTACTTATGTCATTCTCATAGTTAGTTTTGTTGTTGTTGGGTTTTGCTGTTGCTGTCATTTTGGTTTTTGTCATTTTTTTGCACTAGCTTATATACACACTGGTTGCTATCAGAGCATGCAAAAATATTACAATTCCTGTACTTTTCATGTCTTTGAAAAAAAAAAACAAATTAAAGTCAAATCCCATATACTAAATCTGATTGGAAAAAAAAAGTGTGAAATTTCAACATGAACATGAAACAAAAACAAACTTACCTTTATACCTTTTCCTGTTTTCCATCTTCCCTTCATACCTTGATTTATAGTTTCTCAAGGTTTTCCAAACACCTCTGGGGTTTTAGATTAACATTCTATGATTCTTTCCCATTAAAAACTATAGAATGTTGGGTTTTTTTTCCAGTTTAGCCTCTCTTCTGCCATATTTTATACCTTATTTCATTCTCTATTTTTTTCCATCTTCCTTAATACCTAATTCTTTTAGTTCCCTTTTATATTACTTACTTCACTCATTTTTAGTCCTTTTTCAGCTTAGATATAATTCTTCAATTTCTGACTATTTATCTGCAGCCTTTAAATCAGCTTACTTTCACCAGCTAAGAATTTTGCATCTTGTTACTTATCTTGATTCTCTCTCTGATGGGTGAGACACAGAAATCTCGTGGTGGACTGTGAAGACCCTCTTCTGCATTGCCTGCTGAGTGAAACTAGCTGATTCAATGGTTGTTTATCAGAAGGCTGAATGTGAATAACAGCGTCCTAATTTACCAAAAGTAGCATTAAAATTCAAACTCATTTTTCCATAGCTGTGTCTGGAGTTCCCCTCCAGCATGACACTACCCAGTACTCTACTCTCTAGCAATTAAAACCTATTTACAGTAGCAACTGGGACTGACACCCCAAGGAGCAAGCCCCAAGTCCTTGCTATCTGTGTGCATAATGCCTGTTAATACACCTAAAACCTAACAGCAATACTCAGAAAAACCTCTACAGAAATCCAGATTAGTTAGTTTTTAAAGTCATGTTTCTGTCTAGTTTACCGCGTTTTGCCTTGGTTTGGTTTGGTTTAGTTCCTTTTCAACAACAACAAAAATCCTCAACAGTCTCATCCTCCAAACAAGAAACAAAGCCTTATTGTAATCCTTGTTGAGGCAAATAGTTTCTTCATTGAAAAATGGTTACTTGCTTCCATTTCCTGTGATAAACACCTAGGATAAGAAGAATAAAAAATATTGCAAATTAACTATTAAAACATTTCTATTGCCAAATTTTTACTTAAAAATAAAATTGAAGAACAATTTATGTACAAAGAATGCTGATACTTAGAAGACTTTGTATATATGCATAATTGCAACAAGCTCCTTTAGGCATAATTCAAACATTTACCAGGGGGGAAGGGCTTGTGTATTGGACACAGTGTGTCAGTTGTAGGTTTTTTGGTAGCAAGTATTGAATTGTCCTTCTCTGGCTATGTAAAGAATGAAAAATAGAGATAGGTTTTTGAAGTCCCTACTCAAGGCTTTCATTCTAGATCTTTGAGAGGACAGTTGGATAAGAAATGAAAGAAAATGTTATTTTTTACAAGATATATTTTTGAAGCCAGTAGCGATTTTAATTTTAATTTTTTTATATTTGAAAAACCATTTTTCTGATTGCTATGTATTTTTCTAGAACCTAGTTTTCTTTTTTAATAATTATTGCCCTTTATAATTGGCATAATTTTCATGAACTTGCCAATAACTAATTTTTATGTGTGAATTCTTGTTCTTATGATTACTCCTACTGAAAATAATCTGGTTTATTTTTTAAAAACTGATTTATATTTTCAATATTTCCTTAAATTATATTATTTTTCGTGATTGTATTCTTGCAGTTTCATAATGATCTCTGAAGACAGATCTTAGTCTTTTTGTAAATTAAAAAAACAAACTGGTGTTTTCCAAAATTTATGGAAGAATTAATAGTCCTTTCATCACTTAAAGGATTTTTTAATGTGGGAAAAATGTTTTATGTATATCTACACAGAATAATATTTTTGCAGATATTTATTTATTTTTTGCAGGTATGATCTGAATAATGTTTACAAAACCAACATTATGTCAGTGTTTAGATAATAAGATATATGTTAAACTATATGTCACTGCTAGCATTTTGGAAAAAAAAATACAGGAGACCAGATTGTCATCCAGTTAGGTTAGAGAATTTAAAGGCAGTAGTGCAGAGTTATTTTCGTATATTTGTGGCATCCAAGAACGCTCGTAATGTCAGCTGTAGGAAAAGAGTAAGGACAAAATTTGCTTGCCTGATCAGACAAGTTAAAAATTTGTTGAAGAAGGGTATAGCCTTCTGCAGATCCTGTATGTCATGTGACAGCTACGTGCAGATGACTTGGAGACTTTTGGTCTTGCTAATGGCACCAGGAGCTTGTGTTTAGGCCACTGAATCCCCAAGAAAAGTTTGATTCAGATCCAGATGATGCTTGCACATAGGTACCTCCATACGGGTTAGATATCAATACTTTTGTTACAGCTTATGGACATCTGCTGAGGATAGCAGAGAAACATTAATCTGACAACAAAATCTTCAAGTAAAAATGACAATATTCACCATTGTGAAATCATGTGAGTTATTTTAGCCATGATGAATTGTTCCTTATTTTGATACTGAGGTCTCCTTGGAGAAAAACATTCCTGCTGGGGAAACTTCTGGTAATACTTTACTGACTTCCTCTTAGCTATTCCATCTTGGCAGAAGCTTAAAACAGTTTCTGTTTGAATGCCACTTCTTGAATCAATGAAAAGGTGTCATAATCATGTTTACAGAATGTACTCTTGTCCATGGTATCAGGCATATGGCGTGATAAATATTGTACCTACCATATGGAGGTTGAATATCACAGGAAATGTAACTCATTAGCCATATCTCTACTGGTGATTAGATTTAGTATGCACATACGTTCTGCATGTTACAGTGGTTGTAACTAAAAGTAGGACACTTAGAGTCTATACTTATTTACTCCACAATGTCCTCCAAGAAAATTCCCTCCTTCCAGCTGAGCCAGTAGGAGTTCCAATAACTTTGTCTCAGCTGGAAATTGCTCTCTGCAATAAATCATGGTCATTTCATGCTTTGATGAACCATACTGAAATGTGTAAAAAAAACCAACCCAACAACTTATACAAAGCAAATTCTTCCTATAATCAACATAACATATTTTTGCTAATAACTAAGAAAAAGAAGTCAACAATTTCAAACAGTCATATAAATAAGATTTTCTAAAAAATTTCCTTATATGGCATTAGTCTCTTGAGCTCTGCTTTGTACAGGCTAAAGTGCTAAAGGTTTTTTCTGTGTGTTTGAATGTTGCTTTGGCTATGTAGGCAGACAAGGGTATGACATAATTGTTCAGTCATATGTACCCAATAGTGTTAAAAGGAGGGGTGTTTTGAAGAATGTGTTCATCCTAGGGGAATCAAGAAATTCTTACTTTTTAATGTTTTCCTCAATAGTAGATTCCCCAAAGGATAGCAAGTCTGATTATTACTGTAATTGTATAAATACTGTGTTGGAAATTAAAGTAATTGTCAAATATATTTGAAAAAGTATTAGAATTAAGGCATAGTTCCAAAGAAATGTGAAGGAAAAGAACATCATGTGTAGAAGTAATAATATATGATTTCTCAGTGGTAAATATGAGCTTTGGCTCAAACATGGCAGTCATTGCAAGCTGCCTTAAATTATCATCCTATACATCCTTATGGTAACAGATTTTCTCTCCCCTTTTGACACGCTAGTTTCAATTTTCTAGACAAATGGAACTAGACTGCACTCATTGGTGACAAGGAAAGTCTTACCAACTTCTTGTCTAACAGGAACGGATAACTGTAAGAGAAAAAGAGGAACATGGAATTTAACAGAACATGGAGAGGTAGATAGATAGATAGATAGATAGATAGATAGATAGATAGATAGATAGATAGATAAAATAATTCAAAGTATCTGATTTTTTCAATGTGACAGTAGCACCTTGCTGCCTCCATTGGTTTTTTTCTTAATTATTTCATATGTTACAGCAGAAGCAGATTAATTTCATGTCATACATTCCTCTTGGATTATTTGAAATAATTGCTTTGGCATTTTCCACAGCAGCTTAATTACTATACATGTAATAAATATACTCAGTTTACACTGGAAGTGCAGGCATATTCTGGAATTAAGAGAAATTCTTTTGATCCAGCTTTCCTTGATGAATTACAGGACCTCTAGGAGTGATCTTGTCCCATATCCCTGCTTGAGCAAGACCACCTAGAACACACTACCAAAGAACACATCCAAATGGGTTTTGAATATCATCAAGAATAGATACCACAAGCTCCCTGAGTAGCCAGTGTGACGCACCTGAATGTGCCGGTGCTTGGTCACCATCATGGAAAAACAATGTTTTCTCATCTTCAGATGAAGCTTCCTGTCTCAGTTTTTGACCACTGGCTCTGGTCCTTGTTCTGTCCTCTTTGCCCTTGTCCCTCATCACACCTTTAGGTATTTATACACATTTGATGAGATGTCTCCTGAGTACCCTCTTTTCTAGACTGAACAGGCTCAGCTCTCTCAGACTTACCTCTGAGAGATTCTCCAGTGCCTGGATCATTTTTGTGGCGCTTTGTTGGGCTGTCTTTGGTGTATGCATATCCCTCTTGACCTGAGGAGCCCAGAACTAAGCTCAGCACTCCATGTGTGGTCTCACCAGTGCGGAGTAGCGGGACAGGATCTTGACCTGCTGGCAACACCGGGAAGGAAGTAGGAGGAAAATGGGAATGAAAAGACAGAAATAAGGAAAAATTCAGTTATGTGCAATTTTGTTCTTATTTTCTTTGTCTTAAGAGTCAGGGGAGGACATATGTTCAGCCATGCAAGTGTTTATTATGAAGGTACAAAAAAATTAGAAATTAGGCAGATCAGTACCAACAATCTCATAATAACCTAGATGTTGAGTATTTTTCATAATTTTATAAATTATTTATATTACAAATAATGACCATGCATTGAACTGTATTCATCTACACTTTATGGAAGTATATGTTTCCAAAGTACCTCATGAAAGTTGTCATTATTTACATGGAGAAAATTATGCAAAATGATGTAAAGTGATTTGCCAAGAGTCTCAAAGTAAGCCAGTAGCAGGCTTAAAATAGAACAGAGGTCTCTAAGGACCCACCTGATATCCTCTCTCTGTAGAAACACATTTTACATTGGACATTGGTTAGAACAATTCCATTTTTAATTTCAATTATAAGTTAAAACTAGCATAATTAATATTAATTGGATTTCCTATATTTTCCATCTTGCTGATTAATCTAAAAATATGTAGATGTATTTTTTGCAGATAAAGATATGACATAATGATGGTTAAATTACAATATAGTTTATGTCCATTTGTTTGATTTCAGCATGCATTAAAGAAAGACCCCAAACCAAATAAATAACAACACTACAAAATGCAACAAGTAAGTCTCTTTGCATTAATTGCACTTTATACTAATGGCATATTTCTGCTTTCAAAGATAATTCCCAATAAATTCCCTTAGGGAAGAAAGTTCATCTCAACTTATGAATTCTAACTTCAAAAAGAATTAGCTCCAGTGTGTTGCAAACAATTTTCAGGTGCCTGCAAATTCAAGTCTCTTGTAATTTTACTTAAAGCTTTTAGATTACATTATTTATGACCTTTTGATGGCAAAGAAAGGGATAAATGAGGCTACAAAAACTGTAAACTGAAATAATACTTTTATTATTGTTCTTTAGTCCCCTGTATCCCAGAACTTTTATACCACCAACCTGGCATCTATGTTGCAATCGCTGTCAGGCCAACATACAACTCTATATGGAGGTGAATATTTATTGTCCAATTCACAGTTAGCTTACAGTTGCATAAGTAGCCTGTAATTAGACAGAGGCAGTTCATACTTTCTGAAATAAAGTGCTTCTGAAACATGGACATTGGATATTCTTAAATCCAGAAATTTAATGAAGAATATATTTGTGTTTAAAAGAACATCATCCCTCTCTGATAAAATAAATATCAGGATAATTCAATTATCCTAATGAGCAAAGTAGTGATGAAAGAAATTTTTTAGACAGCTGGTAGCATAACAATATCATGTAGATAATTTCTGTTATTTTTTGTCAAAGAATCTTAAATTTGTCCCTATCTTAACTTCTACAAATACAAATGACAGATCTCTTTCCATATTCTCTTCAATGACATTTGCAGTAAATTTAATTTATAATATTGTACCAAGTATCCACTGCTACACTGTCATTGAGATTATTGAAATGATAGTTCTGCTAGATAATCTATCAATCCAAACTGCAGGACTTGGGCCAATCTCGTCTATATTAAAATTACCTTCCCTGTAAGAAGGACATAATTCTTCTCCTTTCTTTCACAACTTTGCCTTCTGTTTTGAGTTTTATGAATAATTGCTTTCTACTGATCAAAACCAAATTCTAATATACTGCACAGATGGTCATTGATCACTATAAGCACTAATGTATAAATAAAAATATGTTTATGTTTCAAACTAAAACTGACATCTCTATAATAAGACCTCATACACACAAGCTAGTACATTACTATACCATACCCAGAGAGGCTGATTGCTCAGCTTCTGTGAGAGATTTTCCAGCTGAAATATGGATTCTATATTAATGAAATATAGAAATATTAGTATATATTTTCTGTGTAAAAAACCCTCTATGTATTTGATTGTTAAATTAACTGAACCCTAGGATTCTCCATTAATTAAGATAGTACTGCAGGTATATATTTTAACCAAAGTACATTTACAACTTTGTCTTGGTATACCACTATAAACCTGTTTTCTCATTCTGTTTTAGATGAGAAGTTGTCTGATATTCCCTTCCCAATCTCTAGTGGATAATTACCCATGCCACATGATCACCATGCAATTTATGTACAATTGCTTATCTGTTGTTGATAAAGGTCATAAATAAATATATGGCAAATCAGAACTGTGATGCACTAGAAATGCTTTGAGGGCTATTGGCACTTGAAAAACTTAAGAAAATGAGAGGAGAGGAGAGGAGAGGAGAGGAGAGGAGAGGAGAGGAGAGGAGGAAAATTTAGTTCAGTTTTTAAAAATTACCTGAGCATGACTTTTTCTTTCTCATGCACCATGTAATCTATATTAGGTTTGACAGGTGTAGACCAACAGTTTAGAAATAAATGAAAACAGGTCTCTACCCTGAAATTCTCCATACCTTCTCTTTAAAGAATTTCCTCTTGCTGATTGTAAGAATGGCTACTAAGTGTAAAATCCAAACCAGGACTCCAAACCTATTAAAAAAGAAAAACAAAAACAACAAACAAAACCTAATCAAAGCTTGTTACAGAAAGGTCTAAATAGAAAATAACTCATGGCTTTGGTAAGATTTTAATATTTTATATTTCTTTAAATACATTACTTTAGTCCATCCGTTAGCTAGGATCTTCTTCCCAAAGTTACTATGCTGTACAGCATGCTTCTAAGATTAGGCTGCCTTTACTGAATTCTAAAAGTACTTCAAGTGTTGAAAGCATTGTCTGCTCTCCTTTTCCACATAGAAGCAAGGAAACTCATAGAAGTCAATAAAAATCTTACTGTTCACATCTCAGTGGTTTGAATCTAACCTTGACAATGTACAGGAAGAACATTTTTCTTTCTTGGGATATTGTCTGCTTTCTTCTTATTGGACTTGAAAGGTTCTATTAAGTAGGATGGGATAGTTCTCAGTTCTTCTGCTCTTATATGTTACATTGTGAGATTTAGAAAAAAGGATCTTAGAATTTAATTATAACTTTTCACTCAGGAAATTTCCCAAGAAAGTTCTAAGTTTGTTTTTGCCTCTATCCGTAAACAGAATTTTTTGGTCACTTTGACAACTAGTGCACTTCATTACTGCAATAGGAAAAGCATTATCATTGAGAAATAATTTAAAAGGAGATTATGAAAAGAAAAAATCAGAAAATACAATTTTTCTATCCTTTTTTATCTTTTTTTTGTCCACTTTCTATTTTTTCCCTTCTACTACTGCTTCCATTTTCTAAACCTCACTAATCAAAGCACCTTCTCTTTTCTTTAGGTGTTTCAAAGAAAAATGAAGCTCATGATTCATGCCACTCAAAAATGATGTTTTCCCAGTGCTACTGCTAAGAAAAAAAAAGAAGACAATTTTGTCTACAGATTGTTGGCCAAAATAAGATATGTAAGGATGAACAGAAAAATCACTCTTAAAGTGAAGAAAGAAATAGAAATTTGCAGATGAATATGTTGTCTGACTGGCAGCTACTTACTTGTGGTAAAAGGTGTAAAATGTATTGTAAGAAAAAGATACTCAGTCCTCACCTTTTGGTGCAGCAGAAAAAGGTATAAAGACACTGGAATATATAAGAGAAAAAAATATAGAAGTATAACACAACAAGTAGTAACTTGTTGAAGAGTGTGTAAGCCATTAACTCATAAAAAAACCCTTCTTGATTATCCTGCATAGATGTGAATCTATGACTCAAACTTATCTAATTTGTCCTTGTTAGGATGATGCCCATAAGAGCACAGTTTGGTACAATTTTCTATTTAGTGTTGTTATTCTATTGTTTATTGTAGTGCTTTCAAAAGTAGTACCTAGGTTTCTAAAGGCCAAATCAATTCCTATTGCTTTCTATTTTTTCAACAACAGAGGTCTTCCTAGCAGATCTCTTGAAGTGCTCCAAGCATGTCAATGAGATGCAAAGTCAAAAGCATTTGAGTCCTGGAACCAAAAACCTCAACATGGAAAAGCATACCCACAAACTTTGCTTGGTGAAATAATGAGAGGTCTCCTCCTGAGTTCTGCCTGGATCAAATTCCTCTATTACTGTAATAGTGATATATTCCACTCATAACTGATGCTTAATGGCTATAAATATTGATGTCTGCCCCCTTCCAATTATGACTAAACCCAAATTGCTTAAGAGAAGTTTACTTTATAACACAGTTAATATGAACAACAGACTTCTTTCCCCCCTTTGTCAAAAAATCTATGTATTGTTGTGGCCTGCCTTCTATGCAGGTTTTGAACTAGTTGCTAAATGATCACCATTGTTAAGAAGCATTATTTTGTGCTCCCAGCTTCCCAGTTCCCTTCCACAGAGGCAAGGCAACTGTCACTTTTATGATCCATCTTACTGGATACCTTAGATCTCTCAAATGACACTAGAAGTCTGTGTGGGGAACCAACTCAGTGACCAGCAAAGAGCACTATCCTTACTCTAGAATGTGTATTGCTTTAGATGTTAAATCTGTGTTTGAACATTGCTTTAAAAATACTTAACATAGTGAAGAACTCAGGATAGTTAAATTGCTAACAGGTTTCGTGTCAAATATATCAACATAATTTTATAAGTAAGAATCTTAAAAACATTCAGTACTACATTCCAAAATCCCTAGACATCCAAGCTTTACTCCATTTTATTTTCCAAAATATAAACATATGGCCCATTTAAAATTAATTCATTGCCTACTGTGGTATTTTTATTACTAAGCATGTGCACTATTTATCTTAAATATATTCCAAACAATCATTATCATACACTAAAATCCAATAAATTTTAAATATAACACAAACTAAATATTTTACTCTGTTCATAAATGCTTCCTGATTACAAAATAATTACCAATTGGTAACAAATATCTAATTTAGTGTTTAGGTGTATTATAGGCCAAAGTAAAGGCATACATGGGACATGGGGCCACATTCCATGACAGAAAGGTTCCAGAGAATTGTTTGATCATTCTTTGTGATGCATAAAATATGTCGCAGCTGTACTGTAAAAGATATCAGCCATCAGGTAAGGTTGTCATTTGCCCTTGCTGGATTGTATTGGAAAAACACTGTGTTTCTGCCTTGTACTCGTGTGGGATTATTGCTGGAGAAAACACAGCCTATTTAGTCTACATACATATTACCATAACCCTGCTCTATTTCAAAAGAAAGTAGTCATAAAATAAACATGGTAAGGAGAATAGATCTGGTTGATATTTTGTTTCAACATACACCCATTTCATAAGTTGTGAATATGCTAAGTACTGGTCTACATTAAAGCTAGGTTCTACAAAAGGATTGCGTATTTCTCTGGGGACTAGTTCCTTTCATTTGATTTCTGTTATGCACACATTTTAGTTCAAAATCTAAGCCTGTGTCACAAATAATATGTATAACAAAAGAACAATGGCAGTAAAAAGAGACCAAAATTTATAAACATTTACTATATTTTCTGTTAACTCACAGATTTTTAAAAAATGTATTTATGAAAGCATTTATACTATTAACATATTCATCAAAATACATAGAAACTATAACTGCTAGAATTTTAGTAGAATTTAAGGATTTTGTGTTCACTATGGTTGCCCATCAGGAAACACCTTTATCAAAAATTAATACCTCATTATTTATTGGGTAGAGAGGAAATTTCATACTCTACCATAGCAAAAACTGCCTGTTAAAATAACCTTGGAGACTGGCCTTTGTGAACATTTATTAAATGTAGTATGGTCACATAAAACATAATATTTTAATATGGGAGATGTAGGAAGCACACCGAAATGTGTTGGGTGGACCAGTAGTTAAAGTTTATAACAGCTATTGTATCAAATAGTATCTTTATAGAGATGTAGAGAAAGATGTTATTCTCTTTTTCTAGTTTAATGTGTTTATAGTTTGGAGTAATGAGTTTAGTGTTGACGATTTGAGATTTTTCTCTGGGGTCTTTTGGTGTTCAAAATTACTCTAATTTACAGACTGAAACGCTATCATTAGTTTAAAAAAGCAACAAGAAAAACAGAAATGCAAGATAAGGAATATTATCATAAAGGTAAATTTAGTCAGATTCACATGACATGATACGCAAGCTGATGAATAACAATCGCAGCTTTCAAGACCATTAGAATCAATTTTACCTGTTGTGTAAATATCTTGGGGCTTTCAAAAACTTTTCAAACTTAAACAGACGTATCTAAATGACAGGTTTAGCATTAGTTGCTCAGTAAGAAAATGAAAGTCATTATTTTTTTAATTGAGTTTGAAGAAACACTTTTCACAGAGAATTAACATAAGGCACAACAGACAAAATCGATTAAGGCCCGCCATCTGGCAGAAGTCTAGAAAAGTTGCTGCCATATGTTTTGACCAAGACTGCAAAATAAACTGTTTTATACTGTCAGCACCTCCAGTTCTGTTTTATAAATTACATTTGGTTTTATTATATATATGAAAAAGATTAGGAAAGGTTTCATCTAAGACTGGCTGCTTAATTGGAAAACAGACGCTATATAAAATTTTAAAACAGGCACAGGGTGATTTGGGCTCAGTTTGAAAGCTGTTTGACAGCTGTAAGTAACAAAAGTGCAAGGATTGCTATAAATTGTTTATTAGGCAGATCTTTAATTCTTAATGGGTTATATTTAAATCATTCTTCAAGATTCAACAATTGTAGCTTTTCTTTGACAATTACAGAACAAAATGTAATACAAAATTCCTAGGCAGAGGGGAAGAATGTTCATGAAATTCATAGGTAACATCAAGAAGTGGTAAAATAAAAAAAAAAAACAACAAACAAAACACATTTTTTTCTTAAAAGGATATAGTTTCATAAAGAATAGATTTTAAAAATCAGTATATATGTATGTTTCTGTTGGAAAAATAACATCTCAGGTTCAAATGAAATTTAGGAATGTTAATCTCTTTTGCAGCTGCTATTTTTGTTTTATGGTATTTTTACAGCTGGTTTTAATTTCTTTTAAGAAATACTAAACCTTTCAGAGTATTCCCAAGTGAAACACCATGGTACAGATAATTGGTTTCATTGCAATTCAGATTATGAACATCATTTTTCAGTTGTTACTTTCAAACTATATACACAGCTAAATCTGTAAGCCATTTTCTTTATTTCAGCTACTATCAAAAAGGGAGAAAATAGCATAAAGTATCACAAAGCCTTAATGCCTTGTGGGGATTTGTGATGTTTGAAAGTGTTTACTCTCTAATGAGGAATGTTGATAATAAATGCAAAACTACCTTCTAAGATAGTTGTATGATATATATATATATGAGAACAGATAAATTATTGCTGGCATAACGCATTATAAAATGACCTCTCTACACACCACAAAATCCCTTGTATTCTGAAGAGGTCCATTCGAAGGGAATATGGGTAAAGAAGAATTTTAATTCAGTTTTGAATAAGTTTCATGACAGCTATAACTGAAGAGCTGTTAATAAAATCTCCAGCATTACCTCTGTCCTGTGCTTTGTGCACGCCACATACTAGTTTGCTGTCAAAACTCTTGGAGGGAAAAAGCAGGCTTTTTCTCCCACCCTTTACCTCCTCTGAGCCACTGGAAATACTGGGGAAAAAGTCCTTAGCAACACCTGGATATTTCTTTTTATCCTTATGTTCAACATGTGGTTCTACATTGTATTTATGACATATCCTCTAAGCCCTGAAGCAAATAAGCTTTTATTTTTCTTCATAGGCTTCTATCTATGTCATCGCTGTAATATCAAAGTGCTTCATAAGGAGTAATGAATTTATTCTCAGAACACACTTATGAGATCAGGAAATACTTGAATGAATATTTACTACGACAGAACAGAGAGAGGCACTGAGAGGTGTAGTAACATTTCAAGCAAAGCAGAAGCCGAGTCTGCTCAATTTTAACCCATGGCATCTTTCACAAGACAGCTCTCACTTTTCCTGAGGATCTTGGCTCACTCAGGTTGATCAAAACTTGCTTTATTGTTGCCCAGTGAAGACCTAACTCACACCGATCTGAACTTGTACAGTTTTATTTTGATCTGAACTTAAATGGAGAACAAAAGTCAAATACTTACGTGATCAAATAATAAGGACCTTATCAAAACATGTACACACAAGGAAGTCAAGTTCATGCTGCATGTGTAACCTCGACTTTGTCTTTTCCGAGCTCCAAGTGCTTCTCATTTTGTTGCACATTTCACTTAACACTAGGGGTAGGAGGCAGAGTTGACATTGAAATATTTGTGAAGACTACTTGACAAGCACAGAAAATTAAAAGTATTTTGTTGCTTGGCAAACCAACAGTGAAATTTTTATTCAATATGTCTTTTATCCATACTTTTTTTTTAATATTGTTATATATATTTACAAATGGTGAGGCAGAGAGGCTTACATAATTTCATATATATATATATATAATATATATATATTTCAAATCTTGCTTTCATATGCATCTTCACATAATTAAAAAAAAAAAAAAAAGAAAAATAAGGACATCTTCAAGTTCTGTTTTACTCCCTATGGACTGTCACTCATTTTGGAATTCCTGGGAGCTACAGACATGTGCACAGAGCCACAAAGAATATAAAGCAGACATTTACGACAACAGCTACAGAATTCACCATGAATTCATGCAAACCCTTAGCCTGGTTCACACATCAACACCAATTTCACTTCAGCACTAAAAGACACAGAAAGATTGATCCCTAGGCCAAATTTCTTTTTTTTTTTTTAGGCAAATACTCATTGTCATCTTTGTGACTTACTAACTCCTCTTTTTAAAAATGGAATATACAGGAGACTAAACTTATAGACAGTTGACACTTAGGGCTTATTAAAAGAGAAGAAAGTGACTAGAAGAACAATTGAAAAAATATATCATGCAGGAATTTCTATTTTGTGGCTAGCTATTAAGAGCTTGCTTGTTTGTTCGTTTCCAGTTCAGGTCTTCATTCAAAAATAAGTTTTGCAATTTAAAGTGGTAAAATAATAATGCTTCATAAGCATTCATCATCAAATTTCTCAGGGTACCATGTTCTGAGATAAAGTGTTGTTTCTACTAACAGCTATTTTGTATTTTTATTGATAATCCATCAAAACATTAAATTTTTGCTGGCAAAGCTTTCAGGCCATATAAGAATTGATGAAGAAGTAAGTTATGATGAGGACACGTTAGTATTAGCAAGTGATGCATATTTCTTGTGTAACTGATCTCAATCCAACAGCATATACTTTATGGCAGACACATGCTCAGTCGTATGTCTGGCAACAGAACTGGATGACTATACTTTGGAAATTAGTATTAATTAGTATTAATACCACTGGAAGATAGAAATAATGGTGAGTAACTGGCTAACCCCAACTTACCAGCACAGTTTGGTGACTATGGTGGACCTGGTCCCCGGTTATATAGACAAGGAAATAATGAGGATAATATAGAACCTTGTAGAGTCAGATATTGAAGAAGTCCTCAACTTAGTGAGGTGATAAAGGTCCTGTGAGTCACCAGCTCCTAAAATAAAATAATTGTTTAAACAGGAGAGTTTTCTTACACATTCTTGGCAACTTTGACCATAATAAATTTGTAGGGCCAAAGCATTTATACAGAACTTAGAATGAGAGAAATATGGAAATTAATATACATTTTATGAAAAAATTCATTATATAATGTGAGAAATTAGAATAGAAAATGTGGATTTTTGCCAATATTTTAATTATTGAGAAAAAAGTACTGTGCCACCCATATATTATATGATACAGTTCAGTATTTATAGTAATTACTTCTGGATCAAAATTCTCTTCAGATATACCAAAAGTATAACTTATAAATAACCAAGTTGTTTTCAGGAAGTGTTTTGGTTTGTTTTTTCTTTCTTAAAGACAGACTCAATTTATAACTCACATTTTAGAAGAAAAAACCTCATATACATAATTGTTAAAAATAACACATACTTAATATACCTAAAGATTACAGAATGGAGATATGGTGGGCATTTGGATTTTTTTCTATCTTTTCGCTTTTTGCTACTAACAGCATTTGGCATATGGTTTTTCCTACTTTCTTTCACACAAGCAATCAGGTGGTGTTTCTTTTGTTTTATGAATGTTTGCCAGGGGAATAAGAGACTGAACTTCGCTCTCACCCCCCCAAAAATATGAACATATAAAAGAAAAGATATGAAAACCACAAAAGCTTACAGAATAACTCAAAGGGAAATCTGTCTGACTGTTTTTCAATAACCTAGATGCAAAGGCACAATGTCCTTAGAACACTAAAGACTGCTCCATTCCTGAAATGACTGAATGGAAATTTATCAGGCAATATAATTATAACATAAACAAAAAACAACCAGAGCAACAGTAAGAGTAATATGAAAGGAGAAAGAGAGAGAGAGACACACACACACACAGAGACAGAGAGAGAGATTTGGTAAATTAAATGTCAAGGTAAATGGACGGAAGATTCAACGGAAAGTTAATTGCTGAAAGCAAATAAGATTTAGAACTTCACAATAAGACACTCAAGTGAAAGATATACATGGAAAAGGACAGGTTTCAAAGCATCACTTGCCAGATTTATTCATTTTAACTGAAGTAGGGGATGACTACTTCTCAGAGCTCATCTATTCTATCAGGTACAATGGAAAATGTAAAGACGAAATGTAGAGAACCACCTAAGATGAGGTTTGTTCACTTCAACCCTTTTTTTACTGCTCTCAAGCCACAGCTAATGAGGGACCATGACAGGGCTTCTGAGGGTTATGTTTTTTCCTAAGCACACATAATGGTTCATGTTCTAACATGTTGTTATTCACTTTTTCTTCAATTTTGTACTTCCTCCACAGCCTTTACAAGAAAATCCTATATCGTACCCTTAGTGTATGATAATACTGAGACTCGGTAGTACTAAGCCAGAAGAAATTTTTTTTGCCAGATTCCAGCAGAAAAACTTTAAGGAAGGAGGAATACTTTAATTTACCAAACCTAGTAGGTTCTCCAGCCTTACTCAGAGTCTTAAAGGGCATGGATGAGTACATGATACCTAAACTCCTCTTCTGATCTTTCTAGCTGTTTCACAGGAAATCTGCTGTAACTTAAAAATCGCATAGCTAGTTCAGTGTTCTGTCTAAACTTGAAGGAATTGTTTGACCTAGTGGCTTTAAATTTATTGCCTTACCCCTTCAGAGCACTAGCAAAAGTGCATTTCCCCACATTAAGTTACTATTGTTTGGTACAACTTTTTTAAACAGTGAAGTTCTTCTGGAAAGGTAAAATATTCCCTAATCCTGGACATCACTGTGATTGCAACAGAGGTGAAAATCCACTCCGATCCTTAAACTGTCTGTTCTGCCAGAAACATAGCATCTTAGAAACATGCACATAGACTGAGGATGAAGAGGGAAGCAATGCCTCTCTTCATTCTCAATCAGAATGCCAAGACTGCTGCTGAATGCCAATAGAGGCTGAAGACAAGGGTCATGGAGGCCAGCATGCTTTGAGACACAGAGAGGCTTCAAGGAGGGATAAGTTCTGGCATAGGTTTGAAAACACATATCCCACCCATTATAAGTGCTATACTGCCTGGTCATTGGATTAGTCCTGTTAAGTTTTATTCAGAAAGAGCTTTTTGGGTTTATCCTAAAAGACAATTTACTTTGCCAAAACTAGGTATAATGAATTACACACTGTTTCCTTATGTGTATCAAAAAAAAGCCTAGAACCTTATTGCAATTTAGCTTTTAGAATGGCTAAATTATAAAACCATAAACGTGGTTCTATAGAATATGTATATAAAAAGCATTGTTGAAACCTGGTCGCATGGAATAAAAGAGCAGAACCAGATTAGGAGCTGTAAATATTCCTGAATTCTGAAATTCATTTTTGTTTACATTTGTGGTACTTTTTCTGGTATGACGATTTTCACTGATACACATAAACAGACTAAAAGTAAGCAAACTTTCTCCCTGCAATCAAGAATTAAGCGTGCTTAACAAATAAATGTTATTTTTACTGGAAAACAAATGTTACGCTACTAAACGAACATAGAATATGACAAATACAAAAAAATTTTTTTCACCTTAAAAATAAAGTGGCACTTACCATTTTTTGCCCTAAGATGAATGAAGAGTAGGTTTTGTACACTCATCTTCCTAGGTTTTTTTTGCAAATCCAAACACATAACAAGAGTCTGTTTAGGTAACATATTATTCTTTTTATACTTGGAAATAGCTTACTACAACAAAGTTACAGTAAATTATTTAGTGTTTGGCCTAATTTTTCAAATCAGTACATCACAAGCTCACAGATAGCCTTCATTTCTTATAGTCCTTACTTTTGATAAGGTGTTAACACATACCAAGCACACATCCATTGCTTGGGCATCAAATATTTTATTATAATATATCCTAAAACCAAGAGAGATCACAATTTTGCGTCTATATTCAACTGCTTTGACTCTGAAAGTCTGTGTTATTAAGGAACATGAACACTTTCTGTCTCTACCCTAAATAGTGAGGAGCGAAAAGTTGTTCCCAAATCAGGACTTAGTGACACGTTACCCTCTTCTGTAGAGCTCAGAGGGAAATGTATGCACAAACAGAGTACCACCTTAAGGTCATCATTTTCCTCATGGCACACTAAGCACAAAACATGTTATTCTGGCAGGGGCATTTTGTGTTTTTGTGAAGTTCACTTTTTAAAACCAGACATAAAGATGCCCATGGCATAACAGCATCTCAAGGGGGGAAAAAAACCAGCACTTTATTTCTTGTCTGTAAAACCACATACCCCCAGTAAAGCTAAATTGAGCAAAACTACCCTCATGTTTTCAGGATTTTCAAAGAAATAATGTAACAGTAGCCTACAGGTGGTAACATTTTAAGAAAAGTGCATCTGAATGGAGACCAAAGATTCCAATGCCCGTTACAGGACACAAAGCAGGACCCGAAGGAAGAGGAGGTACATGCCTCTATTTAACATAAGTCCTAGTGTCGAGCTCTTCATCTACAGCAGGAGGTGGCCCCTCCTAAGGCTAAGTGCCTTAAATTGTACATGCACAGTTCAAAAGTGGGGGTCTCTGGGGAAAACTTCATGAGGAAGGAATAATGCTTTTTAAAAAAATTTATTTCCAAGTAAAGTAAAAAGTTTAATTCAATATACAGATGTGCTTCCCCCCCCTCCACCCCTTTGATCTCTGAAAAGCTCTGGGTAAACACATCTAACAGCTCTCAGCTGCATTTGTTTAGCTTAGGTAGCTGGAATTTTACAACACGCAGTTGGAAGAACAATTGGATTTCTACTGCAATTGTTCTGAAAGAGACTGAACAGTCTTTTCAAGCTAAATTTGACCTCTGAATAGAAATTTACCTGCTGCAAATTTAGATTAATTGTAATTGAGATAAATAGAACTACTGATGACTTATTCTCTGTAGCTGATTCCAAATTTTGTAAATCTCAAGCAAAGATATAAACTGTTAGTATGCTCAAATTTTTAACCATGTATTTTTATCTTTAAAAAATCCAACAGACAACAAAATGTATCCCTGGTCACATCTATATTTTTTCCCCCTGCTGTTCAATATCTTATTCTTAAAGAAACCTGCACAAGTAGCATTTAGCTTGTAAGTTTTTGCAGTTATTTCCTAGTTTTCTGGAGTGCATCTGACAGCAATACATGAAAAAAATTGAGGTTTCAGTCAGAAATATGTTCTGAAAAAGGAATCATAATTTCTAAAAGCAACAGTGTTGTGGAAGTGATATGGTGTATTTGAGATGTGTATGCAGGCACATGCATACAGCAGATTGAAATATGTGATGTAGAAAGGCTCTTCTGGCAGCAGCTTGAAGTGCAAATGTAAATCATTTCCTCTTTTTAGCACTTAGGCAAGTGTACAAAATGTTGTCTTGCCATCATCTGTAGATCAAAACCAGAGCATATTATGTATACATATGTGTACAGACACACACACACACACACATATGCTAATAGTGAAATATAAAATGCTTATAAATAAACCCACATTACAAAATTGTGTTTATATGAATTTTCTTTGTCACATAACCATAAGTACACCCATACAAACATATGAATACGAATGTATATTTTCCATCAAAATAGAAGTAATATATTTTGTGACTATGTGTCCTTACGTCTTGTAAAGTATATTAAAATACCTTTGATCTCTTTACATAGTTTGGCTAAAAATCTATAACACATTTTAGCAAATGCTAACAGTGAGTTTTCAGTTGTTGAATATCTCCTCAGCCTCACCTGATGTCATTAAAACTAAAGGACAGGGTGAACACCTCCATGTGGAAAAAAGAATGTGTCAGTGTGAATTGTTCTGAGGTGGTAGAAATGAGCCTTCTCCCTTTCTTCTTTAAAATAAATGAAGTGATTTTAGCTTTTCTTAAACTCAAATGTACAGTAATGGATTTTCCACTGAGTATCTGAGTTCCCTGTAAGTGGATCCTATTTTAAGGATAAAATGTTTGTACTACCAGAAACATAGACCAGATCTACCTTAGCACTAAAACAGCCAGACTGTCTTAATACCAGATCCCTAGTCAAAGCACATGAAAGCAATTAAAAAATAATTAGAAAAAAATTAGAAAACCTATAAAAACACAGACCTACATCTAAGCTATATCATGAACTCTTAAACAAGTAAAATTAACTATATTATTGTTGCTGAATTTAGAGAAAAGTGCTGAATAGAGTGGATGGAAATAAGAAAGAAACAGCTAAGAATAAACTGGTCACACCCTCACGTGTGTTGATTTGATGTGTAAGACTCAGGGTCACATTTGTCTAAATTCAGTTTTGCGACTTCTCAACTTTTATTTTAACAATAAAAATAAGTAAAAAAATCCTAACTGAAAGATTGTTTGGAAAATACATGAGAATGAACAGTACTGCTGAGAAAATATGTTAACCTAAACAAGTTTTTATTAAAATATAAACATTTTTTACGCTGATTGTCTTTAGCTGGCATAATGAAGCCATATTCTAAAACATATTTTTCTCTTATGTCAGCCTTCCTACTAATAGCAGTTTCAAAAGACATCTCTGTATATTGAGCTAACTCCTCCGGGTGCCTTATTTTCAGAGACAGACATGGCTCCCAGGGCAATTATCCCACTCATCAGTTCTGGTTTCACTAGCAATCACACTCTGATAAATGGAGATTCACCTGCTCCAGTCTCTGGAACCTTAAACACATGGACTCCCCTGACCCGTGTCTCCAGCTGCTGGCATGCCCCATGCACTCACACATATACAGCCAACTCTTCACCCATGAAAATAAAAGTGGAGCTAAATTGAGAAGACAGGACAGACTGCAGTGATGAGGCCACAGAGAGGCAAGTGTATTGACCAGGTAATTGTTCAAACAGGACTGGCCCTAATTATTCAGTTAACCACCTATTTCCCTGATTTTCCTTCCCCAGACCTTAATCTCTCCCTGGCCTTGGTTATTTCTTTAAGCAACCAATAATAAGGCCTCCAAAAATCCCAAATGCTCTTCCCGTCATGCACCCCATAATATGTTCAATGCCCCTAGGTAGTAGTAGCCCCCTTGATCTGTGAGGTGGCCCAGAGTGCCTTATGTCTGACTGCTGGTGCTGTGCGTTCCATGGATGTGTAGTGCTGAGAGTCCCCTGTGACAGCCCTTGGTGAGGTCAGGCAGAGATTTTGTCTCTTTGACCTGGATATTGAGATTACCCTGCCCAGCCATGTACCCCTGTGCTCTTCTGGGCTTGTGGAAACAGGCCTTTGATGGCCTGATAGCCCACATTATTATTTGGGTTACCAACCTGCCACAGTCTCTCTGCGCTCCTTTGTAGGTGTGCAGGGGATTTTCTGTTGCATAACCTGATAAAAGCCAATGCAAGGAACCAAAAGTGCAGTATTTTTCCCATGACGTTTACCTCAGGATTGTGTCCAGACAGTTTTTTAAAATTTCTAGAGAAGGAGACTCTACAACCTCGTCCACCTACACTGTAAAGAAGTTCTTCCTCATGTTCAGATGGAACTTCATGTGTTTCAGTTTCTGCCCATTGCCTCTTGTCCCATTGCCTCTTGTCCCATTGCTCGGCACCACTTAGAAAAGCCTGGTTCCATCTTCTTGGCACCTTCTCTCTAGTTGCTTGTAAACATTGATATGATCCCCTCTCAGTCTTCTTTCTTCATAAGTGAGGCGTTCCTCATCATCTTTGTAGTCCTCTGCAGGACTCGCTTCAGGATGTCCATGTATCTCTTGAACTGGAGAGCCCAGAATTGGACACAGCACTCCTGATGTGGACTGAGTAGAGGGGCAGGATCACCGTCGTTGACCTGCTGGCAATGCCCTTCCTAATCCTTTCCAGGCTACCACTGACATTCTTGACCACAAGGCCACACTGCTGGCTCATGCACAGCTTGTTGTGCACCAGGACCCCCAGGTCTTTCTCTGCAGAGCTGCTTAAAAACCTCAACAGTTCTGATTCCTTCAACTCTTGAAAAACTTACTAAATGACTTATTTCATGGCTGGCACAGACTAGCAAGTCATTTAACAAAATATATCTTAAAATCACAGCTACTTCCAGAGAGAAGTCCTGCTTCTCAAGTCTCTGCTCAAAGAGCTGGGACTGCAGCATAAGATGTAGATCAATTTGTACTACTGGAAATTTCTGTCCAGATATCTGAAAAATTGTCCCAAGGTTGTGTTATGTCATACAAGTTCTGAATTTATTTAATAGTGAACAGACATGTCTCAGCTGCAAAAAGAGGTTGTTTGGAGCATTTGTTCAAGTACTTTGACTGCACTAAAATTTTACTGAAACCAATAGAAAACTAATGCAACTCATAGGAATGCAAACAGGTGTTATAAAAAATCAATGCCACTTAGCAGATCACCACATACTGTCCCAATTTAAATATCCATTATGAGTATAATCATGTTGAAGCAACCCATCCTATAGGTAAGACATATATACTATGATATGGAACTTCATATCTGAAATAGAGAAATACAGTGTTTGTCAGAAAAAGGCCTGATCTGTAATTGTGTGACCATTCAATTTAAGCTGCAGATTTGAGATGCCGTAATTTTAAAATAATAGCAGAAAATGATCAGATATCCCTTAGTCAAATGCACAACATCCTTGTCTCTAAACTGGAGAGACATGGATTTGACAGATGGACCACTCACTGGACAAAGAATTGTCTGGATGGTCAAGCTCAAAAACTTGCAGTCAACAACTCAATGTCCAGGTGGAGAGCAGTGGCACTTGGTTTTCCTCAGAGGTCGATATTGGAACTGGCACTTTTTAACATGTTTATTGGAACTGTATGCACCCTCAGCAAGTCTGCTGATGACACCAAGTTGTGTGGCCAACATTCTGGAGGAAAGGGATGCTATCCAGAGAGACCTTGACAGGCTTGAGTAGTGGTCTTGTGTGAACCTCATGAACTTCAACAAGGTCAGTTGCAAGGTGCTGCACCTAGGTCTGGGCAACCCCAAGCACAAATACAGGCTGGGCAGAAAATATACTGAGACTAGCTCTGAGGAGAACGACTTGAGGGTGTTCATAGACGAGACGCCCAACGTGACTGGGCAATGCATGCTGGCAGCCCAGAAAGCCAATCACATCCTGGGCTGCATCAAAACTCATGTGACAGCAGATCAAGGGAGGTGATTCTTCACCTTTACTCTTCCATTGTGAGGGCCCACCTGGAGTGCCACATTTTGGGGCCCCCAACACAAGAAGGACATGGACCTGTTAGAGTGACTCCAGAGCAGGGCCATGAAGATGATCAGAGTGCTGGAGCAGTTCTCCTTTGAAGGCAGATGAGAGAGTAGGGGCTGTTCAGCATGGAGAAGAAAAGGCTCCAGGGAGACTTTATGTGAGCCTTCCTCATATAAAATCTTAAAGAGATTTTACAAATAATCTGGAGAGAAACCTTTTTCAAGGGCATCTAGTAATAGGACAAAGGAGGACGGCCCTAAGCTGAAGGAAGGCAGGTTTAGGCTAGATGTTAGAAAGAAATTTTTCACTGTGAGGATGGTTAGGCACAGGAACAGGTTGACCAGAGAAGTTATGGATGCCTCATTCTATGAACCCCCATTCTGGGGGTATTCAAGGCTAGGCTGGACAGGGCTTTGAGCAGCCTGGTCTAATGGAGTGTTCGCTGCCCATGGCAGGAGGGGTTGAGCTATGTGGTCTTTAAGGTCTAACCATTCTACGATAAAAAAATACATCAACATTGCTGTTTCTTCCTGCTGCATCCTCCAACATAGCAACATCACCTTCAGATTTATCATCATGTACTTTAACTGACTGGATTTCATTCATTACAAGACCTCCCACAGGTGCTACTTTTGCAACCCTTAGCAGTAAATAGATCAAATAAGATAGAGTTATAAAAAGAATCATCCATTTTCAGAAGTAAGATGGTCCTCCTCAACTGTACTTTGTATTATAGTGCATATATTTTTATTGTATTAAATGTCATTAATTCCTGTCTCCAGCTACTACATCTGTTAAAGGCATGATTTTTGTCTGTTTTGGTGGGTTTTTTTTGCTGTGTGTTTGTTTGTTTGTTTGTTTGTTTTTTGGGGTTGTTGCTTTTGGAATGCCCTCTATAGCACTGAGATAAGACATTAAAGTAAATAGGAGGAAAACATGAAAAGGATCTGTCAGCTTTTGTGCAAAGTATTTGGTATTTTGTGATATATCCAAAAGGATTGCTAAAGAGAAATTTGAATGCATTTAGTAGCCCATGAGACTGATCTTTTTTTTTCTTTCAGGAGTAAAACTGAAGTTTCTAAGAATTCGTAAAAAATTTCTTTCATGGGATACAGAAAGTTTAGGAAAAGAATGAGTAGATACATAATTCCAAGTTTTTTATAAACATAGTTGTAACATAAAGGTGCTTATCCTGATATCTTTGTGTGTCATAGGCATGTATTCATGGCCTTACAAAAAATACTCCAGCTGAGAAGCCAGTGTATTTCTTACTTCTGGGTTATCCCTTGGTGCTAATCCAAATGATTAATATCAAGAAGTTAATGCAGCACAGCCACATGCTATATAATGGTGCCAGATTAAAGGCATCAGGGTGATATAATTATCACAGTCATAAGAGAAGGATTTCAATTAAAGGTACCATAGCAGCATGCCACTAAAAACAGCACAGCAGCATACTAATTAAACTGCAAAAATCCACTGCAAGCATTGTGGCTTATGCTACTTGAGGCAATGAAACAGCCAACAAAGCAGCATAATAGCATTCTAAAATCCAATAAAATAATGCCAATAAAATAATTATACAGTATATCATAACAATAAAGGGTAAGGTCAAAGGTTATAAAGTTGCCATTTAAATGCTATGGACAATTCAACAATTTAAGGAAAATGTAGTTTTGAGATATTTTTTTACCTTATATAGTGAAACCAACCTGAAAGCATCCATCTTTTTCCTGTTCACAAGGTATTTTAACTATTACAGTAATATATTTCTTTTTCTCTACTACCAGAGGAATGTAAGCATCAATTGTATATCATAGTTCCAGAAAACCACAGCAGCTTTGACTGTTAGACTGAGTGAAACACAACTGAGAAAACAACTAAGAGGGACAATGTCATCTTATGAAAGACAATGGAAGACAATGAGCTAAATAAAATGTATGTATAAATAAAATGTCTTCAGAGAAGCAGTTTGGAAATTAATTTCTGTTGTAGAAGCTGTACATCACTAAGAAGACTTCTTCAAGAAGAACTTGAAAACATGGTTTGTAGATAAACCGGAATAATTCAATCTGGTGATATTGTCTGAGTGCTGAGCAACTACTTTTGATTAAATAATTTACAAAATCATATGAGCACTTCATATATAATGTCAGCACTTTTGAGGTTCCCTTACCTTACTATGCAGAAGTATAGAGTATCTCCAGCTCCTACCAACAAAAATAAGAAACTAAAATGGCCAGCAGAATCAAGGAATGTCCTATTCATCCCTGCCAATAGACAGACTTGCAAGTAACTTTCATAATTTTGGTGTGTTAAACTTAGAGCCAAACTTCCAAGAGGTACTTGCTCAATTCTACCCCTCAGCAGGACAGAGGGAAAAAATAGAACAAGAAAGCTCATAGATCAAGGCAAAAGACAGGATGATCACTTATCAATTACCATTATGGACAAAACAGACTCAATTGGGGGAAAATTAAGTTACTTCCAATGAAAATGTATATGAACAGTGAGAAAAAAATATTAAAGCAACATATTTGCTCCCCCATTCTTCCAGGCTCAACTTGATTCCTTCACTCTGGTTTCATCTACTCTCACTCCCTGAGCAGCTCAGGAAGATGAGAAATGGAGTTTAGGGTCAATCCATAACATCCCTCTATCCCTCCTTCCTCAGTATGCTTTTTCCCTGCCCCATTGCAGGGTTTCCCCATGGGCTTCAGTTCTTCAGGATAAACTTTCTTCAGCATGGGCTCTCCAGAGGCTCCAGTTCCTTCAGGAAATATCTAACTGCTTCATGGGCAGCAGTAGGGATATTGGCTCTGCTGTGGTCTCCTCACCTCTGGCACCTGGAGCAGATGCTCCCCCTTCTTCTTTTCTAACTTGGCAGTGCCTATTTGTATTACCAGTAGTCTACTAGTAGCCTAGTAGAAATAGTTGTATTTCTCACTTTCTTTTTATCCTTCTCCTCCACCTCCCCTCCTTGTTTGTTGTTGTTCCCCTTATAAACATGATTACATTTAATTATGTTCTTCAGCTGGGCATGATAGACAAATATAAGAAAAGCAGCACAAGACATAACAAAATATTGCAATGAATATATATATATACTGGGCATTGTAAAACCAAAAGACATTATTATTTATTTTTTGTGTACTTATCAGTTTGCAAAAGCTATTCACATGGCAAAGGTAATAAGCATAGAAAGGTTATTAACAAAAAAATCTACTTAATCACAGAAATAAGACATTTCCTTAGATGACATGAATTCGCACCTTGGACAACAGGCTATCTACATGATGAGAAAAGTTGAACACTTTCAATAGTTTTAGTTTGATTCCAGAAGTGTGTGCATGTATGAGAATTCAAAAGGCAGAATGGAATTGGCAACCTCAAGAGATGCTTGAAGGAAGCTGAGTGACATCTCAGGAGCCTTTGCATCACATGAGTTTCTAAATATCTTGTGAATTTTCTATGTTCAATCACCTCAAAGTTCTTAAAAATTTCAATAAATGGTGGCTATATCAAATGAAATATTAATATTTTAAAAGAAAGAAAATTTAAGGGAGTTATTTTTCTTCAACAAATAACACAGAAAGAACACAGATAAAATGAGAGTTATTCCTGTTTTTTCATTATATTTTGCTTATTAGCTGCCTAATTACAGTAATGGAGAACCTGTAAAACATACTCTTCTGTCCTTTAACTACATATCAGTTTCTATGCTAGTTCTATATTTTGACTACACAGAGGAGCAGTGATGACTTCTGTGCTGGGAATGTCACAAAGATCTGTACAAACACTATTCAGGAGCTCCTGGTATCCTAACGTGTATTAGAATAAATGAGTAAACCACAAGTAAAAGGAGACATTCAAAACACCTAGACCAGAAAATTTCTTAATACATTCCAGATGAGGAAAATGGTATGTTCATACTTGTTTGGAAAAAGAGATTCAATTTACTCAGGAGAAGAGAAAGAGAGCTTTTATCAGGTGAGACCAGGAATGTCTAAAGTGACAACACATCATTCTGTCCTGCTTCTATACCATTCCTTCCCTACTCCTCCAAGAAAATGCTCATGAAAAGGGAACTATAGCTAGAAAGAACTATCACTCACAAAATTCTCAACTCTTCACGTTTTCCTTCTTTCTCTTCCTCTCATCTTACTACTTTTTTCTACCTTTTCTTTACTTACATGCTCAAATCTTCCCTTAAACTCCATCACCTTTTATCAGATCCCTGTTATTGCCTGTACCCTCAGTATTTCCAGTCTTCATCCACTTACCTCTTAATACTTCCTGCAAATGTTCCTATGTGCAAGTTTTTTTTGTATTAAAAATACTTTGAAAAATATTGTATTTTCCTCTCAATGCAGGTAATATATTCTCAAAAAAAACCACCCCAGCCCTAAATCCCACTCTTTGACAAATCAATCCTGACCAAAGAAGCACCTTTTCATCACAAGCAGAGGATTTATCCAAGCTTTTCATACATTTTTCTACAATATACAGTGACCCTTCAGAAAAGTCATGACTATTTTTCTGAGCTCCAGCAAGAGTCCAGCCAAGTACTCCTTGACCTGGATGCTACTAACTGCAACATGGGACGGAGAGGTTGTCTGGAGTAAATTAAGGCAACGCTAATCCTCAAGGAATTTAAAAATTAAAAAAACAAAATTTGGGAGGCTTGTCTGTATTCTTTGAAAAAAAAAGGGCAAGTGAATATGAGAAGATGGGATGATCAGATAGCGACGGTCTGTACACAAAAAGACCAATTCACCTACAAAGAACTAAACCCTGTAGAAATCGGGCCGTCTACAACAGACATTTTGCATTCTGTTTCAATTTTCTATATGTGGTACTTTAACATCAAATAAATAAATAATGTTCATGGAGTGGGGGAAAAAATACCATATCAGAACTTCCCATGCCTGAGGGTCTGAAACAAATTTAATTCTTCAAATATGTTATGAATTGTAGTCCTTCACTCTTTTCCATACAACCATATTCCCTAACAAACCTCAATGTTTAAAAAATATGGCAAATTAAACACCCTTGGACTAAAATTCCTATAATGTTTATTGCATTGATTGACTTAGAATAAATTCTTCTTTTGGGTGGGATATAGTTTCCTTTTCTGTTTTCCGTCTTGTGGTGCCTGCTAGTTTTATTGCAACTAAAAAATGGTTGAGCACTTTTATAAACCTAAGGGCTAATATAAATAGCTTAAGAAAAAAAGAAAGGTAGTATAATGTTTGAGGAACAGCCTAGATTAACAGCTTTAATTGAAACGAAAGTTTTCCACAAATGAACAAAGTAGCCACAGTACAGATGATGGCTGTACAAGTTTCCCTATGCTAAAAATGTCAGCTCTGTTCACAAGGGCCCACTTTCATGGATGAGAGGGTAGTTTAAGGTAAAGACACACTAAATTCTTAACATCTTTGCTCGAATTCCAAACAAAAGTACAGTTTTTTTAATAGGACTGTTGTTCAGCATTACAGATACTTTGTGAAGAATTCTGGATTTCATTCCTGTGGCTTAGAAGGAATAAAACTCTTTCACATAATTCAGCTCTCTGCAGATAGTTTATCAATATATGCTCTTACATGACTTCATTATGGAGAAAAATAAAAATACTATTTTTTACCTCTTTTTGTACATTAAATGATCTTCTGGATGAAGGTCCTGCTGAATATAGATACAAGAAGATCCTGGGAAACCACTATATTCATATTCAAAACCATTAAAAATTTTTGGGAAAGACAAGGAATTTTCATTTCCATAATATGTACTTGATCATTCTAAATACCTATTAAAATTATATCTACAGGATTTTATACAGATATGAGGTTTCAAGTCAATCAAATCCTTTTGGGAGACATGATGATGATGTAGATGTTAATGTATTAAAAATCCATACATTAAGCAAAGGAAATGAAAAATACAAGTTAGAAATGCTTATTTTCTTCCTGTTTGTTCCACTTTTAAGGGAGACTTTTACTTACCTGATTATCTAGAAAATGCAGATACAAAGATTTTAAGATAATTTCAATTGACCATATATGCAAATGGGTATGTCTATCTTTTTCTGAAATGCAAATGGGCTGATTGTTTCTTTCCTCTATTTTTAAAAAGAAAAAGGGAAATGCTGGTAAAGTATCCCAGTTGCATTAGAATTTTTCCTGGTTCAGAGGAGCCACTAGTGCCAACGCTCATTGGTAGGAGGACTCTCCAGCTGCCAGGCATCTTGTTCTATGTGACCTCCCACTGCTTATAGTCTTTTAAAGAGCATGTTTCTGGTTTAGTGGTTTGTGAATCTTGTGGAAGTTAAACGCACAAAAAAAGCCAAGCAGAGCTTTTTCTTCTTTTTTTTTTTTGCCTCTTTTTTCCGAAGAGGGATGAACACAAACATTTACCCTATATGGTTTTTCCAAGGAGGATTTTTATTCACTAAATTATGTCTTTTTGTCACAAGAATTCACCTCAAATAATATACCTGAAATCTTAAGGGATGAGACAAAATATTTCTGTTCAGAAGTAGTACGGATTTGGATTATTATGTTTCACTTTTCAGAATGTAAACTTCTTACTTGGAGGGAAACAAGCTTCCCATATCTTTGGTGCTTTAGTTTAATGGTGCCTAAAATATTTCTAACTGATGGACACTGACAGGCTAGATAAATGCATTGAAAATATAACTTTTATAGCAAACTCTGGGTTTTGTTCAGGTGAAGTATAAAATAGATATATCTCTTCCTCAACTTTTTAAAACCAGAAACTTATTTGAAAAATTACCTGAATGACAAAAATACTTTTATAAAATGTCTCTCAGAAAATTCCTTTTACTGTTAAAGCTAATGAACAATTCAGATACTTGTACAAAAATACAGAGGATGTCTACTTAAAAAGGATTTCCTTGAGAAAAAAAAAGAATATGTAATAGCCACATCTGAAAATAAATTAGTATTTAGTGAGGGAAGAAATGCACTATTTCAAAGATTTAGTGAGAAAAGCTACAATTATGTAGCCTTCATAAATGATATCATAATGATAGTGCTTTGTCTGATTCATAGAAAATGATTCAGCTTGAGACAAAGGAATAAACAATAATGAAACTCAACAATCTAAAGTTAAATGACTAAGATACTCAGCAGCAGTTATGTCTGTACAATAGATGTTTCTTTTCAAAAGACTGAAGAAAACACACTGGGACTGGAAGGTTTAGGGAAGAGGTAATGAGATACAGAGCCTTGCACCTCTAGGTCATTGAGTTCAATTGCATTTCAGGTTGCTACTGACTGAAATTTGCTTCAGCTGATGGGTATTCAATAGTCTATTGTGAAATGAGTTGGAGGCCTCAATCCCATTCCTACTACAAAAGTAACCACATAACGTTTAGCAGTCACAGCAATAACGCCTGCTGCATGTACACTGCACCCTGACACTCTGTGTCTTCCAAAGCAAGTTGTAAAGGCACCAAATTTTGCTGCAATACAGGAGTCACTCACAGTTCTGACAAAAACATCAGGTCTGACAGAATTTCACAAAAAAATTACATTGTAATTAAATATGAAAATTAACAATCAGGTATTCTCATCTCAATTCTATTTCCTACGGGAAATTGATTATCTTATGTTTCCCCACATAACTGTTTTTTAGCTTGTTTTAAGATTTTGCACCACTTATACTGCCCTGTGCAGAAGTACCCCCAATGTGATCAGGGATGGGGCAGAGGGGATCATGCATCACTGTGCACTGGCTGATGTCTATGCAGACCAGCGTTCATGACATATTCGCTCTGTCCTTACACTGTTGTTCTGAAAATCTCACATCATAAATTCTCTTTTGTAGGTATTTTCTGAAGTATGCTGAAAAATTAGGGAGTTATGTATGGGAAGGTTGAGGTTAAGGAACCTAAGAAACACTGGAAGCATAAGAAACTTCTAAGAATTACAGTGCAGGAACTGTCACTACTACTAGGCTGGAGAGAAAATAATTCACCTAGGTGGTCATGGCAACATTATATTTGTGGCTCCCTTAAATCTATTAAAATAGGATTTCACTGTTTTGGAATTGTACAGTCTTGGTTGTTTTATTCTTCAATAGATCTTTTTGTTTATGTATGACATTTGCCAGGATTATTTCAGACTTGCTATTATAAATCCTGAAAGGATCCTGAGCAATCAATATTTTTTATATCATTTGTAAAGTTACATCACAGTGTAAGGAAAGAAAGAGAAACAGCCACTTCTAGTTTAAATTAAGTAGTCTGATCACAATATAAATATAGATATTAATCAAACAATGAAGAATAAGGCAAAAATGAAATTACATTCAATATCCTTATGCTTAATCACATGAGGAGAGAAGTAAAACTTTTACTTGTTTGGAACAATAGTACACTGTTGAAACACATGCCATGATGTTTCTCAACTACTGATTTTAATTTGGATCACAGACTACTTTTGGAGGAAACTGACTCAATATCTGCTTCAAATAGGTTTCATTGACATGAAGTTTGGAGGCAAGTCACTGAAGTACCCCAGGGACTGATACTGTCACTACTGTCTTCATTACTGACTGGGATGATGGGGAAGGGAGCAGGTCAGGAAATTTGCAATGATACAAAACTGGAAGGAGTGGCCAGTAGACCAGGAGCCATTACAGGGGACCTAGACAGAGTGAGTAATTGGGCTGAAAACATTCTTATGAAATTCAGCAAAGGGAAATGTAAGCACTTGCATCTTGGGAGGACTGACCCCAGGCACCAGTACACTGCTATAACAGGCTGGAAGGCAGCTCTGCAGAGAAGGACCATGGGTTATTGACGGTCAGCAAGTTGAAGCAACATGTGTCATGAGCCAAAACAAGGTGTCTTTGATGCACAGAAAGGTAGTAGTACTTTGGGCTGAATTAGGAAGTGTTGCCTGCAGGTCAAGAGGTGATCCTTCATCTCTGCTCACCCCTGGTAAGATATCTGAGTACTGTGTCCAGTTCTGGGCTCTGCAGTAGAAGCAAAATATGGACTTACTGGAGTAAGCCCAGCACAGGGCCGCAAATATCACCAAAGGATGATCATCATTTGTATGAGGAGAGACTGAAGGAGCTTGAACTGTTCAGCATGAAGAGATTTGTTATCAATATGTATAAATATCTGATATAATGGAATGAAGAGGGAGATAGACTCTTCTCAGGGACGCCTGATAATACAACAGGAAGCAATTGGCATAAAATGAATCCCATGAAATTCAATACAGAAAAACTCTTTTATTGCCTCTGTGATCAAATGCTGGAACAGGTTGATACAGAGGTTGTGAAGGCTCCATTTATGAAGATATTCAAAACCTGACTGACATGATCCTGGGCAATGTGTTCTACCTGACATTACTAGAGCAAGGGGGTTGGATTAGACAATCTCAAGAGGTGCCTTCCAACCTAAATGATGCTGTGATTCTATTTGATTCTGTGAAGTTTTTCAACACATGAGCTAATAAGAGGGTCTTTAATTGTTAAGAGTCCTTGTGATATCTCAAGTTGTTTCTTGCCCTTCATTATACCAATCCATGGTTCTGATTTTAACATCAACAAGATATCAAATCTCTGAGATGTAGGTGTCCCTCTTCTATCCAACCTCTCTTCTACCTTTTACATCAATAACCCTGTTGTTCTTTGCCTATCCTATTTTCTTTAGATGTTCCTCATTACCGAATCCTCTTCTGAAATCCTTTTCTGTCATTCTGTTTCATTCTACTCTGTCCTGATGATTGCATCAATCTTCTGAGTCTTCCAGAAAATCTTAGATGGCATCAGCTGTGCCTTTAAAAAGCTGTGCCTCTGTCTCTTCAGAAGCAGGGTAATCCAGCAGCAGAAAAAGTCAGTTGTACTCATGACTTCCCCTTGTTGGGACAATGTTGCACCTAGTTCAAGGAGATTAACTTGATCATCTTAACATCTTAACAGCAATTGCACCTGGCATGTGGCATGGCAGCTATGCTCATATTATGGAAATATTCAAGAGGTCTTCTTTCAGGGATGTCCTGAGACAAACAGATTGATTTAGATCCTGCAATTTTAGAAGAGCCCAGAGGGCATCTCTTGCTGCTTCATGTGTCATTTTCTGACCCAGAATAAAAACACTGTAAGGCTCATCAGTTTTTAGAAGAAACCTTTTTTATTCACTCCTCACTGAAGTCAAAACCAACCCTTATAGTTAAAACAGGTAAATCATAATTACTTCTTTTATTTGTACAATTTTATTATGGGATGAGGAAAGAAGCTGGAGGGAGGGACTTCTGGTGTGAGTAGAAGTTAGGTGTCAGGTTTACAGAATACATGACTGCTGCCAGTCTGATCATAAAGGCTGTTGTGCTACTGAAAGCAAGTCCACTTGCTTGAGACCTTGAGCTGTGAAATATTCCACACAGCTGTATTGGAGACTACCTGCTCAATCCTATGTAACTGCCCAATTCCACCCCTGCATGTGAGTACACATTAATGCAGTCTCCCTTGGCTTTTGTGCTACCTCTTTCCAAACACAACAGTTGAAGTTGTGGTAATGGTGCTATGCAGAGCAACTTTTAAGATCTTGTGTACTGGATGAGGTTAGAGCGATAGAAAAAGAGGGGACTGTGTATCCTTTCTGTGGCATCTTCTGATTTGTCTGTGCCTTGCAGCTAATACCCTAGGACAGGCACTAAATTGAAATGTGCATCTTGTTGGCACTGCCTAGAGAGTTAAGGAATCAATGAAGAATAAAGCCCTGGATGATCTTATCAACATCTCTCACTTGAACTGCTGAAGCCACACTGAGCAGTGAACTTCTGGAGCCCTAGAGAGCCTGTGTCTGACTGCCCTCAGTGAATTCGTCCACCCAAAGCCAGTTAGCAATGAAAAAATGGAGTCAGAAGTAAAGAGAATCTGTGGTGGCAACCACCTCTTTTGAGTACAGGCATCTGCTGCCAGAATTTCACATGGGTAGTAGAGTTTTGTCCTCACTGTAAGCTGTCCTACAGAATAGGCTATTTATTCAAAATCAAATGAATTGTTTTCATGAAATGAAAGCCTATCAAAAACTATTAAATGCTAAGACATTGTAAATTTTTGTTTCAGAAGAATTGGTGGAAGTTGTTAAGGAATTATACTGGGTGAAATAAAACTGCATCCTGTAGCTGATACAGTTCACTGAGCAGGGACAGGACATGGTTCTGGATAAACCTGTAGTCTAGCCTTGAAGTCATGTCAGTCAAAAACTGAATCCATTAACACAGTCATCTGTGATTTTGAGTTTTTCCATATTTCTATAATAATAATTTATGTGTATTTGGTTCATTGATGAGCTAAAATCATTGTTTTACCAACATAAATTAGATAACCACAGCAGTAACAATGAATTTAAAATAAATATGAAAACCTTTAGTTCAGGAATAGAGTAAGGTAATTTTTTTAAGGGAAGATAGGTTGCGGTAGGAGAGGGGTTAATATTTACAAACAGTACAGGAGAAAAAGGGAAAATAAATCAAAACCATGCATTGTATTTATGTCACTGAAGTGAATGCAAGACTTGACTTACTCTTATTTTGTTTCCATAGTGTGGACAGATTGTTAATGATTTTAAAGCAAACCTCCAGCTGGTCAAGTATTAAATAAAGAATATATGATCACAACAAAAGTGAAATTTTACCTTTATTCTGTTTCAATCTGCAAAACTAGCAAAATTAGAAAGTAGTGGTATTAACTTTAGATTACTATTTTCATGTTAAATATGAAATTATGTTAAGAAAGACAAAAAATTATATCATTGCAATGTATTAACAGCTGCAGTAGAACAACAAAAAAGGACCTTGCTGAGCTGCCAAAATGCACTTCCACAAAATTGCAGGCAGGCAACTCTCTGTCCTATAGAAGAGACAATCTCAAAGACAGAAAAAAATCTAAATCCATGATATTTTCTTTAATTGGATAAGAATTTGGCTTTTAAAAATATACATTTGCATGCCTCAGTCAAAGAACAATAAACATCAAGATAGATGATTTCATTCAAGCAGTTTCTTTCGAAGAAAAGAGCCTCTATTCAATATCATTGCCATTCCAGTTGATTAACTCTTACATATCTATTCCATTCACTTTAATTTAAATTTCATTAAATCTGGTTCTCACTGAGTTCAAAGAAACTTTTATTTTTAAACACTTCCACCATGAAACTAATTTGTTCTCATCAATATCATTATTTGCTGTGTCTGAGAATGTCTTTCATAAGAGCTACTTCCTTGAATATTATTTTCAGAGAATCATAAACATTAAAAAGATAAAAGACTTCTTATACTACACCCAACCTCTCCTTTTTCAGGAGGCTTCCTCAGGCGTATTGTTGTATGTCTGAAAAGGCACTTCTAATTCCACTCACTCTGTGGTCTGCCATCCTCACAATTCCACCCTTGCAACGTTACAGCCAATGCTGCATAACCCAATTATCAAATCAATATGAAAAGGTAAATCAGAAGGCAGCAGACATTTTCTGAACATTTTCTGAGAGTTGCATTCAGGCAGCCTACCACAGTACCCAGGGTGGAGTCAGACACCTCCTGTGGCAGCAGTGAGCAGCACAGATCAGGTAGTATTTAGAACCATCAGATCCCAGTTTATATTTCTGCATCTGCGTTAGCAAACTAAATGGTGCTGGGTGGTATTCCCAGACTCTCAGGACAAAAGGTAAAGAATAGTTTGTGCTTGTGCTTGGTTCTACTCTTTTAACCTCTAGAAAGAGTCTGCCATATGGAAAGTACCTGCAAGAAATTAGTCATACCCTCTTCCATAGTGCTTCCTGGGAATGACTTCTGTGAATGCTAGCTGATAAATGAGAACCTCTCCAGTAGTGAATTGAAAATTTTTGCCAGACCAAACTTTGGTCTTAAGGATACTTTTTATGCTAACTTCAAAAGGATTTTTTAGCTATAATGCTTATTTCTCCAGTCCATTTCCTATTAGGGAAAAATGGAAATAGAGCCCCCATATTTGACTTTTTTGCAAAGGCAATAAGAGAAGAGGAAGGTATCAGCATGACTGTACAAGGATGAATCTTTATCTCCTTGTTAATAACCTGAATTGCCAAATCAATTTCAGTGTACATAAAGGATTAATCATTTCTGTATACTTATTATTATTGAATGCTGTCTTCAGGCTTCTGTTGACAAATAGCTAGTCTTTTTTTCTATTGAAAAATGTTGACTCTGACAAGACTATTTTATATCTCCAATGAAAAAACTTAAGTTAAACTACAAATTCTTTCTCCAGAATATTTTTTAAAAGTTCAGACATAAGATCAGCATATTTGAGAAGTGATTTAAACTTTTTGAATTGAAGAGGTCTTTTTTACTATTCATATCTGTAATACTGAATCTAAATGTTAACCTAGTCAATACATATTCAGTGCTCTAGATAATTATGGTATTTTTCCTCAAAGCAATAATAGAAACTAAAATTGACAGTTAAAGACTAATGAGAGTTAATACTGAGAAAAAGGAAACTGAGATGAAGACAAAACTGCAGCTAAAAGTTATATTTTTTGTGTGACAACCAAGGTTGAGAGATAAATGACATGAGGAAATTTAAGGCATACATGATCCAAAACTACAAGAAGATATAACTGAAGAGTTTCACAGACTGAAAATAAATAATTGTTGAGAACAAAGGGCACCATCTCTGTCATTCATTGAACAAAATTCCTATTAATAATTAATACTGACAGTTTTGATAGAACAAGGACTGAAGAATTTTCCCTCAAAGATAAAGAAGAAAATTGCAAGTGTGAGAAGTGCTGTAGAGAAATCCCAGCTTTCTTGTATTTAATATTGAGAACTCTGCTGTTCAAAGGTCAATATTTCTATATGTGTTCTGAAGTTCTAAAGCCTAAGTTCACTTCCTTGGCTTTACTGTATGACTTACAGTCATAGATTCAAATGTAAGTTATCTGAGTAAAAGATTCCTAGCATATAATCTTCTCACTCCTCTTTCACCTTTCCCAGTGTGGCCTACAGGTCAGAAGTATCAACATTTTTGCACATAATTGAAAAAAAAATGTAATAATATTTGTTATTGGTATAAACGGTTTTGGGTTGTGGGTTTTGGTTTTTTTTTACTTTTTAAATACAGCCACAATTACTTCATTAGTGTCAAAACCGATAATTCACAAGATTTATTCTCCAACACTGGTTCCTCATGTTCACCTATACAACCCAAATTCCTGGGGAGCATAGCCAAGCAGCACATGAGGTGGAAGATAGCAGAGTTGCCTTCTCCCAGTTCATGGCATCAGCATCAGCAGCAACACAAAATCATGTGAGAGGCCATTCAGCAGACCTGCACACTTGCAGCTCAAACCTGTCCTGTTAAAAGAGGAAAAGGGAAGGTGTCTCATTTCTACTCTTAAGAAATCCAATCTGCAAAGTTTAAAAAGAATTTTAAGAATGGATGAAGGGGGGCAGGGGTGTGAAGATGGAAAAGCTTCTCAGGAGAACCCAAATGATTAAGTAGCAGGAGGATAAGAAGAATATGAGGGGAGGTGTTTGAGTCTCTAGGAAGAGAAGAACAAAGTGGAGACACTGATCCCCTTTTTGTGTGTTTGAAATTACTGTAACTGCAGTAAAAAATAAAGCCCAGGTTTGTGGTTGAGGATGATGTTAACAACTTAAAGCTTTTAAAACTAACCTTGTAGAAAATAATACAAAAGAGAGAAGGAACAACTCATTGATTACTCCAAGGAGGCCTTGAGACTGAATTAATTCATTCTAATATAGGGCTAAACACTTCTTATTTATTCTGCCCATGAAAAAGTAAATGCACATGTTACGACAAGATTAGACTGCTGCTAATGAAGGCAGAGTTAAGATTGCATGGTGTGCTCTATATTTCAGTACTTCTTCGATTCAGAAATCTGAATTTGAAATTCCGCATTTCTTAATTTACTGCTGTTTTCATTCCGTTCAGCTCTGTGCTCTGGAAGAATATGAAGTGCCATTCCACATCCTTCCTTAATAATGATTTTTTTAGCAAATTATTGTAATTTTTAAAATATCTGTGAAATAAGATACAACCAATGATTGCATCTTTTGACACATCTTTTCAGTTAAAATCACACATATTATACAATATTATTTCTTCACAATTTAGAGAAATAGGTAGGTTTAGTTTTAAGATAATTTTTGCTTAATCTTAACATTATGATTTGCCATAGTTTGTTTTTTTAAATCTCAGACCAGCTGGCTGCCCAATATCTACCTGCTATGCAGTAATCAAGATATAGGTAGTAGGACATGCTACTGATTAGAGATTTTTTTCAGTACATCTGCAAACACTGACTATTTTCCAGTCTTCTTATCTGAAGAGACTGTTTCACATGAACTCCCACCAGGAGCCCTTAAGCCTGAAAATATTCCAGCTTTCTTCAAACATATGAAACTAGATGCTTTCCTTGCATAAGAATACAGAGGAATTTTCTTTTATTGAAAACATCGTAAACAAAAGCTCCAAGAAACACTACTTTAAAAAGCGTAAATCAAACTTCAAGACAGAGTTTTATCTATCTGTCAGGAAAAGTTTCTTTTTCAGTCTTTGCAAAAGTTAGGAGGAGAAAATCAGCTAAGGCAGTATATTTTTACTGCAGAAATTTCCTGTTTTTTTTTTTCATAAGACCATATATATTCAAAAGGAAGAAGAATGACAAATGCTGGAGGTAAAACATTTTAGGATTAACATTATTTTTAAGAGCATCGAAATATCGAAAACAGTGAAAATATATCAAAGTTTTTTATTTTTATGACGAGTAAGAATATGCACCACTTTAAGGCCAGAACACAGCCATTCTTACTAATGACTGCAAGAAAAAGGGGTCTGTTGAGGTGTTTCTTTGATATGCCACATTGTCAACACCTGCAGGCCAGGGGAGGAGCGCTCTAGAGAGCCCTTACAGCCCCTGTCCCAAAGGGTGTGATCAAGCCAGCACAAGGGGAGGGGAAGAGCAAGCCAGGCATTGATCCACCCAACTTCAGTCACTCACTGTTGACACAGAGGACAAATCATGCTCAGCTGATTTGATGCATAGACCAATGGTGCTTTGTTCCTCACATAAATCCTTGTGCAGACACCTATAAGTTTTGGTTATTTAGTCACAAGAATAATTATTTAATATCATCTTTAGTATAAAAATGCGCCATCCAAATGGATAGCCTTACTATCCTTTCTGTAGCAAATAGTTTTATTTTGAAGAACCCAGGCTCTGCACAGAAGGTAATGTAAGGTAGATTTTGCAAGCACATTGCTGAATACAGTGATATCTTATTTAAGTCTAATTTAATCTTAAAACCAATTCATATCAACTTGCACGCACAAATTCCTTGAGCAGTAAGGAAGCCTGCAAAGAGTTATATAACTTTCTTTTGAAAATTTTCTGATTTATATCTTTTTATAAGGAAAATTGTAACACTTCTAAAAAAATATTCGTTCTAATTTTTTATTTCATTGCTATTAAATTAACATTTTATGTGAAAGGTAGCTCTTTTTCACCCTAGGTTACTGATAATTTCAACCACAAAAAGAGCCAGCTAAAGATTCTCTCATTTATTCTGTCTGCATCTGTCATCTTATCATAGTCTAAAGGAAAAAAAAAGAAGAAAATAAAAGAGTATATTACTGTCACTTGTCGAAGCTACTGAACATGCAGTCAAACGATGAGCTGGGTGTAACAGTTGCCTTCAAGATCAAAGCTGGCAGTCTGCAACCAGATCATGGTTCATAATTTGAGTGCCACTAATTTCTATTATAAAGGCAACAGATAAACTACATTTTTAAAAGCTTTTTGCTTTACTGGCTGGACAGATTAGGCTTTCCATTTATTCTGGGACTGTAAATGTAGCTGTTGCTATAGTAACTGTATATCTCTTCAAGAGTAAATAATTGTGTTAAATGGCTAAATAGCAAATAGGTTTATGGCTACTCTGGTACTGAGCAACTTGAATATGCTAAATTTTTAACTGTATTTTTAAAGATCATCTGCACAGTGACCATAATGCGTCCTGTACAGAAATAAGATTTTTTTCCTAATGAGTCTTTTCAGAGTTATGCAGTTGTGCACTGAATAAATGCCTGACAAATTTTCTGAGTCTCAGAAAATTGAGGATGAATGTTATTCTAATACGAATATATGTTGCAATATTCTGCAGTTCTCTCCAAGCAAACATCATAGGAAAGTAATGAAAACATAGCAAAAGACTTTGTCAGAATTAGACCCTTAGGTTTAAAGATTAGAGCAACTAAATTGACTGCTGGTGATTTCAAAAAACTCCAAAAGCCATGTAAAAATCCATGGACTTTTTCACAATGCATGTTTTCATTAGAAAAATATTTATTGCTACAGGCAATCCAAAGTAACCAATTTATGCTCTATATTTCTATAGGAGATTTGGAAGAAAATGTCTTTGACGTAACCACCTAAAAGCTCCAACATTTATTTTCTATAAACAGATAACTATTCTATGATTTGATGATTCTGTGATTTAATTCAGTACTATTACACTCACACTAGGCCTCCCACCTCCTCCCCTTGCCTAAAATAAAAAGGCAAAATGGAAAAAATAAATTTGCAGGGCTGCCTTTTACAAGGAAAAATGAGAGATTATACGTTTGAACCTTTTCAAGGTAGTGTGTTAATGTCTGTGAAATAAAAATGTAAGCAAAAAGACAATAGGTCATCAATGAAGGAAAGGAAGAAACCCGTCTGTTACTGGATGACTGGTCCCATAATGTTATAGAGCCTGTTGTAACAAACAACATTGCATTACATTGTCTTTGACACAGAAAATTTCTGCATTATAATTTTAAGCAATTTAAAGGGTACACTGAGTTATGCTTCTTTTAATTAATTAAAAACACTCTCACTCAAGCTTAAGACAATACGTATCAGAGAAAGCAGAAAATATTTCATACATATGACTTGAGAGATGATAATCTTATTAGATAAGTAAATTTAGTCCCTCACTAGAATACTTAAAAACAATTGCTAACAACCCTATAATAAAACAACATAAAAGATATCTCACGTAACAGCCAGTCATGGCTGTTATGAGAGGCACACAGCTGATGAAAGTTTCACGAATATTTAATCACAACCCCCAAAGCTTGAGCAAGTATATGACCATTACCAAACCATATAATCATAGCATCATTAAGGTTGGTAAAGACCTCCAAAATCATCCAGTCCAACCTTTGACCAAACACAACCATATCAACTAAACCATAGCACTGACTGCCACGTTCAGTCATTTCGTGAACACTTCCAGGGATGGTGACTCCATCACTTCCCTATACAGCCCATTCCAATAAAAATATTGTATACAATACAGCCCTTTCAATAAAAATATTCTTCCTAATAACCAATCTGAACCACCCCTGCCTGTGACCATTTTATCTAGTCCTGTCATTAGTTGCCTGGGAGATGCAGGCTCACTACAACCTCCTTTCAGGTAAATGTAGAGAGGGATAAGATCTTCACTAAGCCTCCTTTTTCTCCACAGAAAACCACCCCAGCTCCCTCAACCACTCCTCATAGGACTGACTCTAGACTGCTCACAAACCTTGTTGCCATTCTCTGATCATGTTGCAGAACCTTTCTTGAAGTGAGGGGGCCAGAACTGGGGACAGTACTTGAGGTGTGGCTTCACCAGCACCTGTATTATACCTGTATGAATACTATGTATGTATGTATTATATCTGTATGGATCTCAAAACCGCCATTTCCCCCTTTAAATATGCTGCAATATTGGAGTTGCCAAGCATTTAGGTTGATCTCATTTTGTTTTAAGGTTTCAAGATCAGGTCTGGCTGACTAGAATCTGCTTTTTCAGGATGTTATCATGTATCTGACATGATATTCTAAAACAATCATTGAATATGCAACATCAGAGAATATAGCAATAACTTTTCATAACTTTTCAATTTTAATTTTATTAGAAAAGCTGTTATGGCAAGTGAACAGTTCTGAAAAGACAAGATTGCTGAAAGATTTGTCTATATAAATTAACTGTTTTCAAGAAGTCATGGAATAGTAACCACCAGCACAGAAGTTTAAAACCCAGTTGAGTTGTCTGTAGTGTAGTGAAATGACTCTGGATTGAACAATGTAGCCTACTTTGTTGTCCTGGTTCCAACAAGGCAGGGTTCCAGTAACTGGAAGGGAGATTACTCTAAACCACCTCATGCCATTCCCAGGGCAGGGGGAATGGACTCTCCCCTGGGAAGGAAGGTTTCCTGCCAAGAAAACATGGCAGACAGAATGGTCTGGTATTGTTTATTGTTGCGAACTCTCCATATCAATATTTTCTTTACTTACACCTTTAGTTATTAATATTGTTACTGTTACTGATCGTTTGCTTATGTCATTGATGTTTCCAGGAAATTGTTCTTATCTCAACCTGTGATCTTTGCCTTTTGTGCCTCCAGCTGGAGAGGGAAGGGAAGCAGCATGTGATTTTAGCAGGAGTAAACTAACTTGGAGAATGATCTGCCTAAAACATGACAATTGTGCATAAGAATTGCCAGAGATAAAATGTAGGTTTTTCAACAAATAATGAGTGACTAATGAAAAGGCAACACAAGCAAAACCTAAAAGTAAGAAGCCACACCTTTCTCTTGAAAAAACCTAACAGCAATGGGACAAAGATTTATATTGAAAAGAAGTTCACTGATCTAGGCTTCTTGGGAACACCTTTGGCAACCTATTTGGCAAGAAGGATATAAACTCAGAGACATACAGGCTTAAGCTATACATAAATTACATTATTTTATGCATCAAGATAGGTAGTTTAGTTATTTTATAAAATATTAGTATATTCATTATTTAACAAATCTTAATCTTAGGTGAGTGTCATCTGGTTGCTGTGATTTATTTAAATTTAATTTCTTAACATGCTCCATCATCTGATACCTTCACTACATGTAGGAAAGTATGTCTCCATTATCCTCTGTGAAGACCCATGCAAAAAAAATCCTTCAGGTTTTCTGTAATCTCTTTATCCTTTAAGACAGAAATCCTTCCATATGAATTCCTAATTGAATTCTATATTTGCTAGCAATGAAGTCAACATACTTCATTCTCCTGTCTGACTACTATTCCTGATATTTTAAAATAGTCTTTTTTTGGATTATCTTTTGTTCTTTATCCATACAGCACCCAGCACAAGAACAATTAGATCATGAATCAGGTTCTTAATAATCTGTGATAATAAAGACAACTGTCCTTATTCTTAGTTTTTTATACATTGTCTTAAGTTATCTGTTATCTTAAATATATATTTACATTAAAATCACTTTATTTTTAGTGTGATCTGTAGTTCTCCATTGGATTTTCCCACTATTTCTTTGTCTGCAGCTAGAGCTGGATCAGGTTCTGAACAAAATACTTTTCTTTTTGCTGTTTGCAAAGTAAAATATCATGGCTTCATGTCAGCACTAATTGACATGAATTCTGTTCTTATTATTTCATGCTATTCTGCAAATCCTAATAAGTTTATGAGAAAGTGTGCTTACACTATATTCAATTTTTTGACGGTACCGCGTTTTGAGGCAAACCTTGCTACATAACTGAAAAAGGGTTAATTAATCTTCTAAAAGTTACCCCAAATTGACTTTTTGTTTTAAATAAATGTTTTCTAGAGTGTTTTATTTTCTCATTCATATCATTATGGTTTCATAGCTTACATGTTTTTAAAGGAAGAGATTTCCTTCAACTAGTGTATGAAATGTATTAACAGATTTGCTTAAAATTATATGCAGCAGAATATTCATCAAATGCTTTGGCAATATTTAGCAATTAAACATTTTTAGAGACAGCACTTACACATAAGAGCTACTTTGGTGTTTAAAATTATTTTGGGTAGATCATATTTCAAAGAGAGATGTTTTCTTCATTTTATGTCAGCCAGCATTGGTTGTCGGAGGTAACACCATCCAAACAACAGCAGAGACTCTCGGGGCAGATACTGCTGGGAAGAGCTCAGAGGAAAGATACTGCCAAGTTTACAGAACAGGCAAGTGTGATAGCTTTTTATTTCCACTGCTCAGCTGGGTCTCCAGTGTAAACTTAGCTGAGTGAAGCATGGTACAAGTTCAGCCTAGGCAGCACTTTCAGTCAGAACCTGAGAACTGATCATAGTTTCCCCTTGTAGCTGTATACATTTACATCTTCAAAGAAGGCTTTATTTTATCAAAGCCCAAGCAACTGGCCTCTCCTGTTTCAGTTTTAAGTTGTGTTTTCTAGTGCTTGTTTTTGTTCTTTTTATTCTCTTTCAACTAATTTTATCCTGGTGAGAGGTGGAACCTGGATTTGAGGAAGAGCGTGCATGATTACTGATTATTTCCTGGTTTCTGAAGAAAATCAGACCTACACAATCAGGGCTATGTCTCCCTTTCTGTCTGTGCACCTACAAAGGCATTTAAAAATACTGGTCAATTCAAATAAATCTGACAGGAAGTAATGCTGTCATTGTCCTCCTCAATGCTCTCGGGACGGAGCTCTCTCTCTTGTGTTCAACGACAGGAAGAGTGCATCTCAAGGATGTTAAAAACCTGTAATTCTAATCAAAATTAGTTAGAAAATAGCTGTTATTAGTGCATAAGACAGAAGCTGGTAATGCCCAAACACGGAGAAGCTACACTCAGGTCTTGCATCTCATTAACCACTACAGGATTAATTATGAAGCACATATCCATAACAAACTAACTTGGGTTTTATCCTACTTATGAGAATATTTAAATCCTAGGCTTTTATGTAAATACACCAATCAGCTGTGAAATTTATAATTCTGTTTTTCATGGACTACTCAAGGGTTTTTCCTAAAGTCCTAGCAAATGGTACCATTGAGACATTTGAAAGAATCTCTCCCGAGCTTATTTCCTAGGCAAAATCCTACAAATATAATGGTTTCTGTCAGAAATGAAGAAGCAATGCATTTGTTCTCTAACACTTTTTTTTTCAATGTGCACTGTGTGGACCTTTATACTCTTCTGTTTCCTTGGCACTGGACTGAATAAAAATCTATTTCTCTCCATATGCAAAATTACGGAATTATAGTAATGAGAAAAAAATACTAAAATGGCAAACTTATTTTCATATAACCAAAGCTACAATCCCCAAAAATCTGATTTCAAAGAAATATCATTAATATCAAATACAGGATATGGGCAAGGCTACCAACAGTAGTCTCCTCTGAAGTCAACAAAAGTCTTTTGCCATGTTTGTGGTGTTTTTTTAGATAATAGTACTAACACTGTTTCTATTAATTTGTCACTGAGAATTTCAAAAAAGTGCCTGAAGGTTTTTCAATGCCTGCCCAATGCCATTCAGAAAAACAAAATGAAGCAGTGAGTCTCTTAAGAAAATTCTAAAAGTACTTAAATTTGTCTTTCTCTATAAAAACACTGCTGGTACTTTTGGAAACCCTTGGAAAATAGGTCTGCTTGGTCTATGCAGTCCATTTGTCACAAGAAAGATGTCAACAACTCAGAGTTCATCTGGGTAGTAGCCCTTATTTAATAACCAACAGGATGTGAGCTGTGACACTACTTGATTATCTTACATATTCACTTGTTCACTCTGCCTCCATCTTTATGATTCCTTAGTTTTTAACTCCCTTCCACTCCACAATTTTGCTACTGGCCAGAAGTGGCTGGGCAAAAGGTTCAGATTTCATTCTGGGAATATGCTCATAGTCATGGGTCTCAGTACCTCCATAGTTCTTCTCCATTGCAAGGACCTTCCCTCCAGTCCCAGCCTTTCAGAGAATCATAGAATAGAATCACAGAATATCCTGACCCACTAGGACATCGAAGTCCAACTCCTGGCCTTACACAGTACAGCTCCAAGAATCACACCATGTGCCTGAGTTTTCTTCATCTAAATACTCTATTTGCAGAAACATAGCATGTCATGGATTGAGTGCATCCCTGAGAAGAAGGACTTGGGGGTCTTCATGGATGAAAATCTTGACATGCACTGGAAATGCACACTTGCAGCCTAGAAAGGCAACTGGGTCCTGGGCTTTATCTAAATAAGAGTGACCAGAATGCTGAGGGAGATGATTCACCCTTTCTACTCTGCCCCCATGAAACCCCACCTGGAGTACTTCATCCAGCTTTGGGGCTCCCAAAAGAAGAACTTGAACCTGTTGGGGAGACTCCAGAAAAGAGCTGGATGCTCAGAGAACTGGAGCACGTCTCCTATGAAGGCAGGCTGAGAGATCTGGAGTTTAGCCTAGCGAAGAGATCCCAGGGAAATATTTTAGTAGCCTACCATACCTTAAAAGGGGGCTACAAGAAAGCTGGAGTGGAACTTTTCACAAGACATGTAGTGACAGGATAAGGGAGAATGGCTGAAAATAAGTAGATTTAGATTAGGAAGAAATTTTTACAGTGAGGGTGAAGAGGCACTGGAACAGGTTGCCAAGAGAAGAGGTGGATGCCCCATCCCTGGAGGAGTTCAAGGCCCAGCTGGACGGGACTTTGAGAACTTGGTCTAGTGGATAGTGTCCCTGCCTATGGCAGAGAGGCTGGAACCAGATGATCTTTAAGTTCCCTTCCAACTAAATACATTCCGTTATTCTATGATAGCAAACTTTCCTAGTGCTAAATAAAAGATCAAGAGTGGGACATATTGCTTTATAACACTATAAACAAATGAAAACCCAAACAGATCTACTGTAAATATGGGCACAAGCAGAATCATAAACACAGAAATATGAATAGTAGATAATAAAATAAAATGCATTGACAAATAAACAAGACAGCCTGTAATATTCCAAAATCAAAAGTAAAGACACGATGTATTAAGAAAGATGATCTTTTGCTCACAAAAAACCTTTACTTGCCTCTGTGGTCATTTCAGTGTGGTTTTTTAGTTATGGAATAATTCCTAGAAGTCTCAAATGATGTAGGTAAGTAAGCAGACAATGCTTAAGTATTTATGAATAAGAACACTTCTGGACTTGGATATAGGATATGCTTTTCTTGATTGGCTGTTCAATGTTAGAGTAATACATCTTGCAACATCAGTATTAGAAATATTTCATATCACAGTTTAAAGATTGGAAGCATCTTGTTAACTGTCATTCTGATATACACATGATATACAATAATTTCTACTAGTTAGAAAATGTTTTATGTTCTTTTACAGAAAGCCTATTTGGCAACTTATGTGACTGTTCCTTTTCAATGTTGGAATACAGATTTAGCAATAGTTTAAAAATCAGCTTATGTGCAATGACAGGGAAATAAGATTTCTTATTTTGTCTTTGCCACAGACTTTTAGAAATACAGAGGATTCATGTGGTTAGGACCTACAGTCCAGCAAACACTGTAATGATCATAAAGTAGTACTATAAATCATGCAATGTCAGGACAGTGATCCTATAACTAGTGATTAAAACTACATAGCCAAGGAAAAATGTAACAAAGAACATTCCAGGAGGACTGAGATTATCTGATTACCTAAAACATATGGAAAGCTACTTAAACCTCTTCAAAAATCCTTTAGCTTATATTTTAATATTTAGCTTTTTATCTGTAGCTTTTGGTCTTGTCTCAATTTTAGAAAAAAACAACTTGAACATTTCATTTTACCTTCTCCATTAACCTAAATGACATATAGATGTTATAGTCATACTGAAGACACCTATGATTAACACCATCCTAAACCTCTCTTCTTGTCAACTCTTGTGTATCTTAAAACATGAGAAAGAGAGAAGATAAACTACAGTTAACCACAATATAAAAGCTTGAGGACAGAATTCAATTGACCAACATATAATCTCCATTGCCTCATAAAGAAACTAATGGAGCTATTCACTCACTATTTTCTAACAAAGTCAACACCTGTTAATAAAGGTTGTTGAAACAAATAGTCATACTTCACCATGGATCCTGGTCATCCCCAAGAACCAATAAGAAATGGTGGCCTCAGTTAGAAGCCTATGGTTAATGTTGTTTTCTGAACTAAACCTATAAAAAGTGAAAGAAATGTGGTGTATCTATACATGCTCTTGAAACAAAACAGAAGTTTAGCACATGCAGTTCCCAGTTTCCTCATTGAATGAAGTTTGCATTAAAACTTAACTGAAGAAAAACAAATTTTGAATCCCTCTGAAATGATTATTGAGAGCCTCCTGAGAGCTACACACAAATCCTCATTTATTTTCAAAAACTCAAAACCCATGCAAAATTAGGCCACAGGTTGAAAGCTAACTTTCATGATGAAAAATCTTCAAGATATCCGATGCCAAAAACAAAGTCAACAGTAAGCAGAAGATGTTTGAAAATCATAGTACGAAGGGAAAATAAATACAGATTGTATAGTATATGCTGTGGTTTGGTGTGGTTTGGTGGCCAAGCACCAGACACCCGTGAAAGCCACTTGTTCACCGTCCCCTGCCACAGCTGGGCAGAGAAGAGGAAAATTAACAAAGAGCTCATGAGTTGAGACAAGGACTGGGAGTAAACACTTCAAGGGCAAAACAGGCTCAGCTTAGAGGTACAAAGTGAACTTATTACTAACAGAATCAGAGAAGGATAATGAGAAGTAAAATAAGCACTCAAAAAACACCTCTTCTTCCCCCAACCCCTCCCTCCTTCCCACCAATGGTACAGAGAGACAGGGAATGGGGGTTCTGGTCAGTTCATCAGCCAAGGTTTTCGTCTTCAAGGCTGCTGAGGGAGAGAAGACCTTCCCCTGTGGGACTGTGGGGTCCCTCCCGTGGGAGAGAGATCTCCGTGAACTTCTCCAGCATGGCTCCAAACCTCATGAGCAGCAGTCCTGCCAAAACTGCTGCAATGTGAGTCCCTCCATGGGCACACAGTCCTCCCCAAACTGCTGCGATGTGGGTCACTGTTCCATGAGGTGTAGTGTTCCAAGGACAGGCTGCTCCAGCCTGGAAGCAGGGGCCCTCTCTCTCCACTGGGTCTCCCACTGGATCACAGCCCCCTCCAGGCACCCACCCACTCCAGCATGGACACCTCCCCCAGGGGCTGCAGGTGGATCTCTGCATCCCCTGTGGATCCCTGAGGGCTGCAGGGGCACAGCTGCTTCACCATGGTCTCACCACGGCCTGCAGAGGAATCTCAGCTCCAGCTCCTGGACCACCTCCTCTCCCTCCTTCTCCACTGACCTTGGTGTCTCCATGTTGTTTCCCTCACATGTTCTCACCTCCTCCTCTTCTCTGACTAGAAGGGAAAAAAAACTGTGTATGCCCCACTTTGTTTTGATTTTCTTCTTAAATACATAATCACAGAGGCATCACCAACCTCTCTATTTGGCCCAGCTTTGGCCAGTCCCATGTCCATCTTCAGAGCCATCACGGACTGGCTCTTCTGGACATGGTGGAAGCTTCTAGCAGCTTCTCACAGAAGCCACCTCTGTGGCTCCCCTGCTACCTAAAACCAGGCTGTGCAGAACCAACACAGCATACTTCAAAAATTCATTGTTAAAGAATGATGAGGAAGAGGCATATATATTGTTTGGGCACGCAGATATATTTAAAAATAGCTATACCTCAGGAAAGAATATAAGGGAACTAAGGAACAGCATAGCCAACGTACAAAAAAAAAACAGAGAAAAAGGTTGAAAAATTAGGTTCTATTTAAAAAAAAAAAAAAATCCTCAATTTAAAACTATTTTGCTTGACCTCGATTTGTGTTTGAAAAAAACACACCTAGGCCAAAACACCTAAGACTGAAGCACCTTGAAGTGATCTGCCTCAACAATAATTAAGACATTTACTTATATTTTACAGTTACTGATGCTTTCAATTTAAATAAGTCCTACAATGGTCAGCACAAAGAAGAAATAAAGAGAAAGTCTATAAACACATTCTAGTTCAACAAAGATTATTTGAAAATTTTATGTTCAATGATTTCAAATACCTGTACCAGAAAACAAGTCTGACTGCAGTATAATCTAGCTTTATTCCACCAATATGGCTCTCTACCTCACAACACCAATGCTATCTCTAATTCAATGAGAAACATATTTACAGGAGAAATTTTTATCGATCATAAAATATTCCTTAACAACTCAGAGATAGTGGGCTTATAGATAACTCCATTGAGACTTTTGCAGGTTAGTTGAGAAAGTGTACACAGAAGATTTCCATAAACAATAACTCTGATATAGAAGATTTTCAAATACAAAAGCCTCAGGGATATATTCTTAGGTATCTTTTTTTTAAAAAATTCCTTTTCTTTCATGTTTTGTTTATTAAATTTTTAAGATAAAGGAACAAAAAAAGGACAGACACTAGAAGTTCCAAGAAATATATATAATTATTAGATCAATAAACAATTCAGCAATTCTTAGAGGACATCCAAATAACCTTCTACAATAAAAAGTCTACACTGTATGTGAAACACAAATCTTAAGAGATAGTTAACATTCCAGGCAAATACAAGCATATTGGTAATGTTGATTTAGCACTCTTAATTTTGTTCAAAATTACCTCCACAGATCATAGACTCAAAGAATAATAAAGAGAACAAAAGCAGCCCACCACAAAGAAATGTACCTAAAAGGAACAGCAATAAATAAAATAAAAACTGGAAAACTGAACAGATAATAAATGAATAAGTAAGTAGAATAGCAATATTCCATCAGCCCCTCACTATGCAAACACTGAGTCTAAAATCTGATCTATAATATCATTTAATGCAAACAATATATAAAAAATTTACTGCCAATCATCCTGTATTATCATCTCTATGGCATAGCATTGTGTTGAAATAAATCACGTTATCTATATTTCAGGACCTTGTCACTTGTTATTGCATCTCCATATTTTTGGGAAAGAAGCAACATGTTGCAAAATAACTGAACTCATAGCAAATTTAGACTGATGCACCCTTGCACAACCTCAACTATTCAATTTTATTGGGGCAACATACTCAAAATTTTTTGTCTGAATTACGAGACCACTGTTACTGTTAAGTATCAGTTAGATAAGTGCATGCGTTCCTTTCTCTGCAAAATGAATTTTTACCAAGTCTGTCCCATATGGCCTTCAATTATATATTATGACATCTTTGATCTAGGTTATTGGAAGTGTCAAATCAAACTTTAACAAGGTGTAAGGAAGGATAACCAGCAATGAGGTGATTCTAAAATGAAATTAATATTAAAAGGGATCTTTATTTCACCACCTTGACTACAGAAAAAGGAAACTATGAATGTTCTCTTTTTGTCATGGATCCAATACTTGGGCACCATATAGTGCAGATCAAAAAAAAAAAATTTGAGAGGGTAGGTTACTCTGCAAAACATTCTGCTCACTTTTACCTGTGACAAAATAGTATATTTAAATATCCTAATGGTCATCAGGGAAGCTGGAATCCTAAGACACAAATTGGTTTTGTTAATTTGTGCCTATAAAACATATTTTGTACCACTATAATCAGTTAATTACCCAATCTGGTAAGGTTATCAATTTTATTTTTTTAAATTTTTATTAGTTTGCCTGTAATGATTTCCAATTATATGATATATATCATAGCCTTAATTTGATTTACTCTATCATTTCTAAAAGCCTAAATTTGAAAATTATTCCTGTGAGTTAGTTTCTACTCTCCAAAAACACCCGTCTAAGAATTCCAAGATTTCTATTTAATCAAAATGTGAAAAATTCAGAATGACTGCATATACTTTGTTACTTTTCTGAATTTGAGGCATCCCTATAAAAACTCCAAAGCAATAAAAGGAGCTCTGTGAATTTCCTTTTCTGCTCTATAAAAAATTTCTTTTATTTAAAATTGCTTACACAAAGTGAACTATAAATATATGTAAATTATTATAAAAGAAAGTTCCTCTTTCAAAACCCTGTGTGTCCTAGGAAAAACACAGACTATTTTAAAGATATAACTTAGAAACTGATGGGGGAAAAATACAACTCCAAAACATGCAACATGGTGCCTGTATTAATGGAAAGCTACATTCATTTATTTAATATTAGTTCCTATGCAACTTGAGAATTTTTTTCAAGTGTGTTAAAGACATAAGAGAAAATCAGAAAACACTGTCATGGCATTTTTATAATATGACAAAGATCTAAACATTTTAGTCAAAGCGAGGAAAAAATAATAATTAAGGAATTTTGCCTTGCCAAGGAGTCCAATATAATTCTATTGTACTCGTAGCATTCAGAAAACTACCAATGCATTAAGGAATCTACAGGGCTAGAGTTGTGATTTCCAGCACACGAGATGTCATGACATTGCCAGTGAGCTTTTTAAATGAGGCTGATCATAAGGTAGGTATCTACATCTCCAAAAGCAATCTTGGCCTTTCTCTTTAGTCAATGGGAAATTAATCGATACAGACAATGGAATTTTTTTAATTAGTCATTTTATCTTCAAAAGGCTTTAGATTGATCAGATTTGTTAGAGACCAAAGTTATAGGCTTTTCAGACTACATAAAGGGACCTATAAAGGGAGCCAACTGGCTCATAGAATCACTTGCTATTAAAACAGTCCCACATATCAAGAATTATTTTGTACTATAATTTAACTCATTAAACCGTTCATTTTTTCTAGTAACACCTTTCTATATGTTTGGGCAAGGTGCTCGCAAAGAGACATAACAAATTTGCAATCATTTCCCATAACCCTGTGCAATTTTTATGGAGAATTTTTTTCTTCTGGTGGAACCACACTGGCATTCCCATACTGCTTATCATTGCAATGTAGACTCGGGATCATTCAATTATCTAGTTCATTTCAACTCTCTTCTTGATGTTGGACAGTTTTTGTACAAGTACAAAAAAATGATAGCCTCTAATTAGGCAACCCATTTTTACTGGTCAAAAAACATTATTATAGACATTGCTTAGTGTTTCATAATGAAGATTGCAAAAATTATTTAAATTAATCAAATAATCAGAGGAAGATAAAGCTTAGTTTTATGGCTATATATATGTACAGAATTACAAGCATGTGTTTATCTTATGAGGAATAAAGGTTGGATGCTTCTCACCAGCTTGACTTGCTCATTTAAATATTGACTTTTAAGAGTGTAAATTAGTTTTCATCATTAAGAGTCATCATAAATACTGTAGACAAAAATACATTTAAAATTTTAAAATTTTATTCTGGGAGCTCTGCAAAATCTAATGAAACAGTCACAAAGCATAAGAACATATACAAAAAAATTCTACTTAAAGTTCAGTTACTTTATAACAGGTCTAAAAATTGTACTGTGATTTTACAGATAAATAATTTATTATTCTATTATTTGTTCTATTTCATAAGGACATAAATGTGATGGTAAAAACCCCTCGACACTATGTTTATGAAAACCTGTTGTTGAGCTTCAGATAAAAGATATGGCAGTAAGTTGAGAAGAGAGTTCGTATGAATGCTTTAATTGTTTGGGGCCATAGGAAATGAAATCAGATTTTAGAAAAAAAAAAAGACCCAATTTTACTCACTTTTGTTCTTTGATCCACTGATTAACATTTGCAACCACTAACTCACTTTCCTGATGGAGGTGACTGTTGTCAGTTCGTGCTGCTTCCAGAGACTGGCACAAAGTTTCCAGCTGTGGATGCAGAGAGATCAAAGCATCTGATGGACTCCCTAGAACACACTCTATCTGGAATACTAATAATAGTCTGCACTACTTGTAAAGAATCAAGTCATTTTTCTCCACTCCTTCAAATAATCAGAGTTTCCTTGTACATGCTATTAATTGATTCAATATGCTAGAAGGAATGTCTGAACTTTTCCCACGCCTTACATTTACCCGTTTATTATAATATACACTAGTCTACCTCCAGAGGTTGTTTTAATTGAAATCAGATTTATTTTATAAAAATGGAACCATTATAACTTACTATGTTTCAGTTTAAATGTTTTATTCTTTCCACTTTCTGTTTTATTTTTGCTATGTATTTCTTTAAGATTAGCTCTTTGGTCACGGCTCATTGAATTTAGAATAGAAAGAATGTTAGAGGGATGGAGTTATTTTGGTATAGCCAATATATTAAAAAAAAAATAGGGAATGCTGAAAGACTGAAAAGCTAAATCTTAGGAGTTGAATGTCAGACTTTCAACTTTATATCTCCAAATGGAATCAAATACAAGCCAATGGTGTTGAAAATCTGTTAACATCTGATACATAATCGAGGCCTAAGTGAAATGATAAAATGGTTTGATGGTTTCTGAACAACCTCTTTTGGGTGCAGTTCCTCAGTTTACATCACAAAAGGCATCACAAGAAGAATTGTGCCAACATACTCTAAATGGGTTAAACCCTGATTTTTTTCAATAGTCCCTTTCTCACCTAGCTGCCAGAATCACTAGTAGTGCTAGCTCACATTAATTAATAATTATGCAGAAATGAATTTCTAGAAAAGTAAATATACTTTCAAAGTCTGTAATGGTAACAAAATTCTGAGTGGAGAAACCTTTTGTTCAACAAACAATAACTAAAGCTTACATGAAGAAGAAACAAGTCAGAACAGAATATATTGGTCCTGAATGTATTGGCCATAATAGATTTAGAAACCATTACTGGCCAAATAGAAGAATTCTACATACAAACAAGAAATCTACATACAAAACCATATGTATATCTTTAAGAAATATATATATATACACACATATATATGTTTTCCAAATGAGAACATACATTTAAAATTAACATGTCCTTCAATAACATTTTACCATTTTTAAACCTAACAAAAATTAACATCAAAAGTAGTGTGTTTTTGACTGATGTTCAACATAGTAGTTCATATCAATAACATTTAAAACTTCTGAGTGTAATAAACCCTCAAATATTATGCATAAAAGCCTCTTATGGTATTAATATGCATAATATATAATGGAAGAGACAATATATATCTAATTAAAATCAAATCAAAATAATACCCGCTTATTATTGTGAGAGCAATCTGTTATGCATGTTAATGTTACATAATAGATTACACTAATACTGTAAAATCAATTTACTTTTTTTAAAGATCTTTAAAACATTATAATGTGTTATTAAGCTACACACCATTTATATCTGGTTGCTTTTGTAATTATGTAAAATTAGAAAAGACAGTTTAGTAATTGACAAGTTATGATTTCCTGATGTACTGACAAAGCATACAAAATATGTCAAACAGATGTTGACAAAAACAGGTTGATCTGTAAGGTTTTAGAAAGGTTACAAATATGAGTCGTTTGTATATTTATAGAAATATACATGTCTATATGCTTAAATGAAAGTAATTTGAAATAGAAAACCACATACCTCTATACATGCAATATCAGAACACTTGAAATATGAAATTTTTTCTTAAAAGAAATGAAATAACTGATGTGGATACACAGTGAAACTCAATAGGAATAAAACTAAAGTTTTCATAATTTTATCATTTTTATGTAGACTTTTGAAAGATAATCATTGGCAGTATACTCCTTTTTCTTTGCTTTTGAAAAGTTTTGACCAAATTGTAGTCCTCAAAAAAATGAAATTTCAATAAATGCAATTTAGGTAGGTGAGCCATGACCTTACAAGAAAGAGGGCAAACCTCCTTCTAGCATTTTTCATCAGTTTCAGTCAGCATTATGTGCCTTCCCATCTAGCTTGACATTGCTACAGAAAAGACAAAAGAATGTGTAAACTCGTAGTAATTTTGGACCAAGCCATTTTATGCAGGAAGAAGTTATAGTTACCAGCATTTTCTCCCCATCTCCAATAATCTTTGCAGAATCATTGCTTGGAGTGTGTGGATACCAGGAGGCTGCCTAGAGACTGATGTCAGCAATGAGTAAATGCTTAAAGGGCAAGTCTGAGCACTAAGTTCTTTAGGTATAAATTAATCACCTGCATCATGTGAGCAGAGGAATACTGGCTACTGGGAATGGGGCAGAGCTGAGCAAATGGAGCTCTACAAGCCTATTTCTTTTCATGGGAAACCTAGGTTAGATGGTGACTTGTACAGAAATTTTCTGTTATTTCTACAGCCTGCCCCTTCCTGAAGCTGCGTGCACTCTGTGCCCAGCCATGTGCTGGCAAGTACCACAGCAGTGTCATGCCATTGCCCAGGCAGGTTTCCATGAAAAGTGAGGTTCAGTGGTTGAGAACAAAGGAACTGCTGTATACTGAGTGTTGTTTCAATGCAGAGGTAGTTAAGGATCACATCTTAGCCCAGGAGTACAAGATGCTCTAACATATATGTAAAAAATATGTGCAAAAAAAATGGAACATAATTATAAGAGGATAATATGCAAACATGCTTAAGTAGTAATCTAGGATTAAGCCATTACAGTCATCCCCACTCGTGTCCTAAGAAATAATTTGAACCCAGTTTCATATAAGCAGTTCCTTTGCTAACTCAGCATGCTGTGATTAAAATAAATTAATAAGATAAAAAAATGTGAGGCCCAGTCTTAGTAGGAAGCTACTTTTACTGGATCAAGGCCTTTTCTTCTGCACCATGCAATTCATCACATTTTCCAAATATTGTCAACAGTTTGAAATGTTGTTTTTGTAGAGATGTGCTTCTGCTACCAGAAAGTATGCAACATTGTCCATAGTGTATTTTACCACAAATTGAGGTTTTTTTTTGTCCTAAGGAAAGGCTACCAAAGTTGTAGAGTGGATAATCACTGATTGATGTGAGTGGACTTGTGTAATACAAAACATTGAGCCTTGACTCCTAAGAGATTTTGGGAAATTCCAGCACTAAAAGTTTTCTTGGGAACAAAATTAAAAATACAGCCGAGTTTCATGATGTTGAGTTACTGATGATGTTAACTGACACAGTCAATCTAAGTGTGCTGAAAATGTGTACAATTAGTAATGAAGTGTAACTTCAGTGTAAAAGTGAAGTCCTTAGGTTGCGCCAAATTAATAGATTTTGCAATTAGAGGTGAATGAAGGAATGAATAATAGAATAGCAAGTTGACAGTGATATTCTGCTTATATGAGTGGTAGAAGATACAACAGTATATTTTACCAGTTGCCTACAGTGTATAATATCTAATATCTCAAATAAAAAATTTGTCTTTGTCCAGTTTTTTAAACAGTACATCTGGTTTTCTACTGTTCTAAAATCTGAAAATTCAGAACCCTTCACTACTGTTCAAAGTTTGACTTCTGGAAATTATTTTCTATAACTGGATTTATAGCTTGTATTAATATAATTTAATTGTACATGTCTAAGCAAGATTCCTGAAATATGAACATTCTGGGTTCCGTTGGCCACTCTGTATACATGAGCCAGATTTAAGGAGGGTGATCTTAGTTTGTCTGAATTTCTCTCTAGAGCTGACGAGAGAGTCAGTTACTTTGACAGGTGAGTACAGAGACATGATGGGAGCATAGTCCATTTTTTCAACATACCTCCTGAAATTGGTTTTGTGCCCTAATCTCCCTCTTATGTTTCCTCTGGAACAATTACCGTAAAAAGGTCATAACGTGACTGCAGAAACAAGTTACAATGTGTTATTGGGAAAAGTTTCAGTCGTCTCTCACCCCTCTCCCTCAAATCCTTTATTCTTTTCAGAACTTTTTTTTAGAGCATTATCTCATCCTTAACCATAATGATGAGGTAACACTTGTGTCCACAATATATTATGACTGGGGACTGACTATGGAAGATCATGACTTTATGGATGGAAGACACAGTAGCTTGGAGAAGAAATACATGGACATTGCAATGCTTCTGTGGACAAAATCTATATATTTAGGAGAAATAATGACCCAGGTTTAAGACTTTAAATTCAACTGAAGTAACCAACTTACACATTGTTAATTCAAGAAATAAGTTTCTCATTCTAGACTCTGCCATAATATCAGTCAATTACCAATCTTCCCAGAAAGGAAATGTAAGTCTCAGGCTGTCTGTCTAGTTGGCAAATGTTACTGCTTTGTTTACATGTAAGCTTTTAATTCCTGGACAAGGAAAAACACAGACAAAACTGACATTTTTCTGGTGCAAGAATATTCATATAATTAAAATGATACATTGAGTGATTTGTCAGTAATCCTCATACAATATTTTCTCTCATTTTGAGAAAGAATGGCTTCTTTGCAGTTATGATTTAAATCTGAGAAAGTTGCTGTATTAATGGAAAAAAAATCTTATGCAACAAAGAGAGTATGAATACAAGGAGCTAAAGAAATATGTTTATATTTTGATTTACAATTATTTTTACCCTATATTTATGCATGTTTTCTGTACTGAAAAGCACTGCTTCATGTTTTCAAATACAGCTTTATTTTGCTTTGTATAGACCCTTATTACTTTTGAAGTAAATTGAACCAAGTTACATGATCTCTAGATATAGTAAGAAAGGTCTTGAGCCTGGGCCTATAATAACTTAAATGCACACTTCAAAATAGAATTTAACTTATAGGATGCTGGTCTAAGCTTATTGTTGTTCCAGTTTTGTGTTTTAGATTTTACAGAGACAGCTATGGAGCATTCTAGTAATTTCTGTGTTTTCTCCTATTGTTGAGAGGATTATATGAATCTTCATTATTCAGGTATACAAAGAACAGGAGATGACATCAGCGATCATTTCACTAGGAAACATATCCTTCAAAGCCACTGAAATTTGTAAAGAAGTCTTCCCATGTCACTTCACCATAGTTCTGGAGCATTTTGGCATCTAAGGTAGGAAGGTTGTGGAATTTCTATGGCAGCATATTAGACAATATGTTAGGCAAATAGACAGAAAGATAGGAAGAGCAGTCTTGAAAACATCCTCAGATATATAGCCATTAGTATCTGTCTCTTAAATTCCTGGTTAGCAGTATACTAAATGGACTGATAACTTCACATTTAACCAGAATTTTTCCTTAGATAATCAGTGAAAGCACAGGAGATTTTGGGAGGCTTTAAAATTGTGGAATTATGGAAGGAGATGGGTATTAAAGAAGAATGGATACCAATTCCCTCTTTTGCCTTCTTGTCTATATTGGCCATATTAGAAGTATGTACAAGTTAAACTAGGTTTACAGATTATTTTTTCCCTTCACAGCTTGTTTTCAAAAAGACAAGATTTCTGAAAGACAATCTATAATTTTGTCAGTATCCATTTTTATCCGCTATTTAATCTTTCCATATTCCTACTGTTTATAATTCAAGTATTCTTTTGGTTTGTCAAGTTAAGAATCCGAAATTACAAGGCAATTAAAAAAAAAAATCTGAAAGGACTTTTTAGAAACACTCATAACTGCAGATGTTGCTTACAGGATGAACAAATTTAGAATCAATTCAAGAAATACTTTATAGGAAATGAAAAAGAAAAAAACCAAAAAACTTACTGAAAGTTTGAGAAATGGCATAATTAATAAGGAAATTTGACTCCTTAAATTACTTTAAATAAGAAGTAGCGCATTACTCATGTTGCATAATGTAATTGTTGAATTAGTAATTCATTACTTACTGAAGTGGTATTTAAAAAAAAAAACCACACCTTAATTTAAATTTATCATTATAAAGAGAGTGTAATTGAGTGGACAGGAATGAATTTTTTTTCTTTAGTTCCTTTCTCCTGGATGTTACATTTTCAGCTGAGGCAGATGGGACAACTGTATGACGGGACACCTGTCTGACCTGATCACACAACTTCCTGACTCTGCCAGCTTCCTCAGTCTCATGTCATTGATGGGAAAACATAGAGAAAGCAGCATCTTGTCAGCCTGAATTTTTGTGGATGTTTGTCACTCTCAAGTATGGGCCAGCACCAGGAGCACTGGAATCTTTAACATGATAGCTAGATTACAGCCTCTGCTGGATCACCAGGATCTTACACGTCATGCTCTGCAGGAGCCTTTCTAAACGCCCCAAGATACCTGGCTTCATCCTATTTGGTTCTAACTGCTTATCTGATTAAATACATTTTTAATGATTTTTTTGCTCTTTTTTATGCCCTTAGACTAACAGGGCCATGTAACTTGATAATTTAACTCCGTTAAGGTTATGTCTGAGGATTCTGTAATCTGCCTCCTTGTTCATTGGAGACTAGCAAAAACATGATTTCATGATCCTTGGTCTGCCCTCCTATTGAGACTTGTTTCTCTTTATTGACTAGATGGATAAGCACAGATACCTAAGTTCCTATAGGAAAACCATTTAAAGGTGGCTGAATCAGTTTATTAAAAGAATATTTGTTAAACTCAGGTGTTTAAGATAGTAAATACAGAAATAACGTAGCATGATTCCTGACTTGCTATCTACCTTCAGATGTACCATCAATACCTGGTCACAGTGTGCTCATCTACCTCTGAAATAGAATAAATGAAATTGAGCAACTCATGATTTCTTTAATTATTGCAAGGGAAAGTAGCAGTTAAATGCATACCATAAAATCACAATAAACTTTTCTTCCATCTCTTCAGTAGCATAGGAAAAACAAGCAGTTTGTGGCACAGCTGATACAACTGAAAATTGCAACACCCTTCTCACCCTTCTCTTGTGTTTTGAAGGCATTAAACACAATCCATGTACTGCCCACCCTTATTTGCTCTGGGGATGAAGGTAGTAAATGGTATGCAATGCTCTATTAGTATATTAACAACCATTCTCATTCTTTTTTCTTTTTTGACATACGGTAAAATGACGACAGTATATATTGAAGTATACTTTTGAAACCAGAAAGTAATCAAGAGGATTCAGTGGCTTGTATTTTAAGCACTTTATGACAATATAATGTAATAAATTTCAGAGCTTTTGTATTTTGAAACCAAATATTAGATATGCATCCATTTAAAAAAAGGCTGATTTTTTATTAATAGCTTAAAATAAAAGTTCTCTACCATGAAGACACAGAAACATCCAAATGTTTTCAACTTAAATCCTAGAAATACCTGTCCAAATTTAGCAAGTTTTCTTGAAGGAGGAAGCTTATGGGCAAAAAAAGGAGGGGGAAATAAGGATGAGGGGCTTTACTTTGAACTCAGAGTTCAACTAATTTCAGGATTTTTTAAAAAGAAGAAAGAAATGACGTTTCCTGCAGAAATATAAAGAAGATGCAAATAATGTGGAGAAAGACCAAATACTTTTTTGTTGTTTTTATGGGGAAAGGCTGCCACAATGGGCTCCGAGAAGTTTGGGAAAGGGACTATTATGTTGCTTGTGCAAACCCATTTTGTATGATTTCCCCTTAAACAGTGGAGTTTTTCATTGCTGCCATGCTTTGGGGAATAAAGATGAAAAGCTAGTAACAATTTGGCTGCATGTCTTTAATAAAATCCAGGTTTTCCTTTGAGGTCACTAGAAGAAGCACAATTTCTAATTCATGTTTTAACAAATCCATAATGCATCAGTAGACTCACCTTCTTGCCTAAGAGAATACCACAGAAAAATCGTGCTGTGGGTGCAAAAAAAGAAGTGCACATCACTTTGAATAAGTAGTTGAATAGAAAAACTAGTTCTTAAAAACTTCTGGTTCCTGTTTCCTGAACTATCTGCATGTTTATATTACTCAGTCATTGGGAAGAAGAAAAAAACCAGCAAAAATTGTTTTGGGACTAGGGACCAGACTTGAAGTCTCCCTGCTTCCTTTCGGCTTGATTCCTTTTTAGTCTTAGAAGGCTTGAATTTTTGGCAGCACAGTGAACTGATTCCAGGATAAGAGATGGCAGGTTTGCCCATCCCAGCTCCACAAGGCTTTGCGCTGGGCACAGCAGGGCAGGTCTGACATGGAAAAGAGCTGGCACTCATCCACCTCTCCCACTCCCCTAAGGTACCAGTAGAACAAGAGTCCATGCACTTTAGTACTGTAGTTCATATTGGACTTGAGGCTTCTGTGTATATTAGGCTTGCTTATTTCAGTTTAACGCCAGTTTTTCATGATTAGGTCTGATGAAAATGCAAACTAACATGCTAGCAGGACAATCTGGTATTTGCAGAAAACTTTGTATTCCAGTTGCAGGCAAGTTGTGTTATTTGCTTAGGTGGCATGTCAAAATACAGGTTGCATTCAGCTTTTAGTTTTAAGCACCATGTTCCTCAATGAAAATATTTTACATCCTTTTGATTTCATTTTATATAAAACAAATGTAACATATTAAGGGACTAAGCATAATTGAAGGAAAGCCCATGCAGTGTAATAAAGGTTGAAAAGGCTTTAAATTCACGTAGGAAATAAAGTGACCAAAATGCTGTTTTCTGTGGTGCATTTTTAGTGACAGCTTTCAGACAAGAGTGGAATGGAGAATGTACATATTCTTTGACAAATAACTAAGAACACAACAAGCAAATATAATTGGTTCAATAAAAGCATGGTAGATAAATATGGTGACAGACAAACTGCTTCTGAAGTAGAAAACTGGTATATTTAAATTCTGGTGTTTCTGCTGAGATAATTTCCTCTTTATTTATTTTATAGCATGAGTGGACTTCAAGCATTTCATAAATTGTGAGTCTGGTAAAGATTTTGCATTTATTTCCCAATATTTAAATAGGAGCAAAAAGTTTAGGAGGAACTACTCTATATTTTAATTTTTCAAATCTGTTTCACCCTCGTGAAGATCTGAATTGCTGTATGTTAATCCATGAAAGAAAAAGTATGCCATTCAGTTTACTGGTTGCTGTTCTCAAATACATACATGTGGCAGTGAGCAAACTGTTAAACACACAAGTTAAGAAACAAATATATTTAAACTGTCAAAATAGTTTATATGGACAAACGTCATCTAAGTAAAAAAGAACAATAAATAATCAGATATTTTACTAAATATGTATGCAAAATGATGACTCCCATGTGAATCTATTGCAGTGAATTTATTGAAGTAGATGCCTCAAAATAAATAGACAATGTAGATTCTATGTTTGCATGGCTACCAAATTTCTAGAGTAGCTCAGATTAAACTGAACACTTCCTACCATTGCTGCCTTAACATGCCCTCTCAGCCAGTATTGATACTGATGTAGGCTGTCACTGCAGCCTTAGAGGTTTAGGTCAATATAATGGTCACTCATGCTGAAAGGTGTTTAGCCATCCTATCTAGCTCAAAGTATGGTGGGATCAGTTTCACTGATGTACCACTGCAGGAGGCTCTTCAAAGAAAGCTGAAAGGCTTCTCACCTAAAAGAGATTATTACTGAAATTCCAAATGGAAGAGTCACAATGTCTTTGCTCAAAGACAAGGGAATCAAGATAAGCCGAAAATGTATAGCAAAAAAGGCAACTCTTTATAATAAGCTTTTCTTGGAATCAGAATCACAAAATGTTTTGGGTTAGAAGGGACTTTAGAGATCATCTGCTTTCAACCCCCTGCTATGGGCAAGAACAGCTTCCACTACACCAGGTTACTCAGAGTTCCATCCAACCTGGCCATAAACACCTCTAGGCATGAGGCATCCACACTTTTTCTGGGCAGCCTGTTCCAGTGCCTCACCACCCTCACAGTGTAGAGCTTTTTCCTAATATTTAATCTAAACCTACTCTCTCTTAATTTGAATCCATTCATTCCCCCTTGTTCTGTCACTACATACTCCTGTAAAATGTCCCTCTCCATCTTTCTTGTTCACTCCCTTCAGGTAATGCAAGGCCACAATTAGATCACCAAAGCCTTCTATACTCTGTTTGGATTAGTTTATGCTACCCTTACAGGTGAAAATAAAATTTTCCTTATTCACATTATTCTACTTATTTGTGACTCCTTGAATACTCATTATGTATATTTGCTTCATGCATACAACATTTAGTGCTCTCACAAATGCATTTACTATTCTATCTTCCTACTATTTTCTCCCTGTATCACCTGTGGTTTAAAGGTGCAATTTACTTCTATGTTAAAACAAATAAAAGCTGCTGAAAAAACTCTACAGTTGAACAACTCACACAAGTAAGATTCTAAAACATAAATGCCATGAATCATAAAATATTTAAAGCCATAAAAGTATTCCATTTTAACAATTTAAATAAACCCATAAACATACAATACTGAATCTCTGTGGATTCAAACTGCTACTTGCTTCGTATCAATAACTGTAAAAGTGACACATGACACCTGCTGCTTCTTTATTTTCTTTCCCATGATATCTACTCCAGTTGCAAGGGAATGCAAGGGAAAAAAAGGGAGGGCAAAAATCTTTTAAAGCACTTCTTTTTTCTGTCTTTTTATTTCTGTCTAGGTGAGGCTATGAATTTAAAATTCAGAGAGAAACAATAGGCAGTAGATAGTTACCCTTCAACTTCACTAAAATACTTTGCTAACCTCAGTATATTTACATTAAGTAGCTCTGCATTAACAGATTAAGTTACTTAACCCCTTTTAAGGTCTCTTCTTTTCTTGAAGGTTACTAATGCAATATTTGTTATTACAAACCTATTTAGAGATTTTTAATATACTTGAAGCTATATTTCCAGGCCTTTTTCTTGGAAAAAGTATGTAAAAAGGGGGCTCTGCATAAAATTTATAGGAAAAAAACTTACTGCAACTTGTCATTATTTAATTATGAAAGTAGAAGTTTTATTAACTATTACACAATAGTCATAAAAGGCCATTATGGTTACCAGATGAATGGTCATAGCACGCCTAGATAGCAAGTAGTGAGGACTAAATGTACTGGAATAAAGTTTATTACAGAAATTCCTGAATTCCCTCATCTCCATCCCCAAAAAAACTACAACCACCTGCTTTCATGTATCTATATATATATAGAGAGAGAGATCATTCATTTGATGTGCTTCCAGATTTTTGCTGGATATAGAAATATTTTCAGCATCTTCTGAACTATATTTTGTTTGGAAAACCAATCGGGCTCTGGTGTCTTTTGTCAGCAGCTTCCTGTAAATCACAGAATCACAGAAGGGATCAGGTTGGAAGGGATGACATGGCATCATGTGTCCATGGACATCCATGCTCATCATGGACCTCCCAGAACACATAACACAGGACTGTGTACAGATCCAGACAGTTCTGGAATATCTCCACTGAGGGAGACTCCACAACCTCTCCGGGCAATCAGTTCCAGTGCGAGGTCACTTACACAGTAAAGAACTTCTTCCTGATATTCAAGTGGAATTTAGCTGACTGAATTCCAACCATAACCTGAGCGATGACTAATTGAAAGTAAAAAATGGGCAAGAAACTACTATTAATATCAGGGAAAATTGTTTTCCAGTGTTAAGAAACACTTACCTACATAATTTTAGGAGGAAAATCTGTCCTTAAGCATGTACCTCAAACTATGTTGATGCCAAAAAACCCAATATGGCAGAAGGGTGGGACATTTTTTACCATATTTTAAGCAGAAAAAGGACTTTTTTCTGCAGAGAAGATTAAGGAAGAAAACAGAGGTATATATGGAAGGTGAGCATGGGGCAGTTACTCTTTCAGCAGGGAAACATCTCTCTATAATCAACTTTAAGGACCTCATTGACCAGCTGGCTAGCAGCAACTCCAGCTGAAGATGAATGAAAGGAAGGAAATTTGACTCCATTCTGTCTTTCCAGTAGTGATACAGCAGAATAAAATGGCTACTATGACGTTGCTATATACAAGATATTTGGAAACCTATTGTAGTATAGCTTCATAGCAGTACCCTATAAAACTTGATTTTCTTACTGTCAAAAATCTGTGTTGGGAATCCCGCAGCATACAAATGTTTTACAGTGCTTTTTTTTTGTATACCAGACATATTCATCAAAGTGATTTTGACCTGGAAAAATGCAAACAGGAGCAACATATTAAAAAAAGTTATCCTATGCATAGGGGACACAGAAAATATCAGATGACTTTGTATTAAAAGGAAGATTCCTTTCAAATCAGAGATAGTTTTCAATATCTAGTTTTTCTTTTTAGGAGATGCAACTAATTATCATTTATATGGTACTCTCATTATTGTAGGTGCAGTATGAAAGAAATAACAAGGAAGTACTGTAAATATAGTAGTAATATGGTAATTTAACGTGATTTACCTGCAGGAGATGCTGAAAAATTGTCAATGGTAACCAATCCAATGAAGGAAAAATGAATTTTTCTCACTAGATTCAGTGGATACCTAAATAAATCAAACCCATTATCAAAACACTATTAATTTTTTTAGAATATTTATTCTGCAGAGAAAGAATTTTGATTTAATGTGATTGGAAAACACATAGCACCTTGTGGGTGCTTTTATAATAAATATGAAGAAATAGAATCTAGCTGAATTCTTACATGAGCATTCCACTTATAAAGTTCTCCTGATTCAGAAAGGGAAAGAAAAACAAAGAAAAGAAAACAGTGGTAGTACAAGAAAATGTGAATCATGTGCCAGTGTTCTTAAATGCATTATACAACTACCACTTAAGAAATAATTTGAAGCAGCCATCTTTTTTAGCAAAAAGGATGCTGTACCTTTTGAGCAAAACAGAAATTATCAAATAGTGAGTAGAGAGGACTGACAAGGGGTAATGTGAATACTTGAATACTTCTAAATATCAGACAAAGCCTTTTATTTGGTTCTTCATTTTAATATGTGGATCAACACCATATTTCATTTTTTGGGCAGTGTAAGTTTCCTACAGAAGTATTAAGAGCACCTGTTAAAGAAAAAAAAACAAACCTAACAAAACCAAAAAGTCAATTGGTCTCACTGACTATTTTTAAAACAAGACACTTTCTCTCTTACAGGAGTTCAACCTTCTCTAGAAATGCACATATGAGACTGTTTTCTCTCCCCAGATTTTTATGTTGCCAGAGCAGACTGGCACCTTTTCCCCTAGAAACAAGTAGCATTCATTACCTGAGCATTGGGATATCCCTGTTTCTGCTCTTAATGTGTTTGAATACATCTTTTTTCATCTGTGATTACTGATAGCAGTTTCACAATCAATAATGACTCTTGCTCAGTCCAGGAAGGAAAACACAGTAGTGGCAAAAGACTATTTTAAGGGCAATTTTGAAAGGCAATGCAAAACAATCTGTCTGTGTTTTCCTTTTGGATGCATTTTCAAAGAAAAAAAAAATCACTGTAATTACTTATTATACTGTGCAAAACAGAAAGAAAATTTAAAATATGGAATTATGTCTTTTCTAAATATTAGGGACTTTTTAAGGGAATGACACACAACAACTTTTGCTATTTATTTTGCTTTCTTGTTCTGTTGTCCACAAAATTAGAGAAATTGTTTTTACACTTTGCATATGCACCCTTCTGTGAAACAACCCTTCATTTAAAATATATTCATGTGTCAATGGGCCAACTGTGTATTCCTGTACTACTGAATGATCATGAGTATAATTTTTTTCCAGAGTAATAGCTTAAAGAAAAGTAGGTGAGTGTATTTTATATGTTTGTGTATTCTCGAAAAGCAGGTCTGCATGAACAAAGTCTAGAAGTAAAAGATAAAGTAAGACTGTATAAGTAAGAAGATTGATATTATCAAGATCACTGAGAAGAAAGGTGATCCCTGGATAGTTTCAGAATGGGGGATCTTTGAATGTTTTTGAAAGGCAGCCACTTCATATTTTTTCCAATATTTATCTAGATAATATGCTTTTGATTTAAAAGAAAATATGATCTTTAATTCCTATTTTCTGGTCTTTGAATGTATGTATTTAAATTCCCAATTTCTAAAGGACAGACATAAATTTAAAATGTAGAATTTATCATAAATTTATATGGACTAAAATATACATTAATTTCCCAGTGTAAAATAAGGAAGTGAGATATCTGTTGTCCTCTTTACATTTATTATGTACATGGACAGTCTGTGGTTCTCAGTGCCAGTGAAAGAACCTATACCTTACTACCAATGCTTAAATCAAGAAGGAGAAAACTCTGAATATTCTAATGATCTTCTCAGATGGGCAGTATCAGCCATGTACTGTGATCACAAGATATATTTGATACACCTGTATTTGTAAATTTGCAAATAACTTCTCTATCTCATCTCTATCTCCTTCTCTATCCCATCTCATCCTTACCACTTCCTTGGTATCTTGTGTTTGACCCCTAACTATCCTCTACCAAGTAAGCTGACAAAAAGACTGCAGACTTCATACAGCCAGAGATGCACAAAAACCTAAATGTTTTATGAATACTATGAAATTGCTTACCTGATGAAAGCACACTAAAGTAAAACTACTTTTAAAAATATTTTCAGTTTTTATTGATGAATCAATTATTATATTATTCTTCCATTTTACGCTTAGTGGACTTAGTAAAATTGAAATACTGAAAATTTCCTTACCAAACCTTGTATATTCTCTACCCTTTTTTGATGCCAAGATCCATGTTTCTCTAAGTAGGGCACAATTTCCACCAGTTTATTTGCAAGACTCTTACTAGTTCCCATATCCACTTCTTTCATGCTACAGAATGCAAATGAAGCTGAGTCTCATGTAAACTTATATTTTCATCATCCTTCTTCTAACCACAGCCAACCCTTTATCCCTTTTGTATAAACTATTTTGTTGTCTATAATGACCACCAAAAAGTTCTACCAAAGAACAGGTAGAATTATTAACAATAAACGTGTCAGTTTGAAAAGGGTAGGAAAACTGCTAATTTACTTGAGAGCATACTTCTGATCATCTATCTGTTATTTATTAAAAACACATATATCACATAATTAATTCAGAGCTTGTCACATAGACATTGCTGATGACAGTATGCTTGCTACATCCATTTCTTTTTTCAGTAATTTGCCATAGTGACCCTTGATGTCCCATATTTAAAGTAAAAAAAAAAAAAAAAGAAAAAAATAGTAGCAAATGGCAAATGAACCTGTGACAGTTCTGGAGGATGGTAACTGACACGGAAAAAACTGAATTCTTGCAAGAGATGTGTCAGAAATCTTGGAAGAAAAGATAAGGCTGATGCTTCCTCCCTATAGACTAGCAGTGTGACTAGTGTCCCACTCACATTTTGTAGCAAGTCGTGCTTTCTTCTTAAAAATGTGCCTCTTTCCTTTTAAATGTGTTATAGTCAATGTCAAGGGGTTTTGTGTCTTTTTCAATTAGATTAAAGAAACTTTTTCTTGCATGTATTTCCTTCTAGAGAGTGTATTTCTGCATGTCACCTCATTATCTACTTTTTGAAAAACAGATTGAAATATAGTTGTCTACCACTATCTTTTCTGCAGTCTTTGAATTATTTTCCACCTCGTTCCCAAACCCTTTTCAGTTTTAACATCAATCTTTCCAATATATTTTATGACAAGAAAATCAGTGGCTCCTTTTCCAGAAGTCCTCTTATGCGTCCAAAATGTAATGTACTCCATCAGTAATCTGTCACTTTACTTTGTCACTATGATGTTGCATTAGGTGTTGACATTGAGTTACTTGCCCACATATAACCACTAGATTATTCTCCAAATTACTGCTTTTCAGGACACAGTCCCCTGCTCTTAGATATAGCAGATAGCATTTCTTTATTTTATTTACAGTGACCTTATATTTACTTTCAAATCATTAATAAGGCAACTGGCCAAATTTGTATCCCTACAAATCCTAGCTGGATTTCATGATCTCGTCAGAGATCAGATGCTTTCAGACCTAACGTTTATACCCATTTATATATGATTTTAATGCTCATTTCTTTTAGTCAGAGTATCATTGTTGAGTTGCCAGTGTGCAACAGTGTTGTCAGGTGAAATGTTTGTCAAAGATTTAAAATACTAAGTCTTCACAGATTCCTTACAAATCAAAAATCTGACGAGTTTATGTGACCTAAAAAATGTTTTTCTTAAAAGACACACTTTTCTTATAAAAGGAAAGAGAATAAGTGTATAGTAAAAGTATCCATGTATAAATGTTACTGAAATTTTTCTAATGCTACAAACCTACTACTCAAGTCAATCTACCAGTTTTGAATATTGGATCAAAATAAATGTTGTTCTATGTTCACAGATTTTACATCAGTAATCCTGGGTTTCAAAAAAAAACCCAAGCAAACCCAGACATCAAGAAATCTGAGAGGTCTCCCAGCTCTTTTGCTACTCTAATGCAAATTATTCTAGGTAGCTGATTCAAATGTTTATCTCTAGCAGATGTTATTGATAGAGCAGAGAACAATTCATTATCCTCACGTGCTATAAGCCATCACATTCATTATCACACAAAGAAATACTTAACACTTTTGTTTTCATCTCCTTTATTAGTGGTGTTACCATCTGTTAAAATTAGTGGAATGACTCAAAAATGCTTTAGGAATAATCCTGAGAGTTGCTGGTCATTGATTCTTTACAGCTACTTTCAAAGTACTTGAAAAAGTAATTAGAGTAGAAACGCATAATTGAGTATGATATGTTAAGAACACAAAATTGTTTTTAATC